>CM029600.1:60328324-60928324 GCA_017311375.1 Mytilus coruscus
TTGTATAAAATAAAATAACAAAAATACCGATTTTCAAGGGAAATTCAAAACGGAAAGTCCTTTATAAAATGGCAAAATCAAAAGCTCAAACACATCTAACGAATGGAAAACAACTGTCATATTCCTAACTTGGTACAGGCATTTCCTTATGTAGAAAATGGTTGTTTAAACCTAGTTTTATAGCTAGCTAAACCTCTCACTTGTATGACAGTCTTATCCCTCTCAATTATGTGTTACATGTATTTATTTACAGTGTTGTAAAGCATGAAGTGTTATTGCAGTAGAAACACGTTTTGTTAGCATTTAAATCCGAAACCTTTGTTTTCGGTATTAATTGAAAAGTCCGTGGATAATGAAGTCAGGCCGCCATATCTTATTCGTTTGCTAGTAAACAATTTTGAAACTATTTTGATATGACAATAGACAGAATTATGTTCAGATTCAATGAAGAATTTCCTCTGAATACAGTACCGGAGATTAATTGTCATAGATAGAATTATATATGTGGCTTTTAACTAGTTACAAATCATTTTGTGATTGAAAAATTGTTATTTTACAAAATATAGATTCTATAAATACTTAATTATATTTATATATATGCATATATCTCAGATCTGTACTTGTGTCCTTTTTGTTGTTAGGGATGAGGGATGGATAAATACCCTGCCACGTCCCGTCTGTGTTTATGTTTGATGTGTTTTGCTTTGTATCGATCTGAGGAGTCAAGTTTTTCAACTGATGTTTAAATTATAGTTTGTTCTTATTTTGTGCTGTTACACCACTGTCACCACTGTCCCAGGCTAAGTAAGGTCGAGAGCTCACAAACATGTTTAACCCCGCCACATTCTTTATGTCCAGCCTACAGAACTGTGAGACTAGAATATTTGCCAAAATATTATTGTTCTTGGCCAAATAACTTTAAACTTTTTCGTATGCTTCAAGCAAAATCTAGATAAATTACAATTAAACTGTGTAATTATCTGAACCATGCATGGAAAATTAGATCATGTATTGTGAATTAATTGTACCTTTCTTACATTATGTATTGTTCTCTGCTATCTGTCGTTTTGTCACGCTGCATATACTTGTCTATTTATTGCCATAGCATGTAATTTATGCTTTTGCAAATTAAATATTCATTCAAATTTTCATTCAGTACCAGTCCTACAAATATAATGTTTATATCAATCTCAGTAGCAACATTTGTACTATTGCGTTTGGTTTCATCGCAAATATGTCATTCAACTTTACATTCATGATTCAGTCTATCGATTTTTTTGTTATTATTATGACCAAACTTAAAGTCGCTTCTCATGTTATTTTGGACTTTTACTTAAAATTTACAATTCTGACATTTTGGACTTAAAGGGTCACTAGCTGTCAAATTCATGTTCACCGATTTGACTCAAATTCTCATATTTGATTTGTAACAATGTAAAATATTTATCCAAACTATTAAAAGTCTATAATAAACAATTTACCAGGCATGGGCTCGATAATATGTAGCTTCGTTTCGTGTGTATTTTAGTCTAGACGCCATCTAATTAATCTTTTTGATCTCCAAAGACCTCCGATGACCATATAAGCGATGTAAACATAAATATAGGTATAAATAGATTAAGCGAACTCGTGCAATTGGATTTTTCTAGGTCTGTTTTAATCAACACGTTTTGATGTGTTAATTTGGAATTCTCAGTTTGGACACCAAGCCCATCTATTATTTGAAACCTGGTTGGATTTTTCAAATGTTGGAGAATGGTGACTAAACCTGCATGTCCAAACTGAGAATTCGAAATTAAAACATCAAAACATGTTGATTAAAACGGTTTGGTCACGATTCTCCAACATTTGAAAAATCCAACAAGTTTCAAATAATAGATGGGCTTCGTGTTTATATAACAATTAAAATTGTTGTTTTAAATAAGGTATAGTGAGACCTGTTTATGATTTATGATATATAAATTTTAATAATAAATGTCACATGATAAGCAAATTTAGAAAAATAAAAATATTAATGGAATTAAGTAAAAAAATCTTATTTGTTTTTTTTTGACCGATTTTTATCTTTAATCAAAATATTTATCCGCTTGAAAAACATTTATCAGCTTGAAAAACATTTATATTTTTAAAAGTAAAAAATAAGATATTATGTTTAACAATTTGTTGAAGAAATAAGTCAATTATGATAGTTTTTCATATCGACAACACGTTTACCTACATAATACTACAATATGGCCAACGCTATGCTTGTCGTTAATTTTGTACCCAACAAGTTCGGTAGAGTTCAACTAGAGCAGAATGGTTACCAGTATATGGTAAAGACTACAAAAGGTGGCAGGCATTATTGTAAATGCATCGTACTGTTATGTCCAGCTTCAATTAACACGCATTACGCCATTGTCACCAAAAATGCTAACCTCCATGATCAACCACCAAGTACCATCAGAGTAAAAGCCGAGGCAGTACTGAACATCATGAGAGAAAGCTGGATAAAAGAGACCATATCAATGTCCCAAATTTACGAAGAGGTGAGGGCCAAGTTACGCAGCTTAGAGTATATGGAAATCAATCCACGAGAAACGCATGTCACTTTACAGAGCCGGCAATAAAGAAACACCATTATTACACATCTCCAACCCAGTGTTTTCAACTGTACACACTACACACAATGGTCGATGAAGTCATATACCCACTCGTCTTCAGTCTACTATCCAATAAAAGTGAACAAACATACGACCGTTTATTCAACTTGCTGAAGACTGCTTGTCAACAACACTAACTCCAACTTTCACCACAGATATTCTTCACTGACTTTGAGATAGCTATAAGTAATTCCCCCTAACGAGCATTCGCCAACATCTCACTACTAAAATTTCGCTAAATTAATGCATTTTCCTGTGAAAATTTATGTTTTAATTACATGACTTATTGTATTTAAAAATATATTTTTTTTTGTCTGATTTAAAGTTTATTGTGCCTAATTGGTTGAATTATACTATTAATTTTCTTTCAACTTAAAGCATTTCAAGATTTTCTAGAGTATTTGTCTATTAGTGCTTACATTGTTTATCAAATAAATGATTCTATTGATTGTATGATATTAGTTCTCTTTGATGCAATAAATATATATACTTTTCTAATTTTGACTTTTTCATATGGCATTATTATAATATCATTCAAAAGTTCATTTGAGCGGGATTTACTGTAACTCAAATTACAGGTAAATTCCGTTAATCCCTAATGTTAAAAAATCAAGTTTCTCCAACAAGAAATTCTTTAAGTGTATATAAAAATATCAAATGTTGGAGAAACGTGATCACAAGTGATGACATGTTTTTAATCTGTTAGCTAATCAGTGACAATTTACCTAATTCATAACTGTATGTTCTCAATTATCATAAGATTATTAATTCACATTTATTCTTCCAAGTTCTAAAAATAGTATAATCTTTGACAGTGAACAGTATCACTCAGATTAGTTGTTATTTGTTATGTTTATTCTTGTCAATTTAATTTTGTATAAATACTTGATTGTAATTTTGATAAATAAGATTGGACTCAGGACATTACACTGAACACTGTCCATCGGAAATAAAAGTATTCCATGCTGAATTATTGAATTATTCATCGCGAGTTCCAGAGTCTCAAGAGTTCATTTGTACCAGCGTTTCAGACCCAGAGTTGTCATTATCATTCAGAGTCTTCATTCGTGTGTGATCAGGTGCATCACACAGTTTCAGTAACAAGAGGCCATTCAGTCAGACTCTTCGTTACACAATCCTACCAGTCACCCTTTTTCCCCGATGACATTATTTCAAAAATTGATTTCATTATGAGACTGACCGTAGATAACTGCTTTTCCGCGATTGTTGATACATTTCTTGGGGGGATTAGCTTACTCGGAAGATGGAAGACGTTGAAACTGGTGAATAGAATGCTCGCTTCCGTTGAATTCTGTTCCATTCGGACAGAAAAAGTCGTATACAATGATGCCATACTAACGAATATAACGTCTTATTTCTTCTGATAAAAAATAGGCCAAGTTATACTCCTACATAATAAAATTTAAAAATTGGACCAGAACGATATGTGCAACTGAAATATTGTGATAATCGATATATATATATTTTGTACATGTATTGTTTCTAGAGATACCCGTAACTGATCAGTGCTACGCATAACTTTATCAAGTGCCTATTAGTCCATGCATATTCAGTTTGTTCTTGTGTTAGTCTGTTGTACCACTGTCCCAGGTCTTTGGAGGATTGGGTGCCCGCTAACATGTTAAACCTTGCCACATTCTTTATGGACCTGTCCTAAGGTGGTCAGGAGCCTGTAATTCAGTGGATGTCGTTTGTTGCTGTATATCATATTTGCTTTCCGTTTATTATTTTATACATAAATCAGACCGTAAGTTTTAATTGGGTTTTATTTGTCACTTCTGCGCTTTTTATAGCTTGCTATTCGGAATGGATTTTGCTCATTGTTGAAGGCCGTACGGTGACCTATAGTTACTAACTTCTGGGTCATTTGGTCTCTGGTGGAGAGTTGTCTCATTGGCAACCATACCACATCTTCCTATCACTATTTATTCAGATAGAACGAAAATAATTCAATATATCAAGTGGTCTTATCTAAAAACTCTATTTTACTTTTAGTAAACGCATGGCAGCAAGATGTAAGGAAGGACACGTTGCTCGATTGTAAAACGGCACTTTAGGGGGTAAACTTTTTATGAAGTATTGACATTTATTCTTGAAGAGCATGATTTACTTGTTAGTTGTTATTAGCTTTGAACTACCTTTCAGTAATGGTGAGTTTTCTTAGATCAGTACTTGTGTCTTTTGTCTTTACATAAAAATAAGAAGATGAGGTATAATTGCCAATGAGACAACTTTCCACCAGATACCAAATGACATAGAAGTTAACAACTATAGGTCACCATCGGCCTTCAACAATGAGAAAAACTCATACCGCATAGTCACCTATGTTATGTTAGTTTTTGTTTGTGTATCTCTGATCAACTGATTTTGACAGTGTGTTCTTATATTGTGCTGTTACACCACTGATCCAGGTTAAGAGTGGATTGATCACTCACAAACACGTGAAAAATAGAATAAGAAATATGAAGCCAATGAGAAAACTATCCAATGAGCAAAACCCATATCGTACAGTCAGCTTTTAAAGGAATCAACATGACAAAATGTGAAACAATTCACACAAAAAAAACTATTTCTTATCAACCAACGACAACCGCTGAAATACAGGCTTTTGACTTGGGGACACGTAGAATGTGGCCGGATTAAACGTTTTCACAAATTACTCAGGTGACTACTAGAAGAAGAAGATGACGATGATTTTGTTCTAATTCTCAGGGTAACAAACTTATCCCTCTCAATTATGTGTTACATGTATTTATTTTAGGGATGTCAACTCGGTGAAGATTTACTAATCGAGTACTCGTTGGATTTACCGTTCGATAATCGAGTACTCACTCGGAAAAACATCCACAAAATGGAAATACAAAATTATACCCATTTCACGTATTGAGGGACGTTGTCTTATGAACACAAAACCCTCATCATGTTACCCAAACCCGATAGATTACAGTTCAAGGAATTTTATACCATAATTAATAGCTCATTTACCACATGTACTTATTATGTAAACTGGCAATGATCTAATCAATTAATTAATAATATAAACATCTATAGAAAAATGATTACTCAAACAATAGTATTTGGAAATCTTAAAAAAACACATTTAATGATCAACAAAGGGGTGCTGATTAAAACTTACTACTGCCTTTAACCATTTTCTGAGGGTTGACACAGGGTGCAACGAATTGATATATATTTAGAAATATTAACTTGTAAGCTTTTTTCTGTGACGAGTTGATATCTCAACTTTGTTACGTAATTCACAGTTCTGCTAATGAAAATATTTGCTCTGTCGATACAGAGGTAGTAGAATGACTAAGACAAGATTAGCCAAAAGTGTTAGCATTGGAAAGGTGCACTTGCTCATAGCCTACATATGCTCGGAGGAATTTTAAATGACAATGAACGCAAAAATTCGAAACGTATTTCAATTTTGATTGATTTTGATTAATATCTAATTTCCAGGGAGGCGCTCCTAATAAAATTATTATTTCTTTAAGAATGCAACACATTCTAACAGGAAAACGATTAGTCGAGTATCGTTTTGGTATTCGATACTCGGTACTACCGAGCGATACTCGAGTACTCGTTGACATCCCTAATTTATTTACAGCGTTGTAAAGCATGAAGTGTTATTGCAGCAGAAACACGTTTTGTTAGCATTGAAATCCGAAACCTTATTTTTTCGGTATTAATTGAAAAGTCTGTCGATAATGAAGTCAGGCCGCCATATCTTATTCATTTGATAGTAAACAATTTTAAAACTATTGTGATATGACTATAGACAGAATTATGTCGGAGATTAATTGTCATAAACAGAATTATATATGTGGCTTTTAACTAGTTGCAAATCATTTTGTGATTGAAAAATTGTTATTTTACAAAATATAGATTCTATAAATACTTAATTATATTTATATATATGCATATATCTCAGATCTGAACTAAGTGTCCTTTTTGTTGTTAGGGATGGGGATGGATAAATACCCTGCCACGTCCCGTCTGTGTTTATGTTTGATGTTTTTGTTGTTTTTTTTGCTTTGTATCGATCTGAGGAGTTAAGTTTTTCAACTGATTTTTTATACTTTGTTCTTATTTTGTGCTGTTACACCACTGTCCCAGGTTAACATGTTTAACCCCGCCACATTCTTTATGTGTCTGTCCCAAGTCAGGAGCCTATAGTTCATTGGTTGTCGTTGGTTCATGTCTGTCATAATTGTTTTTTCGTTAACTGTTTTGTTATAAATTAGGCCGTTAGTTTTCTCAATTGAATTGTTTCATATTTTTCGTGTCGGGGCTATTTATAACCAACTATACGGTATGGGTATTTCTCATTGTTGAAGGCTGTACTGTTGCCTATAATTGCTTACATCCACTTTATTTGAACTTTGGTGGATAGTTGTCTCATTGGCAATCATACCTCATCTCCTTATTTTCATATATATACACTGCAACAATCCCTAGAAACTCCAGTGGGATTTATACCTAACACTGATAAAGAATAAACAGTACTTGATAGAAAATGTTTGGAGTGTTTTGAATAATAACTAATCATATGCACATGCATGCAATTTAACACAGTCATAATATGTAATAATAAATCATCACAAAACAATGAAAAACTTCACGCAAAGAGTAAACAAATATTGAGGATGCAATCAAAAACTATAAAACCGAAGGTCACAAAACCGCAAAAAAACACACAGAAAGCAAAGGAACAGCGCTTGTATTGCTGTTGTATTGCTGTTGTTCATCTCAAAGTCACAGTGAGACCTTCAACACGGAGCGAAAAAAAGCTCTCATCTCACTGCAAGTTTAAGACGGCCCCTTGTATCGGCTTGAGCGGAGTTTTTAGCAAAAATAATTTGGATAGACTTAGTAAGATGTAACACCACCAAAGGTCATTTACTGATGAGCCTACAGACTGTATAATGGTGGACTGTTATTAAATGAAAAGTATTAAGTAAAAACGAATGACATCATAGAATCAGATGATCTACCAAATATCATAGGAATTTACGATATGTTGAGTAACGAAAATTTTTTACTTTTTCTCAGTAATGAAGTATCATAACTAGAACAAATAAAAATGACCACAGACCAATTTGATTACATACTCATATCGTTTTAAGTTATTCAACTTAAGGAACGACCATTAAACTTTGAAGGGGGTTTATGGAAAGCATCAAATTTCTTTTTTTGCACAAAGCACTAAATTTGTTTTGAGAACTTAACATTAAATGTTACTCTCAATTATTTTTTTTTTTTTTGTTTGATCAAAATATTTATTTCTTCAACGTTGCGAATCAGAATATCTTTTTAGAGAAATACCTTAACCCCCCTTTCCAGATAGAGTTAAATGGTAGTTTCCTCAATTGCTTTCACAAGGCATAGATACACACGATGTTCCTTCTTGGGGGATCGGCGGAAACAGTTTTAATAAAAAAAAAAAAAACTTTCCCGACTCTTTGCAATTTCCATTGCGCACTTTGTTGTTAATGAAGTCATGTAATTATTGCTTGTTCATGTAAGTATACTGATTTTTTTTCTGATATAAATGATTTAGTTATTATTAAACTTTAATTTGAATTGATTCTTCGTGGAAACTACTCATACAGCGTCCGGTGTCATATTTCTAATTCATTTATTCGAAACATTAGGTTCCTATAATTTATAACAAAGACTGTAATTGGTTTGTTGTTCGTCCATAACTATCCCGCCCCAAATTATCTACGCTGATATTTTAACTAGAGACTCCATGGATAGCGCTATTCTCACAAACCAAATAATGAATGTATAGTGATAAATATACGTATGCAATACAATTACATAAATAACAAACGAAAGTAGATAGAGACATTTACAATTACTCACCGAGAAGAGTTCAATTTGTTGTTTCCCGGATCTCCTTAATTAGTGTATGCAGCTTATTTAATTTTTTTTTTTGGTCCCCTGAATTCAAAAAGCAAAATTATTATATATCAGTCAAAAACCACCTTCAATTCTTCATAGGACATTAGACTATCTAACTTTCAATCATCAGTATTTATATCTTTATATTTTGTTTTAAATAGTTACATAGGGCTTCAAACTCCTTGCATTTTGTGCAAAACTACAAACACTGCCAAAATAGCTTGTTATTAATATTTAGATATTAGGGGACGACCATTTGATATTCGAATTCGAGGGGGGGGTGGCAGCCGCAGGAAGATTTTTTGCGGATTGACTAATGATTTTCATCTGTTGCTGTGAGGCAATTACCAATACGCTATTGTGAGATGCCTAATCAGATTGATATTACTTAACAACGTATTTTATAGGAGTAATACGACGGGTGTCGCACGTGGAGAAGGATCTGCTTACCCTTCCAGAGCACCTGAGATCACCCCCTGTTGTTGGTGGGGTTCGTGTTGCTCAGTATTTAGTTTAATGTGTTGTATGTCTTTTAGTAGTTTTTCGTTTTTTGCCCTGACATTGTCAGTTCGTTTTCGACTTATTAGTTTGATTATCCCTTTTGTATATTTCGTTTCCCTTTTGCTACTCATGCTTATTTTTTCCGTGGCTTCGACGCAGGAAATTTATTTTCGCTTTTGTACACAACTGTTTCCTACATTTTGTGTGGCCGACTATATTATATATTATATTATATGTCATTTTCTCCCTACCCAGATTACCCCTATTACTTATTATATAGTATACCGGTCATTGTTATTGAATCTTAAGCAATTTGATTGGATTAAGTTATTATTAGTTTACCTTTACACTGTTGAAATTTTTTCAGAAATTTTTTCATACTTGTATATTGATTAAATCAGAACGTGCATGAATGTAACAATAAAGATGAACAGTCGGTGCCTTATTTATTTAGTTTTTTCAATTTATTAAACTGAAAAATTACAACAAAAAGTAAATGAAAAGTGTTTTTTTTTTTTTCTTAAAATGAATTATAATTGCTTTTCTTTTTTCATGTACACACACGTGTACAGTAACTTAAATGACCTTCAAACTGGACACTGGACAATGGACAAGTCCATATTGTTTTTTGTCAATGAAACTAAAGGTATGAAAGGTAAGAATTGCCACTTCTTATATTTTCACAAAATTTTCTTCATATAGTGTATATGAATTATTTTTTAATAACCATTTTTCGAAGAGAAATACCGAAATACATTTTACGCACGGCTACGCCAGATAAAATTATTGTTTATCTTAACTAAAAAAGATCATTTTTTAGTCTCATTATAATATTATAATTACAATTAAACCCAAACAAAAGTAGTCTGTAAATAAAGTCAAATCTGCCTATTTTGGACATTAAAATTCAATACGATCGTTTCAAGGTCAATTTCGTTAACCTCACAAAATTGTGTTAGGCACTATAAACGAAAAGATTTTATTCTACACAAATATATTTTAATCATAGTTCGAGGTTATTTCTAGCTTATTCATCAGATATAAGGGAGATCACAGAAGAAGGTAGATATGGGACCAAATTGGACCAAGCATTATTTGTATTTAAAATCGTCCCTGATTGGAAAAATTAAACGTTGATTATATATACTAGTATGGATTTGAATGGATTTGTCTAATTTTTTAGGTCCTATTTGGTGATATAGCTCTTCAATTGTTTAGGTTCTTATTCATCCTTGGCTTTCAAATATTCGGCTTTGAGCATTCCTGATGAAGGTAAATCCAGAAAAGCGCTTCGAACGCATGAAATTTATTACGTGTTGTTTTCATTTTTTTTTTTTTTAGTACAAAATCATTGCAGTTTTAAGTTTTAGATAAAATCTTTACATGGATATTACAGTTATAACATGAGAAGAGTAGATTCGGTAAAATGACAAAATTTGGCACACTCCAGACTGTTTGACTTCAATATGTCCGATATGCATAGAAATTATATATGGCACGATCGCCGTGAAAAAGATATTCACACGGGAAGTGTTTTTTTTTTATGTTCACTGGCAAAAACATTTCGGCACAATTCTTGTCATCTATATTCATAAACAGAGAGAACATGAGGAGCCTAAGTCGCTCATCTGGAATCTATGTGCATTTTCAACATTGAAGACAATAATATAATTCATGACCTTTTATTTGTAGATTTTGTATTGCTGATAAGTTTTTTTTTTTTCGCTATTTTTAGTTTCCCTATTTTTAACATATATAGGTTTTCGCACAAAATACAAGATATGGGTAAAAATCGTCATTCAAAGGCAATGACTTCATTAAGAAGAGAACTTACAATTTTGCCTTTGTTGAAATATTTGTAGATATTGTTTTGCTGATCATTTTATAGCTCTTGCCTTGCTGATAATTTTTGCAATAAAAAGTTTCTAATAAAACCCTGCTTTGTTCTAGACCAACACTCTGAGCTGTATTTTATAATGCTAGTTCACAAGGTAACAGTCCGCAGGAAAATGTGTCACCCTACCCGGACACATTATTCTGACTCCAAGCCGACCAGTCTTTGCTGTTTCTTCTTTATGCAGCGTGCTTAGCGAAAAGCATATACCAATTTTAAAGTCTAGTTCGAATATGTTGGGCTTCAAACACTGAGAACCTCCTTCACCGAGGCGAGCACACTACCACAGGACCACCGAGGCGGTTTAAAAGAGGCTGGAATATACATGATGCATTCAGATAGAATGTCTTAGTGACTCATTTTGTATTCTCCTTGTAATTGGAAGAAATTTTTACTTACTTTTACTATTGGTAATTGACCATGAAATATTACAAAAAGAATTAAGACCAAGAACATTATAAAAAAAAGGCTGAGCATGCACTAGAAAAGAATAGAAAGCAAATTTTCTCAAGAGTGAAAGAAACATTCATAAAGTGTTAGTGTTTATATCACTGCATATATAACTGTTCGAGGATGCTGTTAAAATTGACGAAAAGCTTCAACCCTATCTAGTAACTGAGAAGTGCTACAATGTTATATAGAGGCAGCACATAATCAGTAACAAAGAAAGGCCGTTAACTTGTAAATTTTTAGACAGCAGTCATTTCAGAAGTTAAAATGTTAACAGATTTCTGAAGAAAAAAGAAACTTATTTCATTCAAGAAGTTGAGAACTAAAAAGAAAATGTGAATAACGTTGCTTACAACGGCGGTGCATGATCGTATCTTAATGGTCAAAGTCGATAAGGGTTGATTGTTTGTCTTTTGTACACAACTGTTTCCTACATTTTGTGTGGCCGACTATATTATATATTATATTATATGTCATTTTCTCCTACCCAGATTACCCTATTACTTATTATATAGTATACCGGTCATTGTTATTGAATCTTACGCAATTTGATTGGATTCAGTTATTATTAGTTTACCTTTTACACTGTTGAAATTTTTCATACTTGTATATTGATTAATCAGAATGTGCATGAATGTAACAATAAAGATGAACAGTCGGTGCCTTATTTATTTAGTTTTTCAATTTATTAAACTGAAAAATTACAACAAAAAGTAAATGAAAAGTTTTTTTTTCTTAAAATGAATTATAATTGCTTTTCTTTTTTCATGTACACACACGTGTACAGTAACTTAAATGACCTTCAAACTAGACACTGGACAATGGACAAGTCCATATTGTTTTTTATCAATGAAACTAAAGGTATGAAAGGTAAGAATTGCCACTTCTTATATTTTCACAAAATTTTCTTCATATAGTGTATATGAATTATTTTTCAATAGCCTATTCTCGAGAAAAAAGAGAAAATTTACAAATCATTTGTTTTATTCCATTAAACAAGTCATTTTTCGAAGAGAAATGCCGAAATACATTTTACGCACGGCTACGCCAGATAAAATTATTGTTTATCTTAACTAAAAAAGATCATTTTTTAGTCTCATTATAATATTATAATTACAATTAAACCCAAACAAAAGTAGTCTGTAAATAAAGTTAAATCTGCCTATTTGGACATCAAAATTCAATACGATCGTTTCAAGGTCAATTTCGTTAACCTCACAAAATTGTGTTAGGCACTATAAACGAAAAGATTTTATTCTACACAAATATATTTTAATCATAGTTCGAGGTTATTTCTAGCTTATTCATCAAATATAAGGGAGATCACAGAAGAAGGTAGATATGGGACCAAATTGGACCACATTATTTGTATTTAAAATCGTCCCTGATCGGAAAAATTAAACGTTGATTATATATACCAGTATGGATTTGAATGGATTTGTCTAATTTTTTAGGTCCTATTTGGTGATATAGCTCTTCAATTGTTTAGGTTCTTATTCATCCTTGGCTTTCAAATATTCGGCTTTGAGCATTCCTGATGAAGGTAAATCCAGAAAAGCGCTTCGAACGCATGAAATTTATTACGTGTTGTTTTCATTTTTTTTTTTTTTTTTAGTACAAAAATCATTGCAGTTTTAAGTTTTAGATAAAATCTTTACATGGATATTACAGTTATAACATGAGAAGAGTAGATTCGGTAAAATGACAAAATTTGGCACACTCCAGACTGTTTGACTTCAATATGTCCGATATGCATAGAAATTATATATGGCACGATCGCCGTGAAAAAGATATTCACACGGGAAGTGTTTTTTTTTTATGTTCACTGGCAAAACATTTCGGCACAATTCTTGTCATCTATATTCATAAACAGAGAGAACATGAGGAGCCTAAGTCGCTCATCTGGAATCTATGTGCATTTTCAACATTGAAGACAATAATATAATGACCTTTTATTTGTAGATTTTGTATTGCTGATAAGTTTTTTTTTTCGCTATTTTTAGTTTCCTATTTTTAACATATATAGTTTTCGCACAAAATACAAGATATGGGTAAAATCGTCATTCAAAGGCGATGACTTCATTAAGAAGAGAACTTACAATTTTGCCTTTGTTGAAATATTTGTAGATATTGTTTTGCTGATCATTTTATAGCTCTTGCCTTGCTGATAATTTTTGCAATAAAAAGTTTCTAATAAAACCCTGCTTTGTTCTAGACCAACACTCTGAGCTGTATTTTATAATGCTAGTTCACAAGGTAACAGTCCGCAGGAAAATGTGTCACCCTACCCGGACACATTATTCTGACTCCAAGCCGACCAGTCTTTGCTGTTTCTTCTTAATGCAGCGTGCTTAGCGAAAAGCATATACCAATTTTAAAGTCTAGTTCGAATATGTTGGGCTTCAAATACTGAGAACCTCCTTACTATATCTATCATGGTATAATTTTGATATTATTAACCTGTTTAGTGCATTATCTATTAAACTGCCCCTTTATTTATAAAAGCAAAACTGGTTCATTACAGACTAACAGGGCATTAATTCGGGGTCATTATGAATAAACAGGGCTATTATGAATAAACAGGGCCATTATAAAAAAAAATAGGGCCATTATGAAAAAAACAGGGCCAATATGAAGAAACAGGTCCATTATGAATAATTGGGGCTATAACGGATTTTCAGTTGTTATCAATTCAAATACATTTCTGGGGAAAAGAAACATCAAGAAATTGAAAGTTCCCAAGAATCATGACATCTTATTTGACCCCGTTGTCAAGTTAATATTTACATAATACATTCAATGATGTGTATCAACTTATTTAATTTTGAGTTTTCAAATCTGGAATGATATCTTGTATTTTTTATACCTCGGTCAGTAGTAATGGCGTTGCCTCGTGCCATTCCAGGTATCCTCGACCATTATAACAGACATTGGACATATAACAGGGCCATCATGAAAACACCCATTGATTGATACTACCATATTATATCTATGGTATATTACATTTGGATTATTATGGATACATTAATCCACTAATCCTTTTTAATTCATCTTATTTGGTACTTATTGTCATTAAAATGTTATACTATATATACATTGGGGAATACATCAATTCTCTTATGAACGTTATATTATAATTTTAATATGTGTCATAAGAAAATTCCCAGGATTTATTTCACACCACAGCCATTTTCAAAATTAGTAAAATTTTACTAAAAACCATGCACAGTATAACAGCCTGATGAGTGTACTTTGAAGTATACCAGTAACACTTTGGGTTTATCTGAACATGTATCTAACTTATAAATGCCTAAAGACGGCTCAAATCAGCAATGTTGGCATAGCTTTTGGCAAATTTTTAGTAAACATATCAAAAAATTAAAAAGAAAAAAGTTGTAAAATAAGCAGTGTTACAATAAAACTGTCTTCAACTTTAATCAATATAAACTTCAATGTTTAGTGCTGAATAACATTTTTATTTAATTAATAGATATGTGTCAAATTGTTGTAAAATCCTCTAAACATGTATATCTTTAATATATTTTTGTTTAAGATTTTGTACTTAAAAGTGATCAAAATTTGAGGGGAAGTTAACTCTACCCCTATAGTCAGTCATTACAAAATGTATCATGTGTAGGTATACTATTATATGGAGGTGGATGTGGCTTCAGGAAATACTTTATTTGATAATATATAGCCATGTATTTTTTTAATTTTATTTCTGGAACTGTGCATTAAAAGGAATACGTTTTAGTTTTCTCGTTTGGATTGTTTACATATGCCATTTCGGGATCCTTTATGGCTAACTATGCTGTATGGTTTTGCTCATTGTTGAAGTCCATACGCAAACCTATACATTTTGTAGTTTTAAACTAAGTCATTTGGTATCTGGTGGGAAGTTGTCTTATTGGAAATCATATCACTTCTTATTTTTAAATTATTCTTTGTTTTACGATTGTTTGACTTTTCGTATTTTGTTCTTCCTAAAACAAGAACAACTAAACACAAATAAACGGTGTACAATCCAAAAATCATGCTTTAAAGGAGCAATGATAGATAAATAAATAAGACTTGTTGTTTTCATAGATTATGTTGTTTTACTTATTTGCGCAACGACAACATTGAACCATAACAGTTTCATCACTTTCATCTCGTATCAGATGAATATCAAGTTATCGCATGATCTCAAAAAGCAAATTATTGATTTCTGTACTGTTGAACAAAGTTTCATAAACCACGCAATGTGTTTTCATGTAATATCCAATTAAAGACCATTATTGAATTTAAATAGTATAAGATAACAAATCAAGCACTATTAAACTACTAAGATAAGATAATTTATTGGTTCAAAATCCAAAATTATAGGATTGTTACCAAGACAATAGACATTGACTATACATAAACATACAAACATAATCTGACCACATTTATAAACATTATATATATAACTGTACATCCCCTCCTTTATTAAGAGAAAATAAACTACTAGTATATATGGAAGTTTATAAATTGTAAACATATGCATTGAATATACATGTGATGAAATAAACGCTGGCAATGAGTGAAATTCTAAAGATGTCATGTTGATATATTGATAAGTTATAAAATATCGTGGTATGTACTTGATTGGATCCGTGTCGTTCTCTCACAAGTACACTCTCAATTGATTATACTAAAATACCCGACCGTGCAAGACCCTCATGGGTAGTCAAGGTCGTTAAAAAAAAACCTCGTCGTTGTATAAAAAATCTCGGAAAGCTCATTATTAATTGTTTAAAAATTCGTTATCATTAGATCCAAGCATTAATACCAGATTACAGGTATTCGATTGCACCAGAAAAACCTATATTCCTTTAATATGGGGAACTTTTAACACATTTACAACTCGATTTAGAAATGGAACTTCACTTTTGATAAGATATGTTCCAGTATAAAATGTGATCAACTGCCCATTAGATTTAGTTAACTTATTTTAGGTGTTCATAAAAATCTATTATAAAGGGTTTGAATACTCTCAGAGTTGGGAATATTCCCATTTTATTATGAAATTAAATCTATATATGTGGATTTTTTTGGTAATGCTTAGAAAATCTTGATATCAATTTTTCTCTATTAATAGAGGCTTTAATTTGTTGCATATAACAAATCTTTTCCTTTCCAAAATATAAAATCTTTGTATCGCTCGAGATCATTTCAGTCAGTTATTAAAAATAAAGTCCATGCATGAACATAAATCATCATCTTCTCCAAAAGCAATAGCTTGACCAATAATACGAAACAAGTTTAAAAATCAAAAATTAAATAACGGCTTAACTACAACCGCTATTTCAAGAAATAGTTACAAGTTGTTCTGATGTTCTGAATCTTAACTCAATGAAGGGAATACTAACATGGTTTATGAACGCGTAAGATAAATCAATTCTCACTTATTTCTAAAAATTGTTATAATTACTTTTTGGCGTTTTTCTGATGAATATAACATAGTAAAATAGCAGGGTGCATCATTGAACTGAATTGACCTGCGTATAGGCGTATAGAAAATAAAGCTGTCATTTCACTTATCAAGCATTTAACCACTTAACCAACTCATCATGCATGCATGATGTTGAACACGCGTCTTATTGTTTCGGTCCCTTTAACAAATACCGCTGATATAAAAGACCTTAACTACTTTCAGCTATTACTTTTTAATCATTTACTGAAATACTGAGTTCTTCTGAATTATATTTCTTATTAAAAATGCATTTGATCTTTGCTTAAAAATTCAATTTCTGTAATCAATAAATTTTGCCGGAAACTACTAAAGCTAAATTCAATATTTTGATTGCAACAGGCGACATACGTAACATAATAAGTGTTATCTGGAATGTGACATGACTGTTGTTTATCTCCTATTTATTTTTTTCTTCAAATATTACATCAACCTATCTAAGAGCATTGTAAATTCTAAATGATTTTGGTCAGTTCGGAGAATATGGTAATGATAACAGATATTTGATTGTTTATGTTTAATTTATTCACATCTTTCATTTACGCGAGGTAATTTATTGTACCATATAATTGTGGAAAAATCCACACTCATATATTTGGAGTTTGTCAGTTACTCTCATTTGAAGTAAACCAAACCATTCCACCACCAATAAAAGCTGACTGACCGCCTATGTGTTGTTTAAAGTATTATTTTGAAACGCTAACAATCAAACACTCTTTATCATATTTTCCGAAACCAACCTACTTTTTGATATATTTGTCTTTTTAATTTTGTTAACAACAGACGTTCTTTTTAGCAAACTTTTCTTATGTACAGTAAAGTTGTCGACAGTCGGTTATATGCCAAACTCTTAACTTTCTTTTAATGTTTTCCTGTGACCTGTCAGATACTGGCAATATACAGTTAGATAGCGAAATACGCTACATTTACCCTTTTTTACCAAGATTAACCAAATGATCATGAAGAACACGTTTTTATTGTTTCTATACAAAATCACATCAATCTTACTGCAGAATATACCGCTGTTTTAATGCCGTTTTAAGCTTAAGTTTTGCTAGGTCCTGAACATATATGTCAAATAGTTCATGGTACCAAAGATCTCATGATAGGTTAAGGAACAGTCATCTGGCTGCCAAAATATATAAGGACGTGCGGGAGCGCAACTGGGGTTCACATATATAGTCGTTGGAGATGAGAGAACGACCATTTGTCCCAAAGTGACAAAGTCAGTTATTTGTTACGTTATACTGAACTATTTAAACAAATCATTAGGGTTAATTTTCCGTAGATACGATATTCATAAATTAAGCCAAATGTATAGCCAGACGACAACCATGAAAAAAGCACTTCGGGATACTTAGATGCAGTTCAGTGCTCTATTTTGGCTGCTTTTGAGACCAGAATATTTCTATTATCTTTAAATTATTCATCCCGTTATCACAATTTTACTGTAGTAAAAAAATTATTATTTTCAAAAACTTTTTCTTTTATCATTCATGATAACAACGTGCAATATAATCATGAACTCGCTTGTCAACACTGATACTCAATAAATAAATGGGAGCAATATGTAAACCCGGGATATCCTTATACAAAATATAAACAAAGCAAACGCAATACGGAGACAGATATCGATTTATATACATGATTAATAAAACAGAAGTGTTATCTTGTGTTAATTTTATTTGTTGGGTTTATTTATATATTTTATTTGTTTCCTTTTCAAGGAGTTGTATTGTCTCACTATACAAATCCTTGCTTTTTTATCTTGAATCTGTCGAAACAATATATGATTGAAGGGAGATAACACTTTTTACTCAACTGTATTACAGATATTCGTAATAAAAGTAAAATTACTTGTTTAAGTAATATTACCGATACGCGTAATATTATTTGAATAAATAATCGCCTGGACTGATAATGGAAAATTCTTGCATACTCAAAAAATATCATCTCAACAGGGATCGAGAGCGCTATCATCTCTTCTGAACTCTTTAAAACATTCGTTTTTATCCACAAGTCAACAATGTCTACTTTTTGATAGTATGGTTGGTTCCGTATTAAACTATGCATCTGAAATATGGGTTTTCACCGTGCAAATGATGTAGAGCAAATACAAAACCGTTTCTGTAGATTTGTTTTAAAACTAGGTAAAAACGTTCCTTTAAGTTTTTTATGTGGTGAACTAGGTCATTTGCCTATGTACATCTCAAGAAAATTAATTATCTTGGAATATTGGCATCATATTTTTGTAAATAAGCCTCCTATTGTTTATGATGTTTATCGACTTTTATTAGAAGATGCAAACAATGATAAAAGAAAATGGGCGTCTAGTGTTTATGATTTATGTTTAATTTTGGTATGAAATATGGATTGCACAGAATTATATAAACATACAGCAAGATGTTATAAAAACTCGTATAAAGGACCAGTATTTACAGGCGTGGTATGCATTATTAAATGATTGTGAAAAACTGTGTATTTATAAACACCTCAAAACAGACTTTTTAATTGAGAATTATTTAGATTTTTTTTATTAATAATAATTTACTTACAAAATTGAGAAGTGGTACTTTGAAATTGAACTTGGAATTAGGTCGATATAATAATATTCCTAAAAATATGCGTCTACGTGAATGCTGCAATATGGGCTGTGTTGAAAATGAGTACCACTTCGTTCCTGTATGTCCAGCCTACAGAACTGTGACGAATATTTGCCAAAATATTATTTTTCTTGGCCAAATACCTTTAAACTTTTTCATTTGCTTTTAGCAAAATCTAAATCAATTACAATCAAACTGTGTAATTATCTGAAACATGCATGGAAAATTAGATCATGTACATGTACTGTGAATCAATTGTAGTTAAACTACCTTCATTACATTATGTATTGTTCTCTGCTATCTGTCGTTTTGTCATACTATATATACTTGTCTATTTATTGCCATAGCATGTAATTTATGCTTTTGCAAATAAAATATTCATTCATTCATTCATATACTTGCTTTCAAAAATCTGCTTTATTTGGACTCAGTGGATTATTGTTTCATTGGCAATCATACCACATCTCTAATTTATAACAATCGATTAAAATCAACCAATCAAGTCACCTACCTGTACACTTTGCTTTAAGTCGTCTCTGATGTACGACATCTTCTTTCTACCAATTTCAAAATTCATAACTGTTTCTCCTCATGCCATGCATTGGTTATCTTCATATTTCCTTTTTATTCATTTAACTCTGAAGATTCTTCATTGGATTAAGTCGCTATTACATAAACATCTAAACGTAGAGACATTAAATTAGGATTAACGAATAGGCATAATTTGTGAAAATATTTATATAAAACCCGAGATGCAGATAATTTTTTTTTCCTGTCAGACATTGGGTCCTGCATGTAAGACAGTTTTGCCAGTCCTATCAACTGTTTGCCAGACCTACTTTTTTAGCTCACCTGGCCCAAAGGGCCAAGTGAGCTTTTCTCATCACTTGGCGTCCGTCGTCCGTCGTCCGTTAACTTTTACAAAAATCTTCTCCTCTGAAACTACTTGGCCATATTTAACCAAACTTTGCCACAATCATCATTGGGGTATCTAGTTTGAAATGTGTCCGTTGACCCGGCCAACCAACCAAGATGGCCGCCATGGCTAAAAATAGAACATAGGGGTAAAATGTAGATTTTGGCTCATATCTCTGAAACCAAAGCATTTAGAGCAAATCTGACTGGGATAAAATTGTTTATCAGGTAAAGATCTATCTGCCCTGAAATTTTCAGATGAATTGGACAACCCGTTGTTGGGTTGCTGCCCCTGAATTGGTAATTTTAAGGAAATTTTGTCGTTTTTTGGTTATTATCTTGAATATTATTATAGATAGAGATAAACTGTAAACAGCAATAATGTTCAGCAAAGTAAGATCTACAAATAAGTTAACTTGACCAAAATGGTCAGTTGACCCCTTAAGGAGTTATTGCCCTTTATAGTCAATTTTTAACCATTTTTCGTATTTTTTTGTAATCTTTTACAAAAATCTTCTCCTCTGAAACTACACGGACAAATTTAACCAAACTTGTCCACAATCATCATTAGGGTATCTTGTTTAAAAAATGTGTCCTATGACCCCGCCCGCAAACCAAGATGGCCGACATGGCAAAAAAATAGTACATAGGGTAAAATGCCGTTTTTGGCTCATATCTCTGAAACCAAAGCATTTAGAGCAAATCTGACGGGGATAAGATTGTTCATTAGGTCAAGATCTATGTGCCCTGAAATTTTCAGACCAATCAGGGAACACGTTGTTGGGTTGCTGCCCCTGAATTGGTAATTTTAAATAAATTTTGCAGCTTTTGGTCATTATCTTGAATACTATTATAGATAGAGATAAACTGTAAACAGCAATAATGTAGAGCAAAGTAAGATCTACAAATAAGTCAAACATGACCAAAATTGTCAATTGACCCCTTAAGGAGTTATTGCCCTTTATAGTCAATTTTTTACAATTTTCATAAATTTTGTAAATTTTTGTTAATTTTTACAAAATATTTTCCACTGTAACTACTGGGCCAAGTTCATTATAGATAGAGATAATTGTAAGCAGCAAGAATGTTCAGTAAAGTAAGATCTTCAAACACATCACCATCACCAAAACACAATTTTGTCATGAATCCATCTGTGTCCTTTGTTTAATATGCACATAGACCAAGGTGAGCGACACAGGCTCCTTAGAGCCTCTAGTTTGAAAAAATAATAACTAGTTCCCAGTTGGATTAAGATACGCCTTAAAACCTTGACTAGAACGACCAGGTTAAATAAGGATATGACCATGGGTGGTTTAATGACTGAGACCACATTCAATTTAAGTTATCCTGCAACATCAAATAAATAAATGAGAATTGTGTTCTACACTTGCCAATAAGACAACTGTTCATTAAGTTTATGGATAGTTGTCTTATTAATTGGCATAAGAACAATGAGATCAAAAACAAAAACAGTGGCAAATTACATTTACGTCAAAACGAATACGTGTTCCCACATTAATTAAAATGAAAAAAAAAACTCTATTAAAGAAAACTAAAACAATACTTGTTTTTGTTTTATTTAATTTACATAAATCTGGTCATTAGTTGTCTTTTGGTGTTTAACGCGTGTTAGTTTGCCATCTATTGTTCCAACTGATTTAATTCTCGCACCACTGATTTGTCATATTGAGACGCAACCCGTGTTAAACTTTGTCGTATTAATAACAATGTTCTCGTTGTTAACTCTTTCATTCGCGCCCTGGGCGCATGGTTTTCTGTCTGGACGCGCCATTGCATGAACCGTGTGTCCGAGGGAAGCGTTCTGATAACACTTGCTGAGTGTTGTAATCATCAGAATTATCCCTCAGCTACCAAAAAAGAAGCCGAAAACATGCTTCTATTCAATATTTTTACCGGAAATTTACTTTCGTTTCATTCATTGCTATGTGTAAATATAAGTCCCGAGAAACACGAAAATAATCATAATCACATGACTAGCCTAGCATTCTGAC
The DNA here is from genome assembly GCA_017311375.1 of Mytilus coruscus. Taxonomy (NCBI): domain Eukaryota; kingdom Metazoa; phylum Mollusca; class Bivalvia; order Mytilida; family Mytilidae; genus Mytilus; species Mytilus coruscus. Next base: position 60,350,764 of record CM029600.1, read on the forward strand.
CCAATCTAATACTTCGTCGAGCAGTGAGCCAGGATCCCAGGCTATCACATGACTTACTCTAGTTGGATAAACGCAGAGATCAGTACGTTTACTTATTACCAACAATAAATGTGTCATTAGAACTTTTGGTTTTCAATGCTTTTCAACTACACAGTTGCTTTGGAAGCCAAGGTAACCAGGACCAAAAGAAATTTCAATTTTGACGGCCCGAAACAGTAAAAATATTTGCCGGTCATTGGGTCTGACACAAAGACTTCATTTGCCGGACCTTCTTAAATTCTGCCCCCTAGGTCCGACGCTTAGCTGCATCACTGTATAACTAGGTAGTTTTGGCAGTACAATATAAACTAACACCTCAGGTCGATAGTTTTTATAATGATCAGTACAAAGAAGGATAACTCTGTTCATTTTAGATGAGAACTCAAATATTTCCTACTGGAAAACTGTGGTTTTCCATGTTTTGGACTTATAAAATTATGTAGAAAGAATGTAAACCGTGAGAAATTTTGAAGTCATCATAAATTATACATCTTAATTTCTAACATATTAAGTTCTACCAAATAGTTTACTGAAAGTCATTTTCCGGGTCTTTCTATTAACATTTATAACAATGTATTAGTACACATAAACCAAAGCTTACAGCAACATAACACAATAAGCTTGCTAAAAATATATTATAGCCGAGCTTGAGACACATGTTAAGCATAAAATCACATATATAAACAGAAATTTAGAATACAAAACCTACCATGAATGCGGTACAAAGGTCTTGTATGCACAAAACTATGGAACCTATGGTACATCATGTACAATATTGGAACAGTATGGTTCAATATCTGTAATTAAAAATAATCATAACTGTTGTTGTTAATAGTTTATGTATATACAAAATATGTCAACATACAAATTATTATTTTTATACCAAAATATTTTATCTATTTACTTTTACGTTATTACTAAATGCTTCTTTTCACTTAAACTGAGATATTCATATAATTTGGCTTAAATACTTTCAAAATATTATTTTGCTGTGTCGATAAGTTTATCTGATTTTACCAATATTTCATATACAATGTACAAAATGTATGTTTATGGGTTTTGATCTTTCATATGTACCTTTTATTCTGAAATCATTTATTTTGGCTATTTATACAAAATCATCTATACAATACATTCATATCAGTATAATAGTAGGAATGTGAGATATTAATTAGAGAAAACTGACCCTATTTGATAAAATCAAAGATGTTCACCAAATATGAAAACAAATCATATCAAGGAACAACACAACACCATTCAGTTCAAAAAATAAGCAAATTATGACCAAACAAAAGAAATTCCCTCCAAAAAGACATACGACTTAATTAACCAATTATCATAAAGAAGAGAGAGTTTTCATATCACAAACTAGTAAAACCTAGAGAGTAAACAAATACCCAATCCATCAAAACTCACTGAGCCATGAAGAGGTCTTACAATAAATATAACCACTGATGCATGAATAGAAACTACTCAATAAGTACTTAGAATTAAAACTAACAACTCACCAGATATATAATATCAACATATCAATGTATGATACAAAAACAAAAGTATCCACTTTAACATATTACCACTTGTACGATTTTGCCCCCAGCAGAGCTATAGAAAAACAGTACATTAACGGGTGTTACACGGACACTTTTCAGTGGCGGATCCAGAGGGGGGCGTAGAGGGCGTACGCCCCCCCTTTTGCTTGAACTTTTTTTTTGTAAAATGATGAATCAGACTAGAATTCGTGAACTTTGCCATTTCCCGGTCGTGTATTTAATTTTTATGCGACAATTCTTTACTTATAAAGATATTTTTCGCTCGTATTTACTGTAATATATTATTGATTATGTCAGTCATGTGTTTCGCTACGGTGGAGTTGATCAGTACGTTTGAAACGTCACTCAGTCATTTTGAAATTCAAATTAGAGTAACACATTGCTTAGGCGGAGGATGACAAGCATGACGCCTTCAAAGCGACAAAGGATTGAGCAAGAACGGATTGACTTCTATTTCTTAAACCATTGTGGTGACGTCAGCCTATTCATTTACCGTGGATTCTTTTCTAGAATAAACGCTTCCTAAATCTGCCGCTGAAATGGACTCACCAAATTATATTCAATTGTTTCCTTTTCCTTTGTGTGTCTAATTTCATTAAGTTTGAAATGGCTAATTTACTGATTTCTGTTCACTAATGGAATTAATTTAAAAACTTACCTTTATTTTTTTGTAATTTGTATATGCCTTCACTGGGAATCGAACCCTTCCTTGAAATCTGTTATGAATGACTGACATTAACACATCGACGAAACCTCTCGGCTACCAATGGGTTACAACTTAGATGTCTATTATATATATATAAATGAACATCAGACACATAGGGGTTGTACCTTTATATATACACAAGGGGCAGTTGTATAGTATAAGTTGGTAGCCGCGAGGTTAGCATGCTTAAAATCAACGAGTTAAAAGATAGGGATTTGTCGGTTTAGGTTCGAATCCCTGTATTATCTGTGTTGTCCCAATTCTGTGTTTTTTCTAATTTTGCATGTTATAGTGGATATTTTTGTAATAATAGTGAGTTTTACCGTTTATTTTTGAATGATTATTGGCTATTTCACATGTTTGAAACAAAATTATTCCATTCTATTTGTCAATTTTGTTGTATAAATATAGTATGATTTCATCTGTTTTACTACATAATTTTACAAATGTTTGTTCGCAAATTCCTATGCGAGAAAATCGTGATGTGCCTAGAGTGCTAGAAATTTCGGTAACATACTTATTATATATACTTTATATATGCTCTTTGGTCGGGTTGTTGTCTCTTTGACACATTCCCATTTCCATTCTCAATTTTATTAGAAATAAATTGAATATGTCTTATTTTGTAAAACAGATAATATTAAGATGCCTGATAATGTAAAGATCTTTAAAGGTAGAAGTGTTATATTTGTATTTTGTTAACCAATTAATTGTGATCTGAGATTTATCAATGCATCGTTGGACACGATAACATGGTTATTTAAACTCTCTTACAATACCTTCTAATTAAGAAAAGGCTTTAATTTTGAAAAGAAATTAACACAATAGTTTAAGTTATAGATACAATGGATAAGCGTAGATTCATGAAAACAAACCATTCGCCCTCCGGGCTCATGGTTTCTTTTCAAGAATCCACACTTATCCATTGTATCTATATAACATATTTCCACTCAACAGAAAGTAATACTCTATTACACTCTCATGAAAAAAAAGTTCCACGGTAATATTATTTACCTACGAAAATATGTTTAACCCACACGCCCCAGCCTATTAATAACATTGCTGAATAATGATCCCCAGTCAGTAAGCTCTAGATATATTTAAAGTCTAAGGTACGGACCATTTGATTTGATAGGGCAGTCTGAGATATTTTAGAGAAAAAATTCTGACCCTGATTTTTGCCTTAAACAAAAATTCTGGCCGTATCTGTAATGAAAACAATTATCGTGTCCCCTTTTTTGCTATAAGAAAAAAAAATCCAACAGAATTATTCAGCATTTAATGAACATGGTGAATAAAAAACGGGCGTAATTTTTTTTTTTTGGGGGTTTGCATGTAAATCCCATATCTGACTTGACTATCCCATGTCTATTGTTTTTTCCTAAAAAAATATTCTGATCCCCAATTTTATGAGAAAAAAATATATTGTGGTCAAGCAATTGACACAATAATGTTCTGATTCCTGATTTTCCGAATACCGTATATAATAGTGCTAATTTCGAAAAAAAAAATATTTTGGTGATAGCGTTGAAAAACTAAATAATTTTCTTACTCAGAGAAAAACATACCTCCCTTTTGAAGCTAAATGGTCGGTCCGTAAATAGTTGTTTTTTTCAATAAATGGACATGAATAGTATTCTGGACAATGCTGAAAGTAAAGCAATGCTGGTACCGACGTTTATATTTCAATAAAAAAGACAGGAAATATATATGAAAAAATCGAATCTAATCAAAAGATAAAATCCCTATCAATCCACCAAAGCACGATTGATCCTATAAATAAAAAGTGTCCGTGTAACACATGTTCAAATAGTTAAATGCAAATCTTGAAGAAAATCATTCAACTTACGGCACCAATTTTCGACGGTAAGCTGCGATTGGATCATATTGTGACACGTTTATTTGCTTGTCCCATGTCAGGAGCCTATAGTTCAGTGGTTGTCGTTGGTTCGTGTCTGTCACATTCTTTATTTGCTTGTCCCATGTCAGGAGCCTATAGTTCAGGGGTTGTCGTTGGTTCGTGTCTGTCACATTCTTTATTTGCTTGTCCGAATCCAGCATTTCCTCCTACCATATCGTATTAAATTTTGAAAAAAGTAATTTGATAAATAGCGTCTAAAGACTAAATAAAAACATAACACCCCCCTTTAAAGTTAAATGGCTGATCCCTAAATACTCACATGAAATTTAACAAGAAACAAACTTAAAAAGGCAGATAACAATGTGAAGTAATTACAAACAATTTCCTTGAAAGTTTAATCATTTCAACATAAAATGTTGTATAAATACAATATTAAGAAAAGAGAAAGGTATAATTCATATTTGTTTGGAATATGTTCTTTCGTCAAAATATTGCAAAATCGATAAATCGAAGTTGTAAACGTAAAACTTTTCATGAATTATTTTTAATTTTGAGACGACCCCTCAATTTTACCTGTAAACTGTAGGTGTCATTAGACATTTTCGAAAACTATTCGATACCGACGCTTACACCTACGCCTATGCCTACAGGTAACCTTTTTGAGAAGGGTCATCTCAATATGTACAACGACCACAGGCATTTATATTATATTTATTGTTCTAATCTACATTTTAAATACTGTATAACTTTTATTTTGCATGATTTGCTACTTTATTAGCTCTGTTTAGTAACTGAGAATTAACCGATCTTTTGTACTTTGGAAAAAAAGGGGTGGCTTTGTGTAAATTAGTAAAACTTCAATCAGAAACAAGAACGTGTAAAGTTTTTTATAGCGTGAAACAGAACGTATTTTAGTATGTGTTACCTTTGTGTAGCAGGGCGGTACGGAATTTTACACCGGTGTTGAAAATGCATTGTAAAATTTCGTAACGGTTCACCCCTGATAACACTAAAAAAACGAATTTATTTCTTATGAAACTTTCCTTTACTAATTTTTATACCATGGTATAAAATTTTAAAAATCTTATGAAGAACTTTCACTTCACAATTCAACACTGGTGTTGCTGCGCGTTGTCAAATTAGTTTTGGGAAATTGTATCTTTGGGAATTTTGGCAAAAATTTTTTTTTTATTTTGACAATTTTTTTTTTTTTTTTTATCATTACCTTTTGCATTTCATTTTTACTTTTAGCAGCTATGTTTTAATTTTGGCTTTTTATTGATGGTGGAGTTTTACACTACAACCGTTTTTATTTTATACTTGGGTCACCGAAACGTCCATAACAAATCCTAAGATCTATTGATTTACATTGTTAAAAATATATTTGCTTGCTTCATAAGAAATAAGATACTTTTATTATTTATGTTCCGAATGCTTTCTAGAAATTCAATTCGCCAATTGTATATTCTACCACAACACTGTATTTCGTTTGATTGGTTGCAAACGGAGACAATTTGAAAAAAAAACGAACAGATGGAATGTCACAAATTCATTACTTAAAATAACCCAAAACTAATAAGAGCTTTCTGTGTTTCTAGCTCCGATTCCGAATAAAAAATCATATTAAAAAAAATACAGAATGTATTTGTTTTAATATCTGCAACCAAGTTTTACGAGGTCATTCATTCAGTATGTTTTGATATTTTGATACGGTCCCTATATTTTGTAGTCAGTGTCGGTGTAAGTGTCAGTGTAGATAACCCAAAACTAAAAAACGAACAGATGGAATGTCACAAATTCATTACTTAAAATAACCCAAAACTAATAAGAGCTTTCTGTGTTTCTAGCTCCGATTCCGAATAAAAAATCATATTAAAAAAAATACAGAATGTATTTGTTTTTAATATCTGCAACCAAGTTTTACGAGGTCATTCATTCAGTATGTTTTGATATTTTGATACGGTCCCTATATTTTTGTAGTCAGTGTCGGTGTAAGTGTCAGTGTAGATGACTTTTCGAAAATGTCTAATATTAGTCGGTGTCGAGAGTTGTTGAAAAGGTCTAATAGAGACATATAAAAACAATTAAGCAAGATTTTTTTTTTAAATCCAAAATACATGCCTATATATATATCTAATAACAAGACAAAATCCATTTTTTCATAACTTTTCATTCACTAATGAAATAGGAAATTCATTCTTTTTATACATTTATATTGTTATTGAATTCATATATCTGGGAGCAAACGTACGATTTTTATTATTTTTTAAGGGGGAATGGAATGGCACATCCTGCATTTTTTCAACAAAAAAAGGATCAAGCAAGTTTATTTTAAATTTACCCCCCAACCCCAACCCTTTTCCGTTTTTCCACAAAAAATCAAATGTTAGCTTGCTTTTTAAAAAGTCTCAAATGTGTACGACATTCATCTTTTACTTGATATGGTTCTTTTTTATAAAATTATTAGATTCTTGAATTTCTTGAGAAAAAACTCTCGGCTGAAGGGAAGTGAAAAAAAGTTTGTTTAATCTGTAACTTACATTAACTGGTATATGACCATTTAAGTTTCTAATCTGTTTAATTTTGCTACCTCTTCTAAATGCAAAATGTACTACTTCTTTCTTGAAACGTCGTACAAGACAGATACAAAACAAAGGTAACAAAAAAACAGGCCGGAAACAAACTGCCGAATAGTTCTTCTGCACTTGTAGTCAGGTCAAGGTCCTTGGCTATTGATTAACGTTCAGTGGCAAGTATTTCATGCATATTCAGGACGCAAACACATTAATAAAAAAAATATACAGTTGACCGACCGAGATCAAAGGAAGTTATCAAAATAATTAATGTTTAAAGTTAGAAGAAACAAAACATTTTACGTTAAAAAAATGTATGCCATAAATGCTCAAAAATGCAAAACTGCTTCTTACCTTCGTTTTTGAAAGTTCTATCATTTATATAAGTGAATATTTTGTTGTATTCCATAGAATCAATGTTAACTTTTGAAAAAAATATCATGCATGTATGCAACTACATGTACAGGTGCATGATTTACTTTTTTAAATGCCGCTCTCAGGTGTAAACAATCACATGTATCTTTTATTATAACCTTTTAAAAACACTCTATTGTATTATTTCCAGTCATCCTAGGAACAAACAATTGTAAATCAAAGAACTTGGATTGTCCAACAAATATCCCCTACCAATATGCAGCTTTGTATAGACTATCAAAGAACTCTGATTTATAGTTACCAACAAAATGGGATTGATATTGCTAAAATATACGTGCCAGTGTAAAGTACTTACATTCAGTGGTAAATATGAAGGAGATAAGTGACGGATCTGAACAGGTGTCACACAGTATAGCCTACCGATATGAAGCTTGGTACCAAATATCTGGAAGTTGTGATGGGTAGTTGCTAATCCAAATGTGACAGAAATGTGTAATGGACAGACAGACAGGGATAATCCAGTAAACAATACTAATGCCAAGTGCTGGTCCAAATTGTTCTTTTTTTTGAAGAGTTGACAAAAAGTAAACAGACAAAAGGAGTCAAAGTGATGGCTAATAGTGTTATTTTCATTTCTAGCACTATGTTGAAACTGCTGCTAATGTACTGATAGTTTAAAAATACCTTTGTTAAATTCTCAATTGATAAATTAAGAAATTATTAACCCTTACCATGCTCCGCCCGTCATATGACGGGAGTACCCAAACCACCGTTACTTGGTTCCAATGGCTCGCCATACTTTTAGAGGTCAACTTTATGATACTTATTTCGAAATTGATGCATGTTCCCTCAACCTGAGACTATCTATTGTCATGTTTCTCATGTTTAAGTTGCATTTTGAGCTTAAATTCGAACTTGAAAAATTGAAATCGGATAAAACTGATTTTTCTGGAGGGGTAGGCTTCCCTTCGGTGTCTTACACAGGAAGTTCAGAGGTCTAAAACTTTCAAAAATAGTGTAAACCCGCAGGCATATATCTACTGAGCATAATTATTATTGAAATACGCATAGAAAATGACTACTTCTGGTTTCAGGTCCTGTTGAAGTCAAAAATCGGGGAAAAACCGCGAAATTCCGGATTTTGTGTCCAAATGACCTTTTTTAGAATGGTGTTCCCAGATCAGTTTCACTCCAACCTAAGAACTGTTGGGATTAATGTGTTAATTGGGGTCCACGATACATGCAGACTACAGCTGGATACCTATATCAGCATCCCTCGGTCTTCGGGGTCAAGAAATAGGACGAAAAATCGTCAAAATTGACGCTTTTTGCACCTGATAACCAACTTTGGGGCAAATTCCCGCACACCCACCCCCCCCTGATCCCCTACCTTTGATTTAAGGGATCAATATGCTTCAGCAGCAGGGTAAGGCTCATTTGCATATAATTTGCATATTTTTGTAAATAAACGAAAATTAGACATTTTCTGAAAACAATTCAGCATGGTAAGTGTTAGAAATTAAGGTTCCAACTTTCTCAGACAAAGTTGACCCTAGAAAGATTTGGCTATTTTTTTATATACCAATTGGTCAAAGAGGGGGGCAAGGGGGGTTCCAATAACAGCAAAACAGCAAATTGATTTGGCTTATAACTGATAACAAGGAATTGAAAAGGGATAAAAACAGAAAACAGTAATTGAAAATTTAAAATCAGTCGGGTCCAGGACAAATCCAGTATATATCTTATTATAATCCTTTGTAGTGAATTCCATTTTCTATGAACATGTTTTTAGAGTTATATATCTAGAATTGGTTACTCAATGTATGATAATATTTTTTTGTTATGGAATACTTTTTTCAGCATTTATTTTTTGTACTTTTAAAGAAGCTCACACATGCTTGTAATTTAAATAGTGAGTGTATTCTTAGAAAAGAATCACAGAGCTGAGTCTGTGTTCCTTATCATATAAAAGGTGTTTAGGTTAACTGGTCGTATGGAACTAGGACTTAAATGCCATCCTCATCAGGTATCCCTGGCCATATGTTTTCCTTTTTGTCGAGTCTGCGACTTTTGTCGCAAAAGCGAGACATAGTGATCACACATTCCGTCGGCGGCGTCGTCGTCAGGGGCATCCACAAATATTCACTCTGTGGTGAATGTTTTTAAAATTTGAATAACTTTCTTAAAATATCCTGAATTTCTACCAAACTTGGACAGAAGCTTGTCTATGATCATAAAATAGTATCCAGAAGTAAATTTTGTAAAAAAATATAATCCTATTTATCCGTATTTTACTTATAAATGGACTTAGTTTTTCTGCCAGTTTACATTACATTCACTCTGTGGTTAAAGTTTTAAAATTTTTAATAACTTTCTTAAACTATCCTGGATTTTTACCAAACTTGGACCAAAGCTTGTTTATGATCAATAAGGGGTCTCATTGGGGGTCTAATCCGGATCCCGCTTATTGTTTTGTCAGATTCCCGTATCCCGCTTATATTTTTTTTCTATTAGACGTCGCCTTGCAAGAGCCCTCCTATCGGTATATCACACATGTTTTACCATTGGCAAGATATCAGGGAACCGATAAATGGCTTATAAATGGCTTACTGGTGTCACAAATTTAGGAATGATACAAAAAGTTTGTCAGTGACTCGCCAAAGGTGGGTGGTACTCTGGGCGCCAAGACTGTGAGAAGTGTAACTACATGTCTAATAAACTGGATAAAAATTGCGGCAGGGGATCTGGGGCCGCTGAATGCACCCAGCAGGTCTAGGGTAGATTTGAGAGTACTCGAAGTTGCTGAAAGCTAGTTGATTGATTGATTGATTGATTGATTGATTAATTGCTAAAAATGGCAAATAGTTCATGATTGTTCAGGACAAAAACAAATTTACAATAAATACAACAGGTAGCTAGGTCCTGATCGTCGAGGATGAAGGTCTGGAATTTTAGAAATGCAATGCATAGAAAATGTGGTTTTCTTGGATAGAAACATAGATTTTGCCTTTCAGTAGACCACATACAAACCCCTCAAAGAGTTGTTGCAAGTTGCTTAACGTGTAGAGAGCGTGGCATTCTCTCTACACTAGCGGCATCTGATTTAACGTCCCCATTCTGACCAGACGTGACTGCGTAATTATACATTACGCACAACCAAACGAACGCCTAACTTCGGCAAGGATTTTATTGTAGGTCGGATGAGGACCAAGTGGAAAGCTAGTTAAAAGTCAACAACAATTAATAAAAAATAAATCATGTATATAAGAAAGGCAGGGTTTTGAGCATGATGAGGCTAATTCAAGTATTTGCTGATAGAAATGTATTGATCTGAACCAAAGATCTAGTTTTTAGTCTATATAAGGTGGAATATAATGACATTCTATCCAATACTCAATTCACTAAGGATGATAGACTAGTGTACAAATGACATTTGATAATTAAAGAGTTTTACCGAGTTCACAAGTATCTACAGATAATGTTGTTATTATTTTTTGTATATAAAAAAATATTTGTGAAAAAAATACGTGTATAGGTACGTGCCTAAAGTGCCTAACGGCAGCTACGCCCCTGACTGTAATAAGATTATATTGAGAATAAACGGAATACATTTGATATGATAAATAAACAAAAATTACTTATATCCCCATCACACTAGGACCACGATTTCACTACGATCTCAGAAATTATAAAATGTTGAAAGTCATAGTTAGATCGTGGTAAGGTCGTAATAAGGACATGCCAAAAGTCTTCATGATCGTGGAGCTTTGAATATGCTCAAAACATTCTTAGTGTAGTCATGGCCAAAACTAGTTGAAGTAGAACCGTATGAACTCAGTCGTAGTAAGGACGTAGTTAGATCGGGATGGGCGTAAAAGCATCGTATTGGAAACGTGGTGCAATCGGGGTAGCCAATGGAAAATATTTCGCTGCAACCTTAGGTAGGCCTATAAGATTTCACTGCGACTATCCCGATTTCACTATACATCTTAATTACGCTTCTACAATATTGATTCGATTATTCTACGATGAGGAAGACAATAATGCGCAGCTACTTTGCCCTTGTCGTCCTCGTCCACATCACTACGATTCTACTACGTCCTACCCACGAGAATTGTGTTATATTTCCTAATTTGCAAATTGGAAATTTCAAAATTGCATACCTATTTTGAGACCTCTGCTTTTTATTTAGCACCCCGATCTCGAAGTGTTTTTAATACCTTTAGTGGAAAGTTATCTCCAGGAAACTGATGTGTACAATGGGAAAGTCAAGATATTTATAGGGACGAAGAGCGTAGTGACAACGAAGTGGAGTCGTTTTTCGATCGTAGTAGACACGTATTGAAATCGTAATGTGATCGGGAAGGTTTCGGAAGAAGCGGTCAGAGATCGTGTACAGTGGCGGATCCAGGGGTGTTCGGGGTTGGAACCCCCCTTTTTTTTTTGACGATCAATGCATTTGAATTGGGACATATAGTTGGAACCCCCCTTTATCCTGGGTTGGGACCCCCCCTTTAAAAATGGCTGGATCCGCCCCTGGTGTAAGTCGTGGTAAGGTCTTATTAGACGCAGCAAGAGCGTGACAAGATAGTAACTATAGAACGTGTTACTGTTGTAGCGAAATCGTAGCAGGATCTTATCAGGATCATAGCAAGATCGCAGTATCAACGTGAAAACTATGAAATAAATTAATGAATATTCAAGCCAACAATACCACGATCTCACTGCAATCTTATCTATTTTAGTTAGTAAATCACTCAAGTATGAGGTCAACTCCTTATTCATGGTCTTGGTCTAGTGTGATGGGGCTTTACATCCACTTCATTCCGGCATCTGTCTCATTGGCAGTCAATCCACATCCCTTTTTTCATTTTTTGACAACAAATTTTGATTCACGCTTAATAAAATGATGATTTTCCCGGATTCCCGGCTCATTTTTTGGTAATTTCACGTGTCCCGCCAGACTTTATTTCCCGTTTTCACGGACAATAATTTGACTTTCACGTGTCACGCTTACAAAAATCGGCCAATCCCGCGTCACGCTTAGACCCCAATGAGACCCACCAATAACTTGTATCTAGAAGGAAATTTTGTAAAAATTTATTTCTTGTATTCCCATATTTTAGTTATAACATGATTGTATAAATGGACTTTAATAAGTTTTTCTTTCAGTTAACATTCCATACAGTCTGCAGTTAAAGTTTTTAAAACATTTATAATTTTGTAGCGGAGGGAGCATTAAGTTTTACCCTTGTCCGTCTGTACATACGTCCGTCCGTACGTCCATACGTCCCAAAGTTGGTTTCCGTTCTCTAACTTCAGTTTGCCTCAACCAAATGCTATGAAACTTATACACAATGCTTATTACCACAAAACACGGATTAAGTTTGAATTTTGGTGGTGTCACTGTAACCGTTCTAAAGTTATGCCCCTTTACAAACGAAAAAGTTGCTGAATTTTTCGTTTCCGTTCTCTAACTTTAGTTTGCCTCAATCAAATGCTATGAAACTTATACACAATGCTTATTACCACAAAATACAGATCAAGTTTGAATTCTGGGGGCGTTACTTTAACCGTTCTAGAGTTATGCCCCTTTACAAATGAAAAAAATCCTGAATTTTTTAGTTTCCGTTCTCTAACTTTAGTTTGCCTCAACCAAATGCAATGAAACTTATACACAATGCTTATTACCACAAAATACAGATCAAGTTTGAATTTTGGGGTTGTCACTAAATTTTCTAGAGTTATGCCCCTTTACAAATGGAATAAAATGCTCCGCAGGGCGCAGCTTGATACGACCGCAGAGGTCGAACCCTGAATAGTTGGGGCAAGTATGGACACAACATTCAAGCTTGATACAGCTCTGAATTTGGATTGTGATTAAATATTTGACACAGCATAGGTTTCTGACACAGAATGAATGTGGTCTAAGAACTTAAAAAATTTAAATTGGACATTCACCTATTATGGTCCAATATCCAAAATCTAAATACATGGTTAGATTCAGCATATCAAAGAACCCCAAGAGTTCAATTTTGATGAAATCAAACAAAGTTTAATTTTGGACCCTTTTGACCTCAATGTGGACAAAGTTGATAACGGGCCCAAAAATCAAAAATCTAAATACATGGTTAGATTCAGCATATCAAAGAACCCCATATATTCAATTTTGTTGAAATCAAACAAAGTTTAATTTTGGACCCGATTTGGACCAACTTGAAAACTGGGCCCATAATCAAAAATCTAAATACATGTTTAGATTCAGCATATCAAAGAACCCTAAGAATTCAATTTTGTTAAAATAAAACTAAGTTTAATTTTGGACCCTTTGGACCTTAATGTAGACCAATTTGAAAACGGGACCAAAAATTAAGAATCTAATTACACGGTAAGTTTCGACATATCAAAGAACCCCAATAATTCAATTTTGATGAAATCAAACAAAGTTTAATTTTGGACCCTTTTGACCTCAATGTGGAAAAATTGATAACGGGCCAAAAATCAAAAATCTAAATACATGGTTAGATTCAGCATATCAAAGAACCCCATATATTCAATTTTGTTGAAATCAAACAAAGTTTAATTTTGGACCCGATTTGGACCAACTTGAAAACTGGGCCCATAATCAAAAATCTAAATACATGTTTAGATTCAGCATATCAAAGAACCTTAAGAATTCAATTTTGTTAAAATCAAACTAAGTTTAATTTTGGACCCTTTGGACCTTAATGTAGACCAATTTGAAAACGGGACCAAAAATTAAGAATCTAAATACACGTTAGATTCGCATATCAAAGAACCCCAATAATTCAATTTTGATGAAATCAAACAAAGTTTAATTTTGGACCCTTTGGACCTCAATGTGGACCAATTTAAAAACGGGGCCCAAAATCCAAAAACTTAATACACGATTAGATTCAGCATATTAAAGAACCCCAAGAGTTCAAGAATAAAACCCCATTGAAATTGGTCAAGAAATAAGCAATTTATACAAAGTATCTTCTTTTGCACAATACTGTGCAATTGAATATTTCTTGCAATTGCACAATACTGTGCAATTGAATATTTCTTGCTATTGCGCAATACTGTACAATTGACAATTTCTTGCTATTGCGCAATATTGTGCTATTGGATATTTCTTGCTATTGCGCAATATTGTGCAATTGAAGATTTCTTGCTATTGCGCAATACTGTGCAATTGAAAATTTCTTGCTATTGCACAATACTTATTATATAATAATTTACACATCCTGTTAGGTGTATATCTCCTGCCATATCATTATTATTTGCTTTTAAATATAAATCAGAAATAACCAACTTAAAATGGAAAATTTTAAAGAAAAAAAGAACCCCCAAATTTTTGAACCCCTTATGATTCATCACCCCAAACTCAATCCCAGCCTTCCTTTGAGGTATGGTACCTTGCAGTACAATTTCAGAGAGATCCATACACTTGAACACAAGTTATTGTCTGAAACTAAAAATGCTTATTTTGGCCCCTTTTGGCCCCTCATTCCTAAACGTTTCGGCAATTACCCCAAACTCAATTCCAGCTTTCCCTTTGTGATATGGAACCTTGTAGTACAATTTCAGAAATATCCATACACTTACACACAAGTTATTGTCATGAAACTAGAAAAATGCTTGTTTTTTGCCCCTTTTTTGGCCCCTAATTCCTAAAATTTTGAGGCAATTACCCCCAAAATCAATCCCAGCATTCCCTTTGTGATATGGAACCTTGTGGTACAATGTCAGAGAGTTCCATACACTTACACACAAGTTATGTCTGGAAGTTACAAAATGCTTATTTTTGGCCCTTTTGGCCCCTAATTCCTTAACTGTTGGTACCATAACCCCAAAATCAATCCCAACCTTCCTTTTGTGATATTGAACCTTATGGTAAAATTTCATAGAGATCCATTCACTTAAACTAAAGTTAGAGTGCGAAAACCAATGCGTCTTGGACGGACGGCGACGACGACGCGGACGGCGACGACAACGCTAACGTCATACCAATATACAACCACAAAAATTTTTGCGGTCGTATAAAATTGCTGAATTTTTCGTTTCCGTTCTCCGAGTAAATAAAGTTTGCATCAACCAAATTTTATGAAACTTATACACAATACGTATTACCACAAAACTCAGATCAAGTACAAATTTGGGTAGGGTCACTTTTACTGTTCTTCAGTTATGTCCCTTTATAACTGTATATGATATGCAAGCGGGCATCATCTGTGTCCCATGGACACTTTCCCATTTATTCAATAACTTTTACCCATTTTGTTGAGCCTGCAACTAACATCAAAAGTAGGCGAGACACTAGTACTGGGTTCCGTGGAACCCTTACGAATTTTGTAATATTTTAAAAGAATTGTTCGAATTTAATATGCACTTACAGGGAAACAAGGATCGTTATCCCTATACGTAAAAAGCAAGATAATTCTAAATACATGTTCATAGAAAAAGGAATTTATTACAAAGGATAATAATAATATAAACTGTAATGGTCCTGGACCCCACTAATATTAAAATGTTTATGTGATGATCTGTGATTAAATATAAGAAGATGTGGTATGAGTGCCAATGAGACAACTCTCCATCCAAGTCACAATTTGTTAAAGTAAACCATTAATATAGGTCAAAGTACGGTCTTCAACACGGAGCCTTGGCCCACACAGAACAGCAAGCCATAAAGGGCCCCAAAAATGACTAGTGTACTGTAAACCCTTTCAAATGTCTATATGTTAATTGAATCCTTCTCCGAATACGGGACCACCATGTTACTAGTGGAAAAATCCCAATTCAATTTCTACTGAAGATTGGCTGTCAAAATGCTAACATTCCAATTTTCAATAACAGTTAACAGCAAATACATTCTCACAATAACAGATAACAAAAAAAAAAAAGTCCAATAACAGCTAACAAGGAATAAGACAATAACAGCTAACAGCAAATATATTTTCAGAATAACAGATAACAAAGAATTAAATTGCCCCAAAACAGCATAACAGTTAAACCCCTTGCCCCCCCTCGTCAAACAGCTCCTTATGTATTCAAGTACTTATACAGCATTGGCTTTCAAATTTTACAGTTTGGGCGCTCCTGAAGAAGGTCAATCAGAGTGAATCCAGAAAAACACTGCAGATGCACCTAATTTATGAAATGTTATTTTGAGTTACTAAATATAGGCAACAAGTAGTCAACTAATGATTAAATATCATAAAACTATTAAACAAATCAAGAGAACAAGTCAGGTCAAAACTTAATCCTTTCAGAATTTGGCATAAAAAAATGGTATTCAGCTTAAGGGAATAAGAATACACCAGTACTGTCTTTAAAAAAAGAAGACTTGGTTGATATTTATTTCATTTTTAGTTAGGAAGCTGCTTCAGACAAAGCACCGTTATTTATATTAGTTTCAAACACAACACCATCTTTCACAATACAACTGATTTGAGCCAGGTCTTCAATAGTTGCAGTAGAAACTAAGTTCACAATTTCACCTTGTGATGTCATAATGACTTGTTGTTCATTGGCTTGATTATTTCCTTCCTCATCTACAGCTTCTGTCACATCATCAAATGACAATGTCGAGACAGGTATCTCTGATATCTGATTAACTTGTTCCAAAACCACTTGACTGCCATTACTCTGAAAATGATTTGGAACAGGAACATGGAATGATATTGAATGATTTGTGACCCCATCTTTAGGAGGTGCTGATGTGACAGAAATTTGAATGCCATTGACTATCTGAATAGATGAGCACTCAGTGTCAGACGTGGTATTTTGTGCTATGGCATTTAGAGCATATGTGATTAGCTGACTCGATGAAATATTAGAAGAACCTAAGTCTTCATAACTTGAAATTTTTGCAAAATCATCTGCACTGATTTGAGTTTCTCCAGATTCCAAAGTTTGCACCTGCATTTGAAGATTTAGTGGTGTCCTATCTTGATCCAACTCAGCAGATTTTTGTTGTATTTCAATAATGTCTTGAAGTTGAATTCCATTTTCATTCATAATCTGAATGGTGCTCTGCATATTATTAGAGATATGTTCTTTTTCCTGGATCAACCCGTTTTCATGGTCTTTGATATGATTTAAAAAGAATTGTTCATTCACTGTCCTGTATGTACATTCATTACAACAGAAAACTCCAGCAGCATTGGGATGTTTGTTTTTCATGTGCATTTTGATTGAGATTGCTTGTATACACGTGTAAGGGCAGTAATTACACCGATAAGGTCTTTGTCCTGTGTGTCTCATAGAGTGTCGTCTGAGAGAATTATGGTCACCAGTGGCAAAAGAGCAAACTTCACACCTGTAAAAATTATATGAAAATCATATATTTTAATATGAAAAAATATAAATATATACATGTATATATAATGTCTGAAATTTCAGTAAGTATAGCAAATGTATAGTATTATTTTCATCATTTTTAATTTTGTAAGAACTTTAAACTTTGGTAGATAGTTGTCTCATTGCCAATCATACCTCATCTCCTTATTTTTATATACAAATATATTTTCATGGTTTGCATAAAAGTTGACAATTATTGTTCAACCTTTTTCTCCAGAACTCTTTTATGCACAGATGTTAAGTGTGTAAAGCCATTATAAATTGCTCCCTGGAGGATTGTAAATAGGCAGTAGATGTAAAACACTTATACAATGTAACATACTAATTTTTAGGTTGAGAAAAATCAAATTTTGTTTATCCTCTTAACATGACCATGATGACTCTAAATGTTTATCTATGTCATGCGTAGATATGTATATAAAATGTTAAAGTATATATAAATATACATTTATAATAATATTATGGAACTAAAGTAGGTGATACATGTATGTATAGTTTGAAGCATAACAGCTATTTTGTTTTAACCTTTATTGTATCATTTTTATTTGTAAACATATGAAATGTGTTTGTAAAAAAAAATTGAAAGTAGGATAGTCAATGTACATGTACAAGCTTATTTTTCAAGTGTTTTTAAAATTAGTCATGCAATAACTGTCTTACTCCTATCATGTTAAGCTGCTATCCAAAACAAGTCAGTTTTCTTATCACTCATAAGTGAATAAAGCCCTCCAAATCCGAGCTTAAACCCTGATTATGTCAGAAATATTCTGTGAAAAAATTACCTTTTAAACAAAATCATTTTGCCGGATACTTTCCTAGGATTCATGGTATTACCCATTTTTGGGGGTATTCCCAACTCTTGGAAAACCAGGACCGGAGTCCCCCTCCCCCCCATAATTGTTGAAAGCAGTACAGTTATAGTTGTTTAATTAGAAAGCATATCACATTTCCTTATTTTTATAGTATTTTGAAAATAACAGACAAATAAATGTCCCATTGTCCATGAAGTTGTACATGTACTTTAATTTTTATGAACACCATTTGAGACAAAGACAACTATTAGTATCAAACATGTTAAAGACAGACATTTTACAGAATATTAAAGCAACGTGCATGTACATATGTATTCAGTAGAAAATTCAAGAAAATATGACATATACATTAATTTTCTTGAACAAGTCTTAATCCTGAGTAAATGTGTCTTAATTTTCTCTATTTTCCAGAAATAGATGTTAAACCTAATGTACTAACATACATTTTTGTAGTTTTAACTGTTTAAACTTAAAACATTCTCTAGACAATTACAGTTTATATATATCATGTACATGCATATGTATATAAGTACAGCCATATACATAAATGCATGAAACCGCAAAATAGTGAAAAATTGAACACAAAATTTGGACTGTTTGACACCTACAAGTACGTGTACATGACGCTGAAAAATGTTTTAGAGCATATCTTTGCCAAAAAAGATAGTTACATGTGAGCTGTGTTTTGAGTTTACAAATGTACCTATTAGCAGGGGAAAAAAATGTTAAGAGTATACATGTGCTGTATGTTAACTCAGCTAAAATGTCCCTCAAATTTGATAAAATTCTTTTTAAAAACTCTGAACCTTATCATATAAATATGGCATCAGTCAAATTTGTCATTAGGCCTAACATGCCTAAGCTACAGTAATATGTGCACTCAAATTTTGCTAGCTACATGTATATGTGATCATATGTAGTTTATAAACATGATAAAGTTATGATAGGAAATGGAATTCCAATCATACATTTTATGGGATGACTTTCCAAGGCCAAACAAGTCCAAAGATATATATTTTAAAGGCCTTACACACTTACATGTGATACAAAGTGAAAAAAAAATCACAATGAGTTGCAGGTGATACAAAATGTGTATATACATGTATATACATGTATACTGGCGGAAATGTATGGAAACTTGTGTTATAAAATTGAGAATGGAAATGGGGATATGTCAAAGAGACAACAACCCGACCAAAGAGCAGACAACAGCCAAAGGCCACCAATGGGTCTTCAATGCAGCGAGAAAATCCCGCACCCGGAGGTGGTCCTCAGCTGGCCCCTAAATAAAATTGTGTACTAGTTCAGTGAAAATGGATGTCACACTACACTCCAAAACATATAAATGAACTAAAATTAAAAAACATACAAGACTAACAAAGGCCAGAGGCTCCTGACTTGGGACAGGCGCAAAAATGTGGCGGGGTTAAACATGTTTTTGTGAGATCTCAACCCTTCCCCTATACCTCTAGCCAATGTAGAATAAAGAAACACAAAGCAATACGCACAGTAAAACTCAGTTTAAAAGAAGTCAGAGTCCTATGCCAGAATAGTTATAGTTTCTGATTGATTATTGAAATAATAAAAACTATTGATTGTATAATAAAAACATTTTTTTGGGATGACTTTCCAATGCCAAACAAGTCCAAAGATATATATTTTAAAGGTCTTACACACTTACATGTGATACAAAGACCCTCTTACATATATCACATTGCCTTTTGCCTTTAGACTTCTCATTATTTTGATCATCTGTTGAATGAATGAGTTGGTGGTTTTTATTATACAATCAATCAGAAACTATAACTATTCTGACATCGGACTCGGACTTCTTTTAAAATAGTTTTTATTATACAACTGTACAATCAATCAGAAACTTTATATACCTGTATATATAAAGTGCTTAAAAAATCAACCTAACAAACATGACAAAGTTAAATTAGATCTGATTCTTAATTCCTCCCCGAGCAGGGCTGGAACATGTTCTTTACACATTAAACTTCTACGACAACACCGCCTAGCATTGCGCAGATGCCTTATCCCTCCTCTAACTATATAAATATAGATGCCTAAGAATTTAACTTTAACACACTAATGAGAGTTATAAAAATAGTTGTTAAATATATATATAAATAATTATTGTTACATGTACATCATGTTGTACATGTACCATCCAAAGCACATAATTTCCAATAACTAGAAACACTTTTGTATATTTTGTACTAAATCCAAGTATTATTGTTTTTGCTGTTAAAGCAATAAAATAATGACCCTTGCACTTGAGTTTTCTATCTGACCAGTGGAGAAAAAATATTGATCCTAATTACATGTATGTGCTAAATATATACAATCCTGGTCTTAGGGTGCTCAGACAAAAATATCAGCCATGCAGTAATCTATTGATGTTACTTACTTAAAAGGTTTTTCTTTGGTGTGTGTTCTTTCATGTAATAGTAACATTGCCTTCCTTGATGATGCATATCCACAGTACATGCATTTATATGGTTTAATTTGACTATGGACACCCTCAATATGCTTTAACAAACATTTCTGGTTGGCAAAGACCCTCTTACATATATCACATTGCCTTTTGCCTTTAGACTTTTCATTATTTTGATCATCTGTTGAATGAATGAGTTGGTGGTTTTTCATCTGACTATACTGACGGAAACCTTTACCACATACATCACAAGTGTAAGGTTTCTCATCGCTATGGATTTCTTGGTGGATCATCAATTTACTAAAGGCATCAGTTCTAAATTCATGACAAATATCGCATTCTAAAAGGTCTGTGTCAACTTTATGTGCTTTCCATAAATGAAAGCGAATCAATCTCCAATTTTGAAATTGATTTGAACAGTGTGGACAAAGGAATGAAGTTCCACTGTCAACATGGCATTTTTGATGAATTTCTAAACTTTCTTTTGTTTTAAATTTAGCGTAACAACCAACCACAGTACATTTTTCGTCATATTTTTCTGTAACTGGCTGCATTTTCATTGTTTTTGGCAAGTTTGTATAACTTCTTTTTTCTGTATCAAGTTCTATGTGTTTACGTTTTGGCAGGTAATAATCATCTTTTAACGCTTTTGGTCTTCTTATCTTTCTACGTGAACGACTTCCTATGTAATAATCATCTTTATCTTCTTCCCAATCAGAATCAGATAGTGGTTGGATTGTTATTGTTTCACTTTCTGCAACAGACACAGTTTCAGATTTTTTCTTCCTGCCTGGTTTTTTACCACTATTTTCCACCTGAGTTCCTACACTTATTTTTATGTTACCAACAGTTGGATCTTCGATCTGAATATTATGATCCTCCACCATATGAGCTTTACAGTCTTCAATACTATTATAGCCAATGCTGCACTGACCACAAAGGAACAACTCTTTTGTTATAGGTGGAGCTGATTTTGGCGAGTTTGTCGATTCATATGATTGTACTTCTAAGGTGAAATCTGTCTGATTGTTATCATTTGTTTGTGTACTTCCATCACAGTTGACATCACCATTTGCTTCAGAAGTATTGTGCACCAAGCATGTGTCAACTTTCTCCTCATTTTCAATTATCTGATTTCCAATTGAAATTATGTTGAAAGTAGAATTCTCTGTATTATTATCATCTGTAAAATTTGCCACTTGTTCATCTAACTGATCTACCGTTACCAACGTCACACTGTCATGTGACTGAAGTGAAGCTGAGGATGAGGAGTTACCAGTCACATCTGCTGATGACAGATCAACAATATTATCTAACACGCTAAAGTTTGCAACTGCAGACTGTTCAGACATGACCTTGACCTTACTACTTTGACTATCTGATTGTTGAATTTGCTGAATTTGTACACAACCTGTTTCCATGTCAACAGTTAGAGTGGAATTGATTGGTATTTTTCTGTCGTTGATTTGGATGGTTTCTGTTTTTTGTTTAACAGGCTGTTGAATATGAATCTGTTTGACATGTTCACTTATTCCTTCGGGTGCCGAGCTTGTAAAACTGCAAAACCTACATTTGTAAGTAGTAACAACATCCATGTAATCTTCTATATCCAAATTGTTGGTGTCCTGAATAATGTTGATGGCCTCCATTTTCTTTTGGTTCTTATCAAATAAAATCCTGTAACAGAAATATTTTGATATAGATATATTACTTCCAAAATTTCAAATTTAAAATGAATTGCCTACCTGAAATTGGACTGACAACTAACCATTGTACATTTATAAAAAAGATCCTCATTAACCCTTTAAAACTTAGTTAAAAATAGTTGTAACACACGGAATACACGTTTTGAATGCTACTAGGTAGGTGCAATTATGAGAAGTAGTTTATTATGTTTCAATTGAGCATGTTGAGTATTAGTCAGATTTAATGAGAGCATCAACAATGAATGCCTTGCTTCGTTGCATATGCCTTTGTCCCTACACAATGGAAAAGAAGGGGTATTTGTAGACTATTACATGTTTTTTTCCCTGTTGGCCTTGATACATGTATCAAGGTATGATGCTATATACATGTAGGGTCAATATGTAAAATGCCATGATATGATCTTTTTATCACATATTTGACATATTTAAGTCTTTGAAATTGGATTTTCAAAAAAATACAATTCAATAAAGCCAGTTTGTTTATTCGATTCATGTGTGTTTTTTGTAGTTAGTTTGTTTGGATTTTTTTCCCTTTTTTTGTTGTACGTTTTAACAGAGGATGAACATATTCTTATAAAGCATGTACATGTTTGGTTTAACCCTTCAATATCATAATTCCTGTAACCATGTACAGTCTTCTCCCATTTTCAAAGAAAATATTGTTTCTATCAATGAGGTCAATGAGATGCCATTTTACAGCACCAGTTTTGATCGAGTATAAAGAACAATAAAATCAAATCAAGTTTGCTTGTTTGCTAGGTGGACCATGAAATCATTATTACATGTACCTTTTATTGCAACCTGTTGACAAAAAGAAACAATAGTAATTACTAGCAAATCAATGATACACACTGAATACACATTTTGAATCATTGGACATTTAACAAAAGAACACCTGAAAAACCTGTTTGACCAGTTTGTTTATGTTTAATTTTTTTTAGCTGTCAGTGGCGTAGCTAGACAAATGTTGAAGGTGAAGCCCAAATCGGCAGGGGGTCTGGGGCCGCTTAAGGCCCCCAGTTGGTCCAGGGCAAAGCCCTGGTAGGGGGCCAGGGGGCGAAGCCCCCGGAAGCTCCTGGATTTTAGGATTTTAGACCCACAAATATTAACTGAAAATATTGAATGTTAAGGTGTAGTCAAAAGCATTTCTGTTTGATACAAGTCAGATAATTTTGTGAAAAAAATATATATTGTTCCTCAAAGAAACTGTAAAAACCAGGAGATTCCAGAGGGTAAAAGTTATGTTTACTAAGACCTATGGCGTACGGAAAGGGTCAAAGTAAATTATTTTGCGTATGCTACATTTAATACAGCATATGCTATATGAACTACAGCTTAAGCTATAATTTATGTACCCTATGCTGTAATTAATGCCGCTTAGGCTATAATATATAGCATATGCTATAATTTATACAGCATATGCTATAATTTATACAGCCTATGCTATATTAAATGCAGCCTATGCGGTAATAAATAGCATATGCTGCTTAAGCGCCCAGTTGACGTACCATAAGGTTCAAAAGTAAATATAGATTAAGCTATAATTGTTGAAACATGTACATTATTTACATTTAAGTTCTAACTGTCCCGAAAGGGTCAAAAGTAAATGCTGCATAAGCTGTATTGTACCATATGGTTATAAGGTGGGGTTACTGTCAATCACTCTTCAACTTTGAAGGCTTCACAAATTACACCAATCAGAACCTTATTTTGTTTAGGGTGTGTGAAAATTAAGAGATTAAAGTTATTGATAGTCGAGTTCAGAGAGTTAATGAAATATTCGGAATATTTACATGAAATTATCATGCTCATCTCAGAATTATATTTAAGAGAGAAAGAATAGGTTTGACTTTGCTACTAAATCCCTCAACATACAAGGCAAACAACCAATGTTACTATGTCTGGGTTTTTTATAGCACAGTTTAGCGAAATGTGTGTTCGTTATAATTTGTACAATAGTTCGCAATATTCAAGTATTTATAAGAAACGATGAAATATTAAACTTGCCGAAGTCATGCATTAATTAATAAATATAAATAAAAGTATTCAAAAAAAAGTTTTATGAACACATCCTCTTCGTATCCTTACAAATTTAAATAAAATAGTAGAAAGGAACACGAAGCAATTTCCGTAAAGTGACCTGCTTGTTTTCCTATTTCGCTAAAATGGGATGTACAACCGATTTGCTAAAATGTCCCAAAATCTTTTGTACATGAGGTATCCCATGGAACCATAACTCCCAAAATCAATCCCAGCCTTCCTTTTGTGGTTATAAACCTTGTGCTCTATTAACTTATACTAAAGTTATTGTCCGAAACCATATACGACACTGACGATGACGACGTGATACCAATATACGACCGCAAAATAAAATTTGTCTACATGAATTAAATACTTTGCTTAAAGCGGAGCGAAAGATACCAGAGGACATTCAAACTCGAAAATCTGAAATAAAGTGACAACGCCATGGCTAAGTCGAGCGATAGGTTTTACAACAACAAGTCTCAGATATGATCAAAACATTAGTAAACTAATGAGACGCCAATTGTGGAAATATGTATATGATAACTAGTAATTTTATTTCTATATATCTGGGTTTTTTATTGCTTTTGCAATTTACAAAATTATTATTTCGTCAGATATTTTAGATTTATTAATTTCTAAATCCATGCCCAACAGCCCCATCCTATGTTAATGTATAACGATGTATAGAGTGTAATCTGTATGAAATATAAGAGATGGTAGCAGCCTTTAAACAATTTAAATCCTGACTTACTATTCACTTAAATTTTCAAGGAATAAGAAAAAGCAAATGATAATTTGTTTATATTTAATTTTATCAAACAAAGGATCGTTGAATTATTGTTATTCCCTAAAATCATAGAATAATTATTAAAATGTTCAGTGATTATATAAAATCACTGGTCATTTTCAGGGATTATATATAATTACTAATGATTTTAGTGATTCTACATAATCCCTGAAAAATCAGGGTTCTACATAATCCCTAATTATACAAATTCACTGTAACATATATATATATGTCTGCCACTGTAAATTATACATTGTCCATCGAATTTTATGATTCTAGTAAGAAATACCAGACTTTAAAATATTCAAAAGTGCCGAGGATGAAACCTGTATATATTATAGTCTGAAATAAAGTTTATGGTATCTTATCTTTGGTTTGAATTTAATTTATTTATTGATGCACACAGTTGTATCCCCAAAAGGTTTGATAGCATACAAATTATTTATCAATAAAACAAATATTAAACAACACAAAAACAATTATACATAACAGTTTCTGACATTTCAATATTATACAAAAAAAAACGCTATAATGAATGTCAAATTGTATCGAAGAATATGGCATGGCAGATGAACAATACGTCTTACAAAAATATGTACATTTTTTTTTTTTTTATATTTAAATGTAATAGAGACATATATTTTGTAATAGTCAAAGAATTCGTAATCGATATTCAAAGTTTGTATTTGTCAGCATTGACGGTGACCAGTTTCACCTGTAAAGAATAGACATTATCATCCGATGTTCAGACAGTTTTAAATCGATACAAATTGACCATGATAATTGGTAAACTGATTTTCAACATTCCTCAGTTCTCTCTTGGCTGTTGTAAAGAGGAAAGCAATGTGAAATAGAACAACAAGATGGTAACACAGTGGTAACATCGATTCATCAAACTGGATGTAGTTATATTGTCACTGCCATAAAAATTTTATGCCATTGTAAGACAAAGAACATGATTGATTAGCAAGAGAAAAGCAGGCAGAAAAGATGCAAATTACCGACATCTGACTACTATATTACATGTTTGTTTCCGCTGTTTCGTTTGTACGGAAGCGCATTAGGAACATATTAAACATAAAATTGATAGTGAAATTTTTTCAAAGTCGAAATTTTGACATTTCAAATCTTAAAAATTTCGACTTTAACTCGAAATTTTAACTTTTCAAATCTCGAAATTTTGACTTTCTAAAATCTTTGAATTTCGACTTTTAAACACATTTAAGATAGTTTTGAGAATATTAAAAGAAAGATAGGTTCACCGTGCGTTTTTCGGCTAAAATACAATATAGCAAAATTCCATGTAGATTCCTTCAGAAAATGCACTATTTCAGAGTTATCTCCCTTAAAATGCCAATTTTAAAACATTAAAAATCAAGTAAAAAAATAATCTACACTGTAAAAATATTAGCATTTATAAGTTATAATCTTATTAATTTGTTCTTTTAAATGCAAATTCACATTAGTTATCTGCATTCCTGCATCAAATTTTTCTAATTTGATTGAAAATCTGAACCTTAGATTGTGTGTTTTTTACAATCAAAGATGGCGAAAGACACCCATACCACCTTAATTACGACAACAATCAGATATTTATAAAGCTAGGTCACACTGCTGATCAGATCAACTCGATGAACCGATGGTCCAAATTTCCACGACCAAGCGTAACCAGCCTGTTTACGACTTATACCCGATCGCTATCCGACAGTACACGACTTTAACTCGACCATTCACTACTTCTAAATTACTCAGGGCGTGAGGCCATAACGACTCCAGCGTGACCACTGATTGAATTCATATATGATCATTCCGACCAATCGAAGATCTTTATTAGACTAGCTAGACCAAATCAACTATACTCGATGTCAGCCCGATCTCGACCAGACCAGATCGACCTGATCGTATAGGGTCGTAGAGATAGCCGGGAATTGGTCGTGTATGTAATATTTCAGTATAAAGCTAGGTTCACACTGCCAACCAGATCAACTCGATGATCCCGATTGTCAAATTTTTCACGACCAAGCGTAAATTAATTCGTGATCGGGCATGTTTACTACCTCTTCCCGATCGCTATCTGACTGTACATGACTCCTTAATGTCTCCATCAAGACTCCCACCCGACCACATATTCGAATATTCCGACCAATTCACAATCTCTAGACGATCTTTACCCAACTAGCTAGACCAACTCAGCTATACTCGATCTCATCCCGATCTCGGTCGACCTGGTGTTAGGTATAGTCGGCAATTTATCGGGTATGAAAACGTCTGAATTTGTTAAGCCACGCAGCGGAGGGGCATTAAGTGTTAACCTTGTCCATCCGTACGTACGTCTAATCAGTTAGTTTCCTTCTTTCTAAATTTTGCCCCAACCAAATGTTATCACACGTAGACTCTTCAATGTAGTGCTGTCTTCAGGTCAATATCCTACACAGTGGTCATCCGCATATTTGTCACCAATTTTAAAAGCGGTAACCCAAGCAAACCAGAAAATTACCGTTGTATTGCAATTAATTCCTGCCTTGGTAAATTATTCAACTCTATTTTGAATAAAAGGTTAGATGAATTTTAGAAGAAAAAATATAATAAGTAAATCACAAATTGGGTTTTGTAAAAATCAAGAACTTCTGACCATATGTTTGTTTTAAAACCCTAATCGACAAATACATTAACAAAAGAAAGGTGGAAAACTATTCGCTTGCTTTGTCGACCTTAAAAAGCATTTGATACTGTTATACATGCAGACATAAAATATAAACTTTTAAAACTAAATATAACAGGCAAATTTTATTCTATTATCAAATATATGTATAGTAAAATAAACTATGTGTAAAATTAAAATGAATTAACCCCTATCTTTAGATCTTTTATAGGAGTTAGACAGGGCGATATATTAAGCCCAAATATTTTCAAATTGTTTATAAATGATATGCCAGAAACTTTTCATCATGTACTGACCCTGTTGATCTAAATGACAACAGAATTGATTGTATTATGTATGCAGATGACATTGTTATTTTTCTGAAACACAACATGGTTTACAAGAGAGAATGGATAAGTTACAATTATATTGCTGAAAATGGTGTTTAAATGTAAACCGTAATAAAACTTAATTTTAAACAAACTTGAAAACATGTTGATTGCCCAGTGTATTTGAATGGGCAACAGCTTGAAAGTGTAAAATGTTATAAGTACCTAGGAATTACTTTTGTATCTAGTGGTAAATTTACACAGTGTAAAGATGAGCTATACAAGAAATCTATAAAAGCTTGTTTTGATTACAACAATGCCTAGCATCATCAAATCCTAGTGTCACAACTTTAATGCACCTTTATGACCATACAATTAAACCTATTTTATTGTATGGCAGTGAAATATGGGAATCTTTTCAACCACTTCAGTGGCATGTAAGAAGAATAACGATTATATTTTAGAAAAGGTTTATTCAAAGACATATCTGAAAAGTCGCACACAAAATTCATGAAGTATATTCTTGGGGTTAACAGAAAAGCAAGTAATTTTGCTGTTATGTCTGAATTAGGAAGATTTCCTGTATATTTTTCAATTTTATTGGCAATGTTAAAATATGCTCATAGGTTAGTGAACACAAAGGATGGTTTATTATATGATGCATATATTTGTAATAAAAAGTTACATGCAAACAATATCACTACATGGTTTTCTAGTATTGACTATTTAATGACAGAACTAGACTTACCAAACTTAAATGTAAGTGTTGGCCGTTTATGTACTATAGTTAAGAATAAATTCTGTACAAGTTTTCATAATCATTGGAAAGAATTTAGAGAAAATACTGTTAAATCAGGTAGAGGTAAACTCTTGACCTATTTTTCAATTAAACATTTTTTGGTACAGAAAAATATCTGCAATTAAAAGAATTTAAAGATAGACAAGCACTGTGTAAGATCAGAATAAGTGCACACCCCTTAAAAGTAGAGACAGATAGATATGCTAAAACCTATATAGATAAATCACAAAGATTATGTAAAAAATGCACCTTAGATAAAGTTGAAGACGGAGAACATTTTATATGTCAGTGTCCCCTTTATAACTTTTTAAGAAAAGAATTTTATGATAATATTTTAAAAGGTTGTAAAAATTTTGAAAAGTTAAGCACAAGTGCCAAATTTAATTGGCTTTTTATTCAAGAAAACCTAGAGGTTATGAAAAAAATTTGCAATTTATATTAATAAATGTTTGTATCAATATAGTATAGATATTGTTATATTTAAGACGTTGAGAATATTTGCCTGTTAATAATAGATATATTGTTATGCCTTTTTTATGTGTATATGGCTCTGATCTGGCTGTGGTTTAACATCTAAGAATTGAAATAGTTAAAGTCATATTTATGATTTATGTCAACATTATTGTAACAATTATAAAAATCATTGTAATAAATTACTTTGCTCTTTATGGGCCCTTTAATTGGAATAAAATATCTTATCTTATATATCTTATCTTATACACAATGCTTTTTATCATAATACACAGATCATGTGCGAATTTGGATGGCGTCACTTTTACCGTTTTTGAGTAATGACCCTTTATAACGCTATATGCAAGCGGGGCATTATTTGTATCCCATGGACAAATTCTCTATTTAATTAATTTGGTAAGATTCAGTAGTTTACAGAAGATCTGAGTAAATCAGACATTTAAGATATCTTCGTCGAAATAAAGCAGTTGGATTTGTAGGCAGGGTGGTAAGTCCTCCAAATGACAGGTTAACAGCTGTGAAGGACCTTGAAAACGAAAAGACGAACAAGAAGTCGTCGACAGCAACGTGCGCCAAGGCGTCTAGGTGTATGACGACAGCTGTATGGGCAAAATGAAAGACTCGCAGGAGTTCAACAAAGAAGACCCCAATGTTTATAAAATGTTCTCAAAGTAGAGTAGGAAGCTGATGTGTTATGGTAGTTTTCGTGGCTCTTTTCCTGAAAATGACACCACCAAATGAGATTTGTCCCCAGATTGGCACTTGTGTTAGATAGCAATATACATAAATTTTACCATCCTCTTTTCTTTCCTTTCTTGCAAATTAAGCTTACTGTTTGTGTCATATATGTGTATATGTATGTAATCAGTATTTTCTATAGATTTGATATCCAGAAGTTGAAAGGTTAAAGCTTAAATGTATTTTGACGTATCCATGGTACCACCATGTTTTTGCTAAAAGTGGTGTAAAGATGTCACACATTTCCTCAAAATTTGGTCTAAAGTAGAATTTCAATCGCTTCTCAAACTGTTTACATATATCCAACAAGAGATGAAATAAAATCATTTGACTTTCGTTTCGTTTTTTTTTTTGGTAAAATTGGGTCAAAAGATCGTGTGAAAAAAGTTTTTGTAAACATTTGGCCCCGCCGCATGTTTGTGCATCTACAAAGTCAGGGCCTCTTCAATGAATTAGTACACATTTTCTTTTAGGGGCCACGTGTAGCCCGCCACCGGGTGCGAGATTTTCTCCTGTGTTGAAATATATACTACAATAATTTCTGGACCTAAGGAAAATACGAACAGTCAAAAGAAAATAACCCATAAAACGGATAAAAATAATCTTGATGTTCATATAAACAAACTTTGAAGGCTTTCTAAAATGATTGTTATTGCACAATTACTTTCATGTTTGAAAAAATCCTCCGTGGCAAAAATGCAGGATACATGTATAATTTCCTTCCGGTGCACCTGAGATCATCACAGTTTTAAATGGGTTTCGTGTTGCCATTTTCTTTTCTATGCTGTGATATGTTGGCTGCTGTTTGTCTTCTCGTCGGTTTTCGTTTTTCGCCATGGCTATGTTGGTTTGTTTTCGACCTTTGAATTTGTTTGTTCCTTTGGTATCGTTTGCCTCTCTTTTATATATTAACCCTCCTGTAGAAGTACAGACAAGTACTGTACATGAAGTAATTTTGGCGGAGTTAATCTTCAATTAAAATTAATGTACAATGACAAAATATTTTTGCAAGTGCAAAGTTGTAAAGTTAATCAGATCTGCACACCTTTAGAGAATCGCTTAGCAGTCATGTGTACTATTGTATGACCGAATAGGGATCGAAGAATAGTCGAATGTGCATGGTCACGTAGAGACCTGGTATTTGTCGAATTGATCTGGGATAAAAATAATAGAAGTTGCTGTGATCTGGAAGCGATCGGGCATTGGTCGAGTTAATCTGGACCACATATCAAATAGGTTGGCGTTGATCGGGAAATGATCGTGTATTAGTCGAGCAAAGATAGAAATGATCGAATACTGATACTGATCGGTAAATTATTTGTAATCCGACCAGATTCGATCTCTACACGATCCTTTCCCGATCAGTTCGATCGCTACTCGACGAATTCCGGATCTCTTCTCGAGTGACTCGCTTCTCGATTCTTACTTGAATGTTTTGACATGTCAAAAATCTCGGGTAGAGAGTCAGACCGATTACGAGCAAGGTAGACTACCACGAACATTTTTGTCGATTGAGTCAGAACAGTCTCCCGATCAATTATTCTGTCTTGATCGGGCTTGATCAAGTTGATCTGATCGGCAGTGTGAACCTATCTTAAGAAAACGTCTCATTTTTTATGCCCCATCGCAACGGAGGCAGCACTATGTTACCCTTGTCCGTTCGTAGATACGTTCGTCCCAATAATATGTTTCCGTTCTCTAACTTTATTTTGACTCAACCAAATGTACCATACAACATAGATCAAGTCCGAGTTTGGGTGGCGTATACTAAAGTATTTTAACGTTCTTGAGTAATGACCCTTTATAACGTTATATATTCAAGCCGAAGATCTTTGTAAGAACCAGACAGAGTGCGATATATGAGGGTTTTATATTAAAATGAAGATGTGGTATGATTGCCAATGAGACAACTCTCCACAAGAGACCAAAATAACACAGAAATTAACAACTATAGATAACCGTACGGCCTTCAACAGTGAGCAAAGCCCATACTGCATAGTCAGCTATTAAAGGCCCCGAAATGACTATGTAAAACTATTCAAACGAGAAAACGAACGACCGTATTTATATAAAAATGAACGAAAACAAATATGTAACACATAAACAAACGACAACCACTGAATTCAGATTGTTTCTATAAATTGCCTGGTAGAAGCATAACTTGAATACTGCTCAAAAATAAATTTGAGTGGGAAAATATGATTGGTTGCCACGGTAACAGACACTCTATGTTTTGGTTGTTAAGCGTGGTAAAACTTTCAAAATCCGCTAAATCCCTAAAATTCAGAGCCTGATAATGAATAGAATCAAGCATATTTCATTAGCTTTCATATGTAACATTGATACAACTTGCTTTAAGCTTCATTTTAGTTAAGATGCATGTGAACCTAATTTGAAAAATTTTGCCAAAATGCATATCTTCAACTTTTCTGAATTTGAGATTTTTATGAAATTATCAAATTTTCTCTGGTGTTTTTCAGTGAAGTTTGGATACTACTTTACCAAATTAAATAGAAAATGCGTGGGACTTTCTTTAGTTTTATCACCATAGCTACCGATTTTAAATGTCCTGAATTGTTTCATAACCGGTAAGAAAATACATAAAAGCTAACGCAAACTTTAAATTGCTATCGTCAAGTGTTGTTGACTTCAATTGTTACCATTGAAACAAAGATTATCCATAGCAACATCCATTTAAAACTTCATAAATGGAAAGTTACGTAAAAAATACATAAATAGAGGGTGTTTATTTTCAAATTGGAATATGACTTCATTCTTTGCTTCACTCACAGTCTTGTCTTTTTTCAGACGGTTCAATAAATGTAATATATAATTTAACATTGGGGTTGGAGGTCAGGAAAAGGGGGTATGTTTTTTAAATGTTTCATCCAAGTAGAGCCTTAAAAGATAATTGCGTTTGGTCGGACTTTGTTACACGTTCATCAACTTATAATCAATTTTGAAAGTTAACAGATGGTGACCTTCATGGGATTGCAAAAGCCGGGCCAACCTGGCTTATGGTATGGCAAGATAAAATATGGCCCTTAACAATTGTAAAAATTCTTAATTTCTTAGGGCACACACAGTCTGAGATGTTATCCCACCAGCTTAAATCACAAACTTGACCTGTAACATAATAATAAGCGTAAACACCAAAAATAGAATCATTTGGTCAAAGCATTTCTAAACTGAAACTGAAGTGTGATAGACGGAATTCAGGATCTCCGAGATAGACGAATAGATACATCTGCTAAGTTGGAATTGTGCTAACCCCGGTCATTGAAAATAATTATGCTATTACCGGCAAAATTATCAAAACAAAATTATTGTACAAAATAATTGTATTAATTATGAATAATTCCTTACTATGCACCGTACTACATATATCTCATAAGTTCATGCTTCCGATAACATTAGATCTTAATTATTGTTTTGTGTGTGTGTGTTGCGGGGGGTGTCAGCTGATGCACACTTGTAATCCTTCTGAAATCCCTCCTCTCCTTTAAGATAGTAAAAATATATCATTTTTCAGGTTGAATCTTAAAAAAAAATCGTTTTGCTACTCTCATCGTATTGGTTTTTTTACCTTTTCATGAATTACGCCCCTATTTTCTGTATCTGTCTCTGTAACCTTTATACAAGACTGTGCATTAATCCTGAGATTTGGAATGAAACCATTAAGCTGAGAATGTTTGCATAGTTATGATTAAAAAAAATATACTGACTGACTTTAAAACGCAACACTCATTTTGTAGATTTTTTTTTACCAAATCATGTTTGATCCTCATACAACTATACTATTCATGCTTATCATACTTCTTTCTCTTTCGAAAAAAATCAACATCTAACTTACCTGTGGTAATTGATCTTACCAGATAATTGAAATCGCAAGAATTTCAGAAAGCGAAATTTCTTAGTAAAAAGGTTTTCTAACCGAAATAATATATATATATTCAAATGTACCTTATATACCATTCTGAAACTGTCTACCAGATCTTAAAAGTATCTGCCAAAAATATTGATCTGTCTGTCTGTCTGTCTGTCTGCAATTCAGTTTTCCAGACTTTTTTCTTCATGCTTAAAGATATTGATTTGATATTTGATGTATTGTTTTATTATGATAAGTTACAGGTCAAGTTGGATTTTCACGATTCTAGCTTATTTCCTTATTCACTCAAATCCCTAGAATTAAATTTTTGATGATATACTTATTAAATACTAGATTTCTGTTCTGTTTCTGTTTCTTTTATGAGAAATAACCCTTTTTAACTTTCTAAAGTCAGAAAAGCATAAAGCCATTCTGGTATTATATCTATACAAAGATATCAAAGTTTATAAGAAAGTGAATACAATTAAATGGACTTCCAGTTATTTGAAAAAGACAAAACACGAGGCTTAAGTTGGAGGAAAAAAGTCAGTTTTAAGAAAAACAAGTGTACAACATAACATTAGGCGGCACAGATTTTTCCAAATTACTTTTACTGATTTTGAAAAATAAGCAAATTGGGCTTATAATTATTTTGACAAAGCATCATTAAAAATCTTCTCTGAAACTCATAGAGAAATTAGAAATAAATGGCTTTCAAAGACTGTGTTAGTTCCCCCTGAAACATTCTGATCACAGTTAATTCAGGTTAGCGATTATAGGCTCATTAGTTATATTATGATGGTCACATGAGCTGTAGCCACTTCTTTGTAAATTTTGTATCATTTGTTTGTATAGTATTGATGTGTTGGAAAACATAGTTTGGATTTTCTTTTGTATTTTTATGATGTGTTTTGTTCTTAAAATGTATATATTCATAAATAAAAAACTATTTTAATAAATGAAATTTGATTCACTCTTCACCAAGATATAGATTAGGGAAAATGGGAACAATCCATGATTTCACCTAATTTTTAAGACATATATGCTTTGCAATGAGGTTTCCCATCATTTGGTAAATTGTCTGATAAATTGTAAATTTTTCACGTTTTAATCTTCTTACTAGAAACCACTTAAAATAGGTTATTTGAGATATTCATCAATTTCAGCGGAATTAAGGACTGCAGAGTGTCGCATAAACTCAGTTTATTACATCCTAAACTCCAATCGCGATAATAACCCATTTATTCACCCAATGGACCCTAAAAGTAATACCACTTGCAAAACTGTGTCATTTTGGTCTCTTGTGGACAGTCGTCTCATTGGCAATCATACCACATCTTCTTTTTTTATAAGAATGTACATAAGAAACCTGATCCAAGTTCTGTTTAAATGCATCAGGTATTTTAAAGGGGGATGCAAAGTTGCACCGTTGAAAAATGGTTTTGTAACATTATTTGAGAGAGGTAAAACCTCGCTTGAATAAAACATTTACACATATAACTATGTCAACCTTTCTAACAAAAAAATGGAGTTCAAATGATTCGTTGCAATGTTGAAATCAGTTGTTGCAAGTTAAGATTTTGTACAATCTTGATTATAAATTTATTCACTGTACAGTTCTTTTGAAAACACGAAATTGTTGCGAGGTTTGAATAGATTAGTTACACTGTTAGAATAATTTAAAGAGAATATATATAGGAAGATGTGGTACGAGTACCAATGGGACAACTCTTCATCCAAATCACAATTTATAAAAGTAAACCATTATAGGTGAAAGTCAAAGTACGGTCTTCAACATCGAGCCTTGGCTCACACCGAACAACAAGCTATAAAGGGC
This sequence comes from Mytilus coruscus, assembly GCA_017311375.1. Lineage (NCBI taxonomy): Eukaryota > Metazoa > Mollusca > Bivalvia > Mytilida > Mytilidae > Mytilus > Mytilus coruscus. The sequence goes on from CM029600.1 coordinate 60,386,689, forward strand.
CCCAAAATATTACTAGTGTAAAACCAACGGTCTATCTAGAACATGAGAAACGAGAAAGTCTAAAATGATTTATACAATGTATCATTTCAAATTTGCAACATGCAAGAAATCAATTTTGCCGTTCAATGAAAAATTTAATGTGCCAAACAAGTCATTAAAACGCTGAACGAATCGTTTCAACATTCATTTAAAAAAACGGATGTAATTACTTTGTATTGTATTTGGGTTTCTGTAGATTTACCATTCCCTACACTTTCCAGAAGACACCCACCATAAAAGAGTGGCTAATGAAACCAGAGTGCCTTTCGAAGTCGTAAAACCGCATCGTGCAGTTACAATATAAAGTGCAGAACTTAATGATAAAATTTCTGTGGAAATCAATTTGGTAGTTTCAAAGGAGTTGTAGATTGTAGAGTGTAACAGCATCCAGAAGTACTCAGACACAGCTCACTCAAGGAGTAGGAATTTGAAAGATTTATTAAAATTTCTATAATGAAAATGTTTTGGAATTTCGAAATTGCACAATACATTTTTATTTCTCTACTCTTTATACAATCATTCCATACAACAAGATTAACAGTAATGCCTTTCTGAATTAATCAGAAAATGTCTTTGGAAAGAAGAGAGATAAAAGCCTACCAAACCTCTGTATTTTTAACCATTTTTTAGTTTCCATATCTCCATAAAGCTGCAACAACAAAAACTGGTAGTCACAGTGACTGTTATATAGCCGGAAAAAATGCTATTGGTTATTTTACATGTAGACAACATAAAAAAAAATAGAGACCACACATGAATTAAAAGAATAACAAGAAAACAGCATATCACAACGAAAAATTATGAAAGAAACACAAAAAGCAAACCAAAACACACAGTAAAATTTCATACAATTAAGGGTGAGAATAACACCAGAAACACAAGAACAAGAAAACATTGAGCGGAAAAACAGAAACAGCGAAGAATACCCCAAAACTGTATACTTTCTGTAATTGCCAGTAACAGCAATTTTCTGCCACAAATAATGTGTTTGTTCGCTAGTATTCTTATTTCGGATGATTACAACTTCAACTACCAGTAACAAGATTGAGCCGCTAATTTTGCAATTTAAGATTGCCAAAAAAATGCTTTTAAAAGAGGGTCGAAAGATACTAGAGCTAGGGACAGTCAAACTCATAGACTGGAAATAAACTGACAACGCCATGACTAAAAAATAAAAGACAAACAGACAAATAATAGTACAGAAGACAACATACAAAACTAAAGACTTAAGCAACACGAACCCCACCAAAAACTGGGGTTATCTCAGGTGCTTCGGAAGGGTACGCAGATTCTGCTCACATGTGGCAGCCACTAGTGTGGCAGCCGCCGTGTTGGCTTATGTTATTACAATTCCGGTAAATAGTCTAATTCGGTGGGTCACATACGTGAAAAGGGAATGGTATTGTTGTTACATGTCGACATAAGGAACATATACGATATTATCTGAGAAACAGTTATTCCATAACGGCCAAACAAACTCGTGGTGGTGTCCGTAAAATTTACGAAGGATGACTTCAACTTCACCATTTGCAAAATGTCCGTAATTTGCGATCGTCTGGTGCTAGAAGATAATATCACACGCACGCACAAGAAGTGACATACGCATTGATTGACCAGATACGTAGTCCTGGTAATATTTCTAGCCGGACAAATATCAACTGCCTTACTATATTCAATTGTTTTAATTTACAATGATCTCAGATAGTCATTATTAGCCTGAAATAAATCTGGGTGTAATTATTGCCAGGATAAATATATAAACGTTTGATAATTAATTGCAAAATTGAGAATGGAATTGGGAATGTTTCAACAACCCGACGAAAATAGAAGAAAACAGCAGAGGGCCACCAATGGGTCTTCAAATCAGCGAGAAAATCCTGCACCCAGAGGCTTGCTTCAGCTGGCCCTAAACAAAAATGTGTACAAGTTCAGTGGAAATGGACGTCATACTAAACTCAAAATATATCATGAAATAAACTAAATTGAGCTTATAAACAAATTACACTTAATTTCCTTCAACATACACAAAACTACGTTCATAGTTAAAAGTTAACATACACGAACTTTTCACTTATGAGATATACTATTTTTCCCCATGTTTCTGGATTCTGTCCGGCTAAAACCTCAAAACTGTGTAATATAGAATTATGACCGCTTGTTCTCGATTTAGAGCTGAAACTCTGTTTTATTGCTTGTGCCAATGTTCAAGGAAATAGTTCATTCTGTTCTGGGGTTTTTTGTGTTCTTTATTTGTTTATGGATGTTACAGAGGGCTCTGAATATTTCCAAAAACTATAGAATTATGTATGACAGAACTTAGATTTTGGTGCCATTTCAAAATAGGGAGTAAGTTTCCCTGGATGCATTTTTTTTGGAATTAAGGAATAACCCGTTTCAACACTTTTCTATATTTCTAGTTCAAATTAAGAGCTTGGCGTCGACAGCAGTGAAGACTAGTCCCCAAAATGTTCCTGTTAATGTCTTATATATAAGACCAGTACTATGGCCACTGAATATTTCAAAAGACTTTAAAATGATGTATTATCAAATTATGAACTTAGCCCCACTTTAAAGCTGAAATCAAATTTTCCTGCTGCATGTACTTTTTGTCTCTGGCATATCTGTTCGTGTTTCGGCCTTAGCCAAAAGTTCAAAGATTATTTGGATAATGTCTTGATATTTTTATTATCAGGTTTTGAAACTTTTGTATGAAGCGCGCTCAACGCTAATACAACCATATGAAATTAATTAAAGAAGCATTCAATGTATTATACTTAGACCTATTGATTTAATTATTAAGATCTGAACATTTACTAAATGACACTGCAGGTGCTTAGTTGCCACTTTCAGAAGTTTGTAGTCCGACAAATTATTTAGTTTAAAATCATTTATCGTTGAGAAATTTGTTTATGTCAAATAAAGCGTGATCAATTTCATATTAATGACATAGTTTCGTATAGCAAGTGCAGCGTATTATACAACTTTATAATGGAAATGACAGTACATTGGTTAGCGAGCAGGCTCTGCGGGTACATAATTAATACATCACCCGAGACAGAGATGATATAAGAAAATTATTGTTCATGTGTGCCGCGTTTCCATTCCCTTGTTTTAAAACTACCCGATGCCAGTTAGATAAAATCCACTAATATACCAGTCAAAAACATATGAATAAATAAAATGTACTAATATTAAAAATGATTTTTTTCAATAAACTCGGACTTGATCATTAAAAAAGTTTTGTTTTTGTTTTCAAATGATCGTATTATACATTTCATTTCTAGAAGTATTGATAAAAAAGGGCGGAGACTTTAGTGATGACAATTTACTAGATTCGTTAAACACGCCCTCCAACAGTGAGATATAAAGTCCAATCAAAATAAATTATACAGCCTATGCTACTTTCGAGTTTTGACCCTTTATTGATGTGTTTGAAATAGTACAGCATATGCTACAATTTGAAAATATAGCATAGTCAGTGTTTGTAATATAGCATATGCGATTAAAATGCAGCATAACCAGACAAATATATATTGACCCTTTTGGTACGTCAAATATAGCTTATGCTACAAAGCAGCATAAGCTATAAAATATAACTTATGCTGCTCTTTTACTTTTGACCCTTTCCGTACGCCATAAAGACCAGTATAATAAAACCACACCATTATGAATTGTTTGGAGATGGAATGTACATAATATATTCAGTTTAATATAGTGGGTACCCAGGTTAGGGCAGGGTTGGCACCTTCAAATTAGTTTAACCCCGCCACATTCGGTATGTGCCTGTCCCAAGTCAGGAGCATGTAATTCAGTGTAATGGTTGTCGTTTGTTGCTGTGTATCATATTTGTTTTTCTTTCATTATTTTGTACATAAATCAGGCCATTAGTTTTCTCGTTTGAATTGTTTTACATTTGGCATTTCGGGGCCCTTTTTAGCTGACTATGTGGTATGGGTTTTACTCAATGTTGATCTATAGTTGTTAATTTCTGTGTCATTTGGTCTCTTGTGAAGAGTTGTATCATTGGCAATCATTGTCACATCTTATTTTTTTATATTGATGGGCAGCGGAATACAACTTACGAGGTCAACTAAATAAAAATAAACAAAGGTGATGGCTCATCTTTGACTTTGGTTGCATTAAAGCTGAGCAATATTCATGATACAACATTATACATGATTCTAAGTTTCCTGCCATGATTGTCAGTGAATAAACTAAAAACATTGTCTGGTTTTATTTTAAAAATACAAACTCAGTAGAGTTATTGTTCGAGGAACATTTCACTATGTAGATACAGCCGGTCGAAACCTTATGTATGGATATGAATTATTCAGAGAGTCAGAGTCAATCTATCTCACCAGTGACTTTAAACAAAAAAAGCAAGCCTCGTGTCCTTTTGGTTGCATAACAGTCGAATACTTTATCAATGGGCGTCTCCTTGTATGCGTGAAGGATATATAGCCCCGAAAGTCGTTCGATTGTCATCGTAGAACACAGATATGTTTTAACCCGTCACATGACACTGAAACTGCGTTCAGCTGTGGCATTGGTCACAGGCATTGTCAATTCTGCGTTGCATTGTAACTAGCAGAACACCCCGCAGACACAATATTCGTCTACTATAAAAAGAGGTGAAATAAAGCGCAGGTGATGGGAACGAACGCCGGGAGTCTGAGAAGTGATATCGACTAGTTAGTTTAAACAATATTTTATTTTCAAAAGTGCATAAAATACAATTATACAATAGAAATACAGGGATTTGGAAACAAGAAGAACTTATATAAATCCGTCTCCCTATATCGACTCGTTGACTTCTACAACTTTTTTTATTTAACCGCACAGCGCCCATTTCTCTTCACCTTCACTCTCTCTCACTCCTCCCTCTCTCTCATCCTTCTAGCTCCTTTTTATTTTTTTTTTGACAAAACGATGTTGAAGCCTTGGCTTCCGAGCTTCCGCCTAGCTACGCCACTGGCTGTATTTACAATGACAAACTTGGTGTGTGCAAAAGTTTATCATGAAGATCCATTTTGCTGCTCACAGATCAGGGATGGGGTGATTGAAAATGTAATGGTAATTTAGTGTAATGCATTACAATTTTCCATGTAATTGAATGTAATGTGTAATTGAGCATTTCTTGAATTACATGTAATGGTAATTACAATGAAAAAAGCACGTAATGCTAAATTACTTTTCAATTACATTTCAATTACATGTACTTTTATGGTGTCATTAAATGATAAGAAATTATGTTAAAATTGATTGTAAAATAATATTTATTTCACAAATTTTAATATTTCAGGTACATTTTTAATACACAAATCTGTAATTTATTCTTAAGTTTTGATATTGTTTATTTGACATGCAGAAATGTTTCTTTAAAGTCTTATAATTATAAAAATAAATTTGTGATAATCATATCTTAGTGCTGTTCAGTTTTTAAGAAAGATCTTTATCTAAATTGATTAGTAATTAATCACCTTGTTTATAAAAGCCCTAGGTCAAGAAAATGTGTGAACACTGTTGAATAATCTTTCTTAGACAGTACATTTAGAATTTTAAATCCTTGCATACAATCAATTTGTCAAATTAGTATACACAAAAGGCTCATAGAAATAAAAATCATCAGTTGTAAAAACAAATGGCAATTAATCAGATTAATATGTGTTATAAAACAGCCTAGGGACAATGCCACTATTACGTGTATTTGATCTAATTAGCAAAATATTGCAAATACATTAGGCATTATACATTTTTTGCACTACAATTATTTTCAATATTGTGACAAGCAAATGTTTTAATATTTGTAAATTTAAAAAAATGAAGAAATTTGTAATTTCTTTACAGTTAGTTAATGACTACATTTCTGAACCATGCACAGAGATGTCAAAAAAACCCTTAAAGTATTGGCAAGTTATTAGCAACCAATTACCTCTTCTTTCAACATTAGCCATAAAGCCACTAGCCTGCCACATCATGCTGCTCATGTCGAAAGACTATTTGGTATTACTCGCATAGTGTTCCGACCAGAGAGATGCAGGCTAAATAGCAAAACATTTGAACAACTAATGATGATCAAATGCTATGCTAAAACTGTGTTGTAAGCTTACATGTATATTTTACACATATATATATATATTGTACATAACATATTGTTTGATAAAATTGTGATAAAATGTAATGTGTAATTTAATTAATTACTTTAGTAAAGTAATTGTAATTTAATTAATTACATTTCAAAAACTGTGTAATGGTAATTAGTGTAATTGATCATTTTTGCAATGTAATGTGTAATTTAATTAATTACATTTCAATGTAATTGACCCCAAGTCTGTCACAGATTAACTGAGTGAATTATAATTTTCAAGATAATTGTTGAAAAGCATAAAATTTAGTTAAAAATCATCATTTAAGGGCAATAACTCCCTTTAAAAAATGAATTGACAATTTAATTTCCTTCATTTGATTTATATTTATTTGTAGATTATAGCCAAAGAGGGATACAAATAATCACTTAAAGAGCAATTGCTCCTGTTTAAAGGTGATCAAAATGTCTGTCATGTTGACTTATTTATAGATGTTATCTTGCTGATCACTCTTGATGTTTACAGTTTTTCTCATATACCCCGTTCACACTATGCCTTTTTAAACCGGGTTCAACTCGAATTAGTTAATCCAGGTTAAATTTAGGTAGTGTGAACGCCTTAACCCGGGGCGAACCCGGATTGAAATTACCCCTCATTTGAGGTGGAGTTAATGTGGGGCGAACCCGGGTTAACTACTTCACTTCTAAATGTGAATGCAAAGTGAAGTTAATGTGAGGTTGTTGCTATAGTGATATATGACATTTGCTTAAATAAGTCTTCAATGTGACGTAACTATTACGTGACGTCAGATATCGAATGACGTTATATTTTGACAGATGTCCAGTTACCGTATTTACTTACTCACGAATTATATAACCCATATTAAATTAGCGGCAGCAAGAAGGATATAAGTGTATTTATCTATGTTGAAAAACCTACATAATGACAAATGATAAAACCTATAAGATTTCCGTCGCTTTTTTGTGGGCGAAATGGGTGCAATTTGAATAAAGTGACAGAGTACGGTAAAAAAAATCAGAATTCAAAAAAATGCATCTATAATGAGAAAGAAAATGTAAATATGTACAGTGGAAAGATGCAGGTTACAATTTTGGCGCTTACATTTCTATTTTTGTTGAGAGGGAAAATCCCAAACCGGGTTAATTTTTTATCTAGTGTGAACTTGGGTAGTTAATTCGGATTAATTAACCCGGATTCGACCCGGTGCAGATTTTATAGTGTGAACACGGTATTAGTATTGTAGTTTTCAAGAAAATAGTTAAAACACAGAAAAATGTCCAAACTAGCCATTCAAGGGCATTAACTTATTTAAGGAGTTGTGAACTATTTTGGTCATGTACACTAACTTGTAGATTTTGAATTGCAGTTTTCTAAATAAGTGCCAAGAATGCAAAAACGGGTAAAAAAAAAAATCATCATTTAAGGGCAATAACTCCTACATGTATAAGGAGTCATCTGATGATTTTGGGGAAAATGGATAGTAGGTAGATCGTGATATATATATTAAACAATTCTGCCACATCAGATTTTCTCTATCAACAAGGGTTAACAAGATATCAGACATTAGCTGGTATCTACCATATAAATGTAAGGTCTATATTAAGACATGGCAGCCATGCTTGTAGATTGACAGGAACAAATAAAGCAAAAACTTTATACTAGATACCTTAAGGATCATTTGGCACATTTTTTGTTGAAATTGGTCCAGTGGTTTTGCACCTTGTTTTTAACAGCAGTATTAACTGCCCTGGCAAATACTATGTAAGTGGTCAACACTGGTGGACTCAAAATGTTCATAGGCTTGGATATATAAAAAAGAAGATGTGGTATGATTGCCAATGAGACAACTGTCCACAAGGAGTCTTTACTATTACTTAGAACTAAAATTTTGGAAAGTAGAGGGAAATATCTGAATATGAAAACATTTTTCAATTGCATGATTCAGTTTATTTAAATGATCTATTTTGGTATGTTTTAATAACTTTTAACATAAATAATTACTTATTTCATCGTTTTGAGCTTAAGGGCATACGATACAGTTTTGATCCCGTATTTACATTTTGATAAAAATTTCCATATAGACTATTTTTTACCTGATATATATATCAAATATGTAATAAAAAATATACCTTCATGTGCTACTTTTTGAGTAAAATGAGGTCGAAATTTTGTATATTTGCTAAAAATTCGGATTTGTGGCCGTATTTTCCCTTTCGAAAGAAAGACATAACTTTTTTGTTTTAAAAGATAAACACAAATTGTTTTTTGTTAAATAATTTGTAATTTCTGTATTTTATAAGTATCCTAAAATTTTATACATTTTTTATTCAGAAATAACTCATATTTATCAAATGTTCATGATTGTAGAAAAAAACATCATTTTTTGCTGAATATTTATCTAATTTGAAATAATAAAATGCTCTGCAGGGCGCAGCTTGATACGACCGCAGAGGTCGAACCCTGAACAGTTGGGGCAAGTATGGACACAACATTCAAGCTTGATACAGCTCTGAATTTGGATTGTGAATAAATATTTGACACAGCATAGGTTTCTGACACAGAATGAATGTGGTCTAAGAACTTAAAAATTTTGAATTGGACATTCACCTATTATGGTCCAATATCCCAAATCTAAATACATGGTTAGATTCAGCATATCAAAGAACCCCAAGAATTCAATTTTTTGATGAAATCAAACCAAGTTTAATTTTGGACCCTTTTTACCTCAATGTGGACAAAGTTGATAACGGGGCCCAAAAATCAAAAATCTAAATACATGGTTAGATTCAGCATATCAAAGAACCCCATATATTCAATTTTTGTTGAAATCAAACAAAGTTTAATTTTGGACCCCGATTTGGACCAACTTAAAAACTGGGCCCATAATCAAAAATCTAAATACATGTTTAGATTCAGGATATCAAAGAACCCTAAGAATTCAATTTTTGTTAAAATCAAACTAAGTTTAATTTTGGACCCTTTGGACCTTAATGTAGAACAATTTGAAAACGGGACCAAAAATTAAGAATCTAAATACACTTTAATTTTGGACCCTTTGGACCTCAATGTGGACCAATTTAAAAACGGGGCTCAAAATCCAAAAACTTAATACACGGTTAGATTCAGCATATTAAAGAACCCCAAGAGTTCAAGAATAAAACCCCATTGAAATTGGTGAAGAAATAAGCAATTTATACAAAGTATCTTCTTTTGCACAATACTGTGCAATTGAATATTTCTTGCAATTGCGCAATACTGTGCAATTGAATATTTCTTGCTATTGCGCAATACTGTACAATTGACAATTTCTTGCTATTGCACAATATTGTGATATTGGATATTTCTTGCTATTGCGCAATACTGTGCAATTGAAGATTTCTTGCTATTGCGCAATACTGTGTAGTTGAAAATTTCTTGCTATTGCACAATACTTATTATATAATAATTTACACACCCTGTTTGGTGTGTATCTCCTGCCATATCATTATTATTTGCTTTTAAATATAAATCAGAAATAACCAACTTAAAATGGAAAATTTTAAAGAAAAAAAAAAGGAAAAAAAAAAATCCCCCCCAAATTTTTGAACCCCTTATGATTCATCACCCCCAAACTCAATCCCAGCCTTCCCTTTGAGGTATGGTACCTTGCAGTACAATTTCAGAGAGATCCATACACTTGAACACAAGTTATTGTCTGGAAACTAGAAAAATGCTTATTTTTGGCCCCTGTTTGGCCCCTTATTCCTAAACGTTTCAGGCAATTACTCCCAAACTCAATTCCAGCTTTCCCTTTGTGATATGGAACCTTGTAGTACAATTTCAGAAAGATCCATACACTTACACACAAGTTATTGTCATGAAACTAGAAAAATCCTTGTTTTTTGCCCCTTTTTTGGCCCCTAATTCCTAAAATTTTGAGGCAATTACCCCCAAAAATCAATCCCAGCATTCCCTTTGTGATATGGAACCTTGTGGTACAATGTCAGAGAGATCCATACACTAACACACAAGTTATGTCTGGAATTACAAAAATGCTTATTTTTGGCCCCTTTTTGGCCCCCAATTCCTTAACTGTTGGTACCATAACCCCCAAAATCAATCCCAACCTTCCTTTTGTGATATTGAACCTTATGGTAAAATTTCATAGAGATCCATTCACTTAAACTAAAGTTAGAGTGCGAAAACCAATGCGTCTTCGGACGACACCAACGTCATACCAATATAAGACCGCAAAATTTTTTTGCGGTCGTATAAAAATTAAACTATTTACGTTTTCATGAAAATTTGCACATGTTATCGTCTTACGTAATCAAACCAAATGGCATTTTAAAAAAGAGGGGTCCATGAACTCGTTTTCAAGTTAAATAAGTTTGAATGATAAATATCAGTCGAAAACTGAATGTTTTCCCGATAAGTCGTAGTTTGACGTCGCAAAAATAACAATTTACGTTAATAACGTCATTACCTCCCCTGTAACTGTATCGTATGCCCTTAATTAGAAACTTGTACAATACATGTAAACAGTTTCACATTAGAAAATATTTTTTGGTTTATAGGTTTGTTAAAGGCAATTTATAGTTTCCACAGGTTTTTAAATTTCACAAGGAAGTATTTCTAATTTCCTACATTCTGTACATACATGACATATACATGTATGTATTAAAAAAACAATTATGGCTACTAACATCTGGTCTCTGGTTTGATAGTTGTCTCATTGCGTACAATGGGAGGTAACTCTCATGGTACCTAATTGATAATGCCTTGTACTAGATTGCCCCCTAGTTACTTCATCCAGGTTTTAGTTAACATGTGGTTTTAAGCAAGAGAGCATGGTCCAGCCACATTTAACATGTATATTATTTTTTTTATTATTATTTTTACTACCCAGATCAGGTTCAGGTGCTTCATATTGACACTTTGTTCATTGTAGCTTATTGATACAATGCCAGGTTGGTGTAACTATATATGATTGCATTATCATAATAAAGCAACTTTCATCAAACACTATTAGTTGTCAATTAGCAATAATACCACATCTTATTTTCACAACTAAAAATGGAAAACACTTGACAGCATGCGGTCTAATTATTTCAATCATTTATAATGATAATTTTCAAGGTAATATACAAATTAATTACTTAGACTGTTAAATTTAAATAAAAAATGTAACCTTAGGTTTTTTTGTGTTCAAAGTATGACTGAAAATTCCAGAAATCATTAAAAAAAAATCATATATTGTACATCTCTACAAGACTCTATAAAATAATAGCAGGGTAAGTGAATATTTGTATGTGTTTTTATCAGTTTCGTTTGTCTCAAGTTGGAAACAAGCCAAATGCCCTTAGCAATATCTGCTTACACTTGATATGCAAACATTGTTTGTCCATAGAAAGAGCAGTTTAGACCCAAATAATTTTATATATTGTAAAATGTCCCATTAATTCATATATAATAAATGTTCATAGCTATATAGGCCGCCTGTACATTTTGAAAAAAAACGTTTATTGAGTTATTCCATTTTGTATGTACACTTATAATAGATTTCATTCACATTTTATGTCATACGAGGTTGTTAGTAACGGCTGCAAAATTTCATAATGATAAAAATCTTAAAACCCCCTTTTCTTTCTCCGCTCTTTGAAATTGAATGTTTTAAACGTTCGACAATATTACAAAATTGTGATTTCTTCTTAGCTTAGGCCTAAAACGATATCGCATGTTATTACTCATATTTTATATAGACAGTTAGTAAAGTTATGTAGTCACACCGAAAACATATCGGAACGCAAGCATTCGACAAATTTGACCCGACACCGGTTGTCTATTCTCTACACCATTCAACCCACTTTTTTGTTTATGTGTGAATTTGGAAATTAGTATGTATGCAGTCTATATTCTCAATACACAATAATTTACCTTATATGTTTTCATATCAATTTAGATTATTAATTCATTCGGTCAAATCAATATTTCTGAAGGTTTAACTTCATGGCTACATCCACCAATGACGTATTTGTTACATGCATTTTGATTGGTTTAATGTATTGCATTGGTATTTGACTCCTGTTTTAAAGGAGCACCATCGTGCATGTTGATTGGTTTAATTGCCATCCCCCCTTTTTTATAGGCCGGTCAAAGACGGGACTTATTATGGTATACTGTTGTCCGCTTTCACCAATTTTCATGAAACTTTGGTGAATTGTTTATATCTATTGACGTAAGCTCCCTTTCGATTTTTATAAATTTTAGATTTTACGTTTCCGAGTTATAGGAATTTATTCACAAAAAATGGAGGATTTCCCAGTTTTCCTATTATAACTCAAAAATGCTTAGAGCAATTTACATGAAATTTGGTGAATTGTTTATATATTTTGATATAAGTTCCCTTTCGATTTTTAAAAATTTCGGATTTTACGTTTTGGAGTATTTGGACTTTATTCATAAAAAAGGGGGGGTTCCAGTTTTCGGACATTAACTAAAAAACGCTTTGAGCAGTTTTCATGAAACTTAGGTGACTTGTTTATATCTATTGAAATAAGCCCCCTTTTGTATTTTTTTTTTTTAAATTTCTTATTTGACATTACGGAGTTATAGAACTTTATTTGTTGAAAAATCGTCGAAAACAGTCCATTTTTCACATTTTGGACGGTTATAGAATTTTATTCGTTATTCGTTCAAAACTTGTGTTGTGAGCAAGATAGAAATCTCTTGATGAAAAATCAAGGCCACCAACTTAGTTAAACTTGAGGTACCGTAGTCTTAATAGTGACAAATTATTTAGTTTTGTGTCAGTGTGTATCACTGTGTGTGCATTTCTTTTTTTTTTGTGTGTGTGTGTGGGGGGGCGGGGCTCTATTTGAGCAGTATTCAGAGTATTTCTAATTGATCATATAAATTCATTTAAAGCATAAAGACGAGCTATTAGGGCAACGGGCGTATCATGCGCTCATGGTGCAGCTCTTTATTTTATCACATCACAATACGCAAACACAAAAACAGTCCGCAACAAGACTGACATCATTATATTTCAATCAAATCAGGTAGTATTTTGACTTTTTTCTTAAATAAGCTATACACATAAACTTTAACTGAAAAGTAACTAACTAATTTTTAACATATCAAATCTAGCTGAGACTTAATTTTACCATAACACTGTTATAGTAATCTCAGATCAAATTAACTCCATTAAATAACACAATTTGATATAACAACATCAGGTACTTTCAATTACAAGTATAATAATGCAAATGAGATTTACATACTAGCAAATATTTGTCCCCAGTTCAAATAACTCTTACGGAGGGGATAAATTTGTAAATTGATAACACAACAACAACAATGATATCATAAATAATAATCAATAATAATAATAATAAAAATAAAATGTCTTTGCTGTAAACTGGGAACAGTATATCTAACAATATATATGTTCCTGCTGTAAACCAAAAAAAAAAGGAAACATAAGTATCCAAATTGTTATTTCTGCATTGAAGGTCGATCGTAATAGGTAACTTCGGCTATCACAGATCTGCTCAGTATTATTGACAGGGCCAACGAAAGAATTCCACTGGAGGTATACATACACAAAAGACATAATTACAGATATCATTTTCTATCTGTACCGAAAGATCACACTTTTAAGCTGATTCAAAAGAGTTTCACCGATTTATCATACTATATTGTTAATAGAACATTAATAAATATGAAAAAAAAAGGCTCGAGAGTAATTTACAAGGAGGAAAAAACAAATAAATAAATACATAAAATGGAGGAGATGGTAATGCAAGTAACTGTTGATTTATACTGAGACCTTCAAGCTTGTTTGGCCTTCTGACTTTGACATCATATGCGTAAGTAGGTTGTTTTGTGGGTTTTTGACGCCTGTTCAAATCATTGTTATAATTGCATATCCTACCGAGTGAAGTTTTCCTTCTTTTTACCACACCGTGAAACCCATGTGACTATAGCGAAATGTTGGGTTTTCAGAAGGTATGTATAATAAGATATAAATATTTTGGTTTTTCTGCATGCAAAAAAACCAAACTTTCAGTGACCGCTAAATTAAATATATAACTTTCTCCTACATGAATGTAAGAGAAAAGAGAGGCGAAAGATACCAACTTGAGGGACATTCAAACTCATATGTTGAAACAAACTGACAATGCCATGGCAAAAAACGAAAAACAACACAGAAAAAAACACAACATAGAAACTATTTAAGACTGAGCAACACGAACCCCACAAAAAACCGAGGATGATCTCAGGTGCTCCGGAAGGGTAAATATATCCTGCTCCACATGTGGAACCCGTTGTGTTGCTCATATAAGTATAAACCCGGTGCTCTCGGAACTCTTGTTTCAATATCATTCTTGAAAGCAGCAACCCTCTATCAAGGAAATCTTGATAGGAAATGCAAGCTCTGAAATATCGTATTAACTGAGGAATATATATACTCCATATGCAGGCACTGTTTGAGTGTTGCTACATAGAAATGGAAACAGTGTTCTAAAACGTTCAATGGGATATAGGAATGTGCGCCTCCGGGTGCGTGATTTTCTCGCTGTGTTGAAGACACTTTGGTGGACTTGGGCTGTTTTCTGCTCTTTGGTCGGGTTGTTGTCTCTTTGACGCATTCCCTGTTTCCATTCTCAATCTTATTACCAGGACTTCTCCCGACCGATTGTAAGACCCATGCTGAACCGACTTTCGTTTTGCTGTGCGGGATGTACATTTACTAAAATTACAACGCCCAGTTAGAATGTGGACTTTAAATCCGAGATCCCACTCTCTGTACGTTATATATTCAGCGATACAACCTTTCTGAGGTACTTAGGTGGCCTGTTGCAAGAGGTAAGACAAATTGTCCTTGGAGTAGTTTATTACGTTCACAGTGTCAAAATCCGAAAGTTGTTTTAGTTAACCATCTCCAAGTTCAATACCGAAGAGCCTAAACATTTTAATATCAATTTACACATATGAATAAGATATATAAAAAGGCATTTCGCGCTAAATTATTTGTTGAGGACAGTTTTGCTACAATATCGCAAATTCGATTGTTTTTGTAAAATTTTGAACTTTTTTAATCAACAGGAATTATGAAGCCAGAAGAGAAATTTGCAGGTCAACAATACGGTAGACTGTAGTTCTTTTCTTATATATGAATATTCAGAAGTCTATTTCTATAAATGGACTTCTGGGATCATGCATACCCGGGTCCGTTTATCAGAAGAAGAAAAAAAAATTCTTTGCACTTCGCGTTCAACCTGTTATGTAGTAAGAATATATCACATGGGTTGGCGTTCTCATCTCGAGTACACAAGTCATAAAATACATCTTCGTATACGGGTCAAGCCAAAGACTTCAAAATTGGAAGTTGCTGCTTCGCCGAATTTTTTTTATATTATCTTAAATAGGCTCGAAAGAATGCCCGATAAGCCTTTAAACATCCACCTATTCTAAATGCTGAAGCTAAATTACATTTGCACTTATCAATTCATAAATAGAGTGTTAAATCAAGCTCATTTAGCAGTGTAAAGATGCAATTCAAACAAAATGCAATTCGTTACTATTAGGGACTAGTAAGACATCATGTGAGAAAAATACTTTAACTCGCCACATTATTTCTTCTTAATAGTAGCAAAGGAAAATAGTTCAAAATGTTTTCAACTCGAATATACCTTTCAGTATTTGTCAATACATAGGTCAAATTTATTTGTTCAGTGTATGTTCACTGGTGTTAATATGTCCTTTGATTGAGTTAAGCTATTTCAGTTGATATTTTATAGTGTGTCTTTCTATGTTGTGATGTTACACTATTGTTTCAGAAAAAGGGTGAAGGTTTGGTACCATTAAAACGTTTAAACCCGCTGCATTTGTTTGCACCTGTCCTAAGTCAGGAATCTGATGTTCAGTAGTTGTCGTTTGTTGATGTGGTTCATAAGTGTTTCTCGTTTCTCGTTTTTTATATAGATTAGACCGTTTGTTTTCCCGTTTAAATGGTTTTACACTAGTAATTTTTGGGGCCCTTTATAGCTTATTGTTCGGTGTGAGCCAAGGCTCCGTGTTGAAGACCGTACTTTGACCTATAATGGTTTAAATTTTGACTTGGATGGAGAGTTGTCTCATTGGCACACATACCACATCTTCTTATATCTATATATAAGCAACAAATTATCATTAGCTATATGAACACATAGATTTTGTTGAATTTTTTTTTTTTAATATGCGTTTTTTGCTTTCATTATACAATTGTTGTTTCAACAGAACCTATAATTTGCATCTTTTATATGTAGTCCCAGCTATTCAAAAAACCGCAGAAGTGCAAAAACTATCACTTCATGAAAAAAATCTACAATTGAAAGCTCGTATTATTATCGTTTTAATATTTTTGTATGCCCACTAAATTGTAAGTTGTTTCATTTTTATCTGAAAAAGACATTATCAACCTTGAATTGAATCCTTTAATTATTCTATGCCATTTTAAATCAATTTAATATTGAATAACAGTTGCTTGACGATATAGCAACGAGGCCTTTTATGCTAGTCGTCCTCATTCAGCATGTAGTTAGTCCGCTTTGAATGTTAGGTTGATTATTTGTGTAGACCTTCGATAAAAAATCAAATAGCAAAGGGTCACGTGACTGTATATTTTTTCGTCCTTCCAATTCAGTTTTGCATACATACTGTCCAAAGTTGCACCTAAAATAAAAAAAAATAAATAAAAGCAATAACATTCTACACATATATGTTCGTCAAAAAGGAAAATATTGCTACCTCGAATCATGCACATATATACTCGATAAGAATACATTTAAGCGGTTCTGAGAAAAGTAAGTATATAAAAGGAAATGAAAACTCAGTCAGTGGAAGACTGAGAGAAATAAAACCATGGCAAAAAGGAAAAGAGACAGAAAGATAAACCAACCAAAAACATTACACATAAAACTAATGATTGAACAACATGAATCCCACTCCAAACAATCCATAAAATGATTGAACAACATGAATCCCACTCCAAACAATCCATAAAATGATTGAACAACATGAATCCCACTCCAAACAATCCATAAAATGAAGTGGGTCGAAACGTAGTTCAAGTTTGGTTGTTCATTGCATATTACCAATAAACGAGGAAATAATCAAAGATCGAGATTAAGATTACAAAAATGGAATATATACATGATGATCTGAGAAAAACGCAACTTTAGCTTTTTAATATTGTATATCAACTTACCGATAATATATGTTTGTCAGCTGGAATGTAGCTGCATTGCTTTTGAAAAGTCCCCCCCGTAGAAAAATTTAAGGCATCTCCTTTGTCGTAAAGTTTTGTTCATAAACGGTTTCACTGTCGAGTTTTTTAAGTTATGGTAAAAAGTGAGTGGTGTTTTGTAATGTCAGCATATCTAAATGTGATAGCTAGTATAGTACCTGTTAAAAGGGCTCATTGTCGTGTTTTAATCTCTCTAGTTCTAAAATCTGTCTTATTGTCTTAAAGATTTAAAATATCATTAGGAACTTTTTATTGTATTATTTCTTTATTTATCAGTGACCAAGGTAACAGTTGTAGACTGCATTGAATACTAGATTTAGATTTATACCATAACATGGCTAAGTGCTTTTCCAATGTCAGGACCTGGTCGCTTTGTTTTGCTTATTATGACAGCGATGTTAGTCATCTTTTTATTTTCTTCTTTCTCTCTCTCTCTCTCTCTCTCTCTCTCTCTCTCTCTCTCTCTCTTTTTATTTGGGGGTGCGAGGGCTTGGGCTTGTTGTTTGAGACCATACGATGGACACACGTTATTTTGTAAATAACATTTAGGTGATGAACACAAAATATAATTAATCACTTTTATTCCTAAAGCATGCAACTATATTGTCACAACTAAAGCCAGACATACATGTTTAGACCGCCCGTGACATCTGTTCTATTAGTCACGTGAAAAAATGCTTGCGTTGCTTCGGCCAAATATTCTGTTGGATTAGACATAGCATAGCTGTCAACAGACCATATCCGATGCTGCTTGGCATGCTTATAAATCTCTTTTATCTGCAAATTTAAACAATATAATAATGTGTGTATTTCTTGACAACCATAGGAAGCGGTATCCATTGAAACTATTTTGTTTAGAATGAGCAAATATGTTGGCATAAATGAGCGGATCCAGGATTTTTGAAAGGGATTCCATAAAAGTGAGGATATACAGAAAACAAATTTGGACGATTTTATGCTAAAAATTCAAATAAATCGTGAGAAACACGAGATCTTTTATTTATTTTATGCGATATAAGGGGGACGTACCCTCTTTACGCTCTATCTTGGATCGGCCACTGATGATCTGCATGATTCTAAATAATTCCATTTTGCTGTAATTTAAGCATCTTTTGATACATTTAAAAAATCAAATATATAAATGTACAGTTCGACAGAAAAAGTCGAATTATGCACACACAAAACAAGAATAAATAACAAAAAGAAAAGAAAACAATAAACATTCAAAAAATAAATTTAGAAATGATCGTGTGCCCATAATTTTCATGTTAATGACTTACTTATAGAAACTTTAATTTATAAGAAGAGATTTAGTGCTTTTAACAATACGATTTGGAACGTTCACATATAGAAAACTGTACTTGTGTTTCCATATACAGGTACTAGTGTAGGAAGAATATAATGCTTAATTAAATGCTACGTATTATCTTTAAATGCTTGAAACAAAAAATTTATAAACAAAAGGTTTTTTACCTTCAATTTTATAATCTTTTAATAACAACTAAGATAATCGACTTAATAATTTATAATAGTTATGGTTATACATATGTATAAATAATAATCATTATGTTAAAGTTAATAAAAGATACCCTTTCATGATCTTCTTCTGGCATATAATTGTAGACTTGATGAGCAAATTCATGAACTAAGACATTTTCAGCATCGGGACCATTCAAGCACATTATTCGATCTTCCCTAACAGCTGATAAAGTATTAGTCACACCATCAAGGTCTTCCAGTTTTCTCCCATCAGTAGTACATGTTGACATACATGACCCCGAGCATGAACCTAAATAGAGATAAACGGGGCAAAGTGAATATGTTTTCGTTTAAAGTCCTTTTGAAACAAATTTATATGAGTTGCAAAAAAGAGATGATTTGAATTTTCCAATGGTAAACCTTCCATTTCTTTGTAAGCAGCACCTGCATATTATGGAGAATATACCAAGGATTGTGTTTCTTATGCTGATCTTTGCTGCTTACAAGGAAGATATTGAATCAAGGATAATTGATGGTAATGCTGAAGTCATCCTTTCTGTTGTATTACAGAAGGTAAAGAATATCAGTATCACAAATAACCAACAACAACAAAATGTCCGCGTAGCCACATTACCGTCCTCTTTTTTTTTTTTTTTGTGATTTGAACATAAACGAATGCGACTTATCCGGCACAGAATTTCTACTCGCCATGAAAACCTGACAGATGCCAATAGTGGAACAGGAACTAAGTACGCCTCTGGGTCACTCGGGTTATCCTCTGCTCTGTGTTTTTTTTTTTTCTAAAGGGTTTATGTAGCTTTTACTTTAGTTTCCAGTCTTGTTTCAATGTCTGTGTTGTTTCTATTGACAACAGTCTTGTTTATCCTTTTCTGGAACTCGGGTTTACACTTCCGACTTTTCACTTTTGGTATAGTTTAGGTAAAAAGATTTTATTTGTACCGATAGTTTATGAATTTGGATTTCTTATGGTTTTACAATATACAAGTGAAAATTACCCATCCGCTTATTGTATTATGCGTATAATCACCTACGTATTTTAACAATGGAACGCCTGACCCTTCCGGAGTACCTGGGTTCACCCCTGGATTTGGTGGGGTTCGTGTAGCTCAATCTTTAGTTTTCTGTGTACTATGTTATGGACTGTTGTTAGTTAACTTGTCGTTTTTAAGTTTTTAAGTCAAAGCGTTGTTTTTTTCTCGTCACATACGGGTTTTAATTCCACCCTCTGTATCTTTTCTCAAATTAAATATTTTGAAAATGCCATTACATATTTGGACAAAAACTTACGCCCACAGAATGGTTTATTTTTTAACAGATAATTTTCGGGGAAAACTGTTATTTTTTCGTGTCTTGAAAATATACCAACACCGCTACCATTAGCGGCAATAGCTCGGAAGATGTAGGCTGGCATATGTTTCACCATTCTTTCAATATGTTTTACTGCCTGTAATTACAAGATCAAAATATAATATAAATACAACAAAATATAATAATTAAATTAAGCGTCTGAAACAAAAATCTTTTTCTGTAGTATGTATTATTTTGGCAAAGGGATATAAATTTGAAAATCTGTTTGCCGTTCAAATATTTATAAAATCATTTATGAAAATGATAATTCCCTGTTGAATAAATACACTTTGAAACATTTAACAATGCTGCATTGCATGCTGTTCAATGCTGCAAACGAAACGAATAATTTTTTGTTTTCCGAAAAGGTCAAGTGATTACAATTTTCATACAAAATCTTGGAAATTTGGCCAGAATGAGTGTATTTCGGATCATAATTCCACCTTATGTAATAATGCTGTATTTTGATTGGATGAGAGAAATGGTATTTTTCACCAATTTATATGTATTGAGATTTTCTTTTCTCTGCTGGTGTATTTGTCATTAGGGAATTCCATGTGCCTGGGTATTTGCTAGCAAATACCATGGCAGATGGGGAATACCATGTCTAAAAATAACCCAATGAAATATTTCTATACAGAGAATCTGTCCCACTTGAACTTTTGACGTCATACAACAATCACTTTTCTATTGTGGCGTCAGATATTTTGTATTGTGACGTCAAAATTTTACGGGAACCTGTGTGATGTCCAGTAATGGCGGACAAATAGCGCCGGATAAGGTGTATTCTTATAGGACAAATTTATGGTTATTATTTATACACTGCAACTCCTACAACTGTTCCAAATGAAATATTTAGGATAAATAACATCATTATTGAATTCGGAGCGAATGACGTAAAAATTCCGCGAACCTGTACTTTGAATGACGTCATAAATAAAACTCAACGGAAATATGACGCATTGTCAACGTCATAAATAAGGAGATATATATTCGGTCAGTGACATCAAAAATGATCAGAAATGATTAAACGGCCAATGCAATTTGACTGCACAAATAGCACAGCTGCAGTATATACAAAAATTATACAGTCAAGTATACAGAAACTCCATATGATACCTGATTACAATAAAATTTCTGAGGTCAAGATGGATACAAAGAACATTCGGTCGAATTAAACAATTATATTATGCTTACAAGGGTTTTGCCAAAATACCGGTTTCGAGGTAAACAAATTTCCCTCGCCTAACGGCTCTGGAAATTTGTTTACCTCTCAACCGGTATTTTTGGCAAATACTCCTTGTAAGCATGATATATTATCAATGGTCTAGCACATAATTAAACGCATAGCTATCCTGTTTTTTCTCTTGTATATATCCTTTTATCCTATCTACTGATACTTGCATTGCTTGCAGTGTATGATGATTGTATAGTTACCCATTTGCAGTAAAGTGATGTTCAGTTTCATTGTCGAAGAGAAAATGTACCCAGAATTTATTTTTCAGAATGGATTATTGTTTTCTTCCCTTTTTCATCTAACACCCTTACCTTTTCATGTGCAGCCTGGCTTACATTTAGAGTAGCTGCTACTTTGATGGTTGACGGAGATCTCACATTGTAGATTTTCCCTTTATATCCTACATATTTTGTTCTTACACGACTTCAAAATAAGAGATATGTCATTAAGTCAATTCTTTTGTTAAGATAAATATGGTGGAATTCGCATATGAAACATTTATCATGAAACCTCAATTCACAGAAATATTAAATATTAAATATTCTTATTGTAATTGGTTTGTACAATTTCATATCATTTCTTTTCGAAAATGTTTGTAATGGTAAAATAATAGGTGCCAATTAGACACTCGGTCGACGACGACAGTATTCTTCTTTTTATTGTCCTCAGATAAACCTGTTTGTACTTGTCTTTCCCTTTTGCACATGTTGCTGTGCGTTCAACTCCGACTTAACTTGGAACTTTGAATTGCCCACGTTTTCGATTTATCATTATTATTATTTATTATATATTAGTATGTTAATTTACTATTGAATGATACTGAGAGTGACTGCTCCGCAATCACATGGTGAGTGTCCGACACCTCCATAAATGTAATTTTGAAATCGTGTGACGGGAGGTGCATGCAAAGCAGGGGCATGTTAGCTATTTCCGAAATTGGTGTAAAAAAGATGTTGCCTCTTATAAATGTTTTTTGACTATTTTGTATGATTAACTGTCAACGTATATTTGTTCCGCCTAACAGAAGTTCCGGCCTGGAAACTGCTATAAACAATGCCATAATAAATGTTCCTGTTGGAACAAATATTCTTTACCCTTTAATTTGTTAGGAACAAATACTGTAATATGTGTTCCAGTGGAAATACTATTACAGAATATGTCTACCACTTGGAACTTATATTATGGAGGAACTTCTATTTCATGACATAACTAACATTTATGTTGATGCACCCTTAAGCCTATCGAATACATTAGTCATTACTATTTGTATGACATTTATGTTGGTGCACCCTTACGCATATCGAATACTTGAGTCATTACCACTTGTATGACATTTATGTTGGTGCACCCTTACGCATATCGAATACTTGAGTCATTACCACTTGTATGACATTTATGTTAGTGCACCCTTACGCATATCGAATACTTGAGTCATTTCCACTTGTATGACATTTATGTTGGTGCACCCTTACGCATATCGAATACTTGAGTCATTACCACTTGTATGACATTTATGTTGGTGCACCCTTACGCATATCGAATACTTGAGTCATTACCACTTGTATGACATTTATGTTAGTGTGTCACGGAATAGAAGTTCCTTCATAATATAAGTTCCAAATGGAAACAATATTCTGGAGTATTATTTCCACTGGAATAAATATTACAGTAAATGTTCCTAACGGAATAAATGGTATAGAATATTTGTTCCAACAGGAACAGATATTATGACATTGTTTATAACAAAGTCTCCAGTGGAACTTCTGTTAGGCGGAACAAATATACATTGACAAGTGCACCCTTACGCATATCGAATACTTGAGTCACTACCACGTGTTTACAAATTACAAACTTTATTAGAGCGAATAATACGTCACGAACTTAAAGCAGAATATGACAGAATGAATATGTTGAAATATATAATCGGAAGATTCTTCTGTTCGATATGCATACTGACCTTAATTCTGTAGAAAAACCTACAAAATGTAAAGTAAAATATGAAGTAATAACTATTGTGTAATAACATACGTTAAGAATAAATTTACTTTCACTGTCACATATTTTAAACTTGATTTCATAAAAAGTGTTCAAGGTAGAGAGATATTATTATTAACACAGAAAAAAACCTACAATAAAAAGAGAGATCTTTTCGGTGAGGTGTTTTACAGTAATTGATTGGTAATTGATTGTCGTTTGCTTTACGTCCAGTGGCAAATATTTCTTGCATGTTAAGGAAGAGAACATTAACAATTAATACAATAGATGTTTGTTTGTGTCATTGACACGTTTAAACAAGAAAAAAAATATCTACATGTTTACATACAATTGTCAACAATAATAATAAAGAGTAAGGTGATATGTTATCTCTAGTGTATGTTTCTTCTCCAAGATTTTCATGAAAAAAGTGTAATATGTCTCTCAGCATTTCTATCAAAAGTACTTACTTTGACAGATGGTACATAGGAACAGTAGGAGATTCATATATTTCATGTTTTGGAAACGTAGAACAGGTTATCACAACTGTAAAATTATAATAATCATAATTTGACTGAGTTATAGTAGAATATATTGAATAATCTTGGCCAGTATAACACATGCTATTCAATGTTATCTGGCACTTTCACCAATTACTTGGAAATTAGTTTTTTTTTTTATAATGAAATAATAATCAAATGCAACACATTTATATTGCTGGCATATTTACAGACAAACCAGAAAAGACGTGTGCAATGCAACCATAAAACCTATGCACAGTATTTTTTTTTCAACTGTGAATACCTGCTGATATAACAGGGCCGTAACTACATTGAGGCAAATGAGGCAAATGCCTCATGTTGGAAATTAAAAAAAATATATATAAGTTGAAACAAAAGCTTGTCTTCATATTAAATTGTTTTCACGGCGAATGTCTTGCATGAAGCAAGTTCTGTTCACCCTCTGACGTCGCCCTTGTTTTTTCGGGATCCATGTTTCTCATTTATTTCCGTTTTTAAGTGTTGATTGTCTATTGCTTGTCGTTATGTGTCTTATCTGTTCCCGGGTTTGGCTTGCTGCTTTGCGTACACTTCAGACTTGGGAAAGATCTACGATGACGGGTGAACGGTTGTGTGGTTTGGAAATGTTAAATGAGGGTATGGATGGGGGTCCTTTATTTCTTTATTCTTTGATTTTTTCGCTCATTATTCTTTATCTTTAAAAATAATGGCTATTCTCTAATTACTTGATAACTGTATTCTGGACATTGTTCTTTTCTGTAATCAGTATATTTTACCCAATATTTAATTTTGCAGTAATTTTATTCTTAATATTTTAGCACCCATTATTCTCTATTCTTTATTTTTTTTTGACCATTTTTCTCTATTCTTTATTTTTTTGTGCATTATTTTCTATTCTGCAAACCCCATCAACAACGGCCCTCTTACATGTCCACCGATGTCCAGATATTGTTCGAGAAAATGTTTCGAGAAGATACGATGCTACCGGACATAGAACAAATGGTCGTTTTTTTCATTGAAAATTAAACTTATACTAATTAAAGAATACAAAACTGGCTCTCTTTTCTGTAAATAAAACTAAAAAGCTGACATGGGTTAAATTTAAGTGAGACAACCAATCTCTCGAAATCAAATCATTTAAAAAGAAAAATAATGTATTGCCATATCACCTTTTACATTGAAGGGCTAAACTTGCATTAAGCCGTGTTTATATAGGCCATTAAATAGAAAATAAAGGGATATGGAGTGAATGTGCATGGGACAAAATCGCACACAATACATAGACAAAATACAAACTATCAATGAACAGGGTTTTTTATTTCTGTTCTTCATCTTTACAGTTGCTGGAGGGTCATTCATACCCTACAACAAGGTCAAGACGGCCCCTACTGAGGCTAGCGTCGACTTCTAAGCGGTACTTAAAGTATTGTACTGTGAATAAATTTCAAAGTCACAAAAAAATTACAGCAAAGTCTAAACACAATACAAGACCAGAATAGACAGATCCGACATTAATCAGCCGGTAAAATTTTAAAACAGCAGAAAATTGTAGCAATAAGGTCCAAGAACAGTTTTCCTGAGTCTATACCCTGAGTGTGTACCCTTTTATCCCAGTCAGGAACTACATCAAGTTGTAATTGAAATGTGTTATAAAAACTGAACTCACATAGTTATATCAATGATAATCAGTCCCCTCTTAACTTTGAAGAAAAACATAATTGACAGGTATAATACGATTTTCTGCAAGCCGAAACTCAATAACAAAACAAAAAACAAAAAAACAGCACCACACACTTAACTATGTGAATTACGATTTTTGCTTTATCCAACATATCGGTCTTTTGATGTTGTCCCTAAAAACTAAAAGTCTTACACTGAATCTATATATTTTGCTTTGAGACCAGAATATTGTCGAAAAAATAATTAAAACAAAAGTTGCGTTTCAGATTAAGAAAGGATCCGGGAAATTACGCTGACTCGGAATGCACGATTTTGTGTCATTTTTTTCAAGAACTTCTGGGGCCTTGAGTGGCCCCCAGACCCCTCGCCTCAACTTTGTAGGCGAATATATTTTGCCTCACTTTTAAAAGAGGCTAGTTACGGCCCTGTATAAGCAAGGAAAAAATAGCCAATAATACTAGGAACTGAGATTTAACCACCGAACACTTATTTTACCGTGAACAACGTAAGCATTCATTTTCAAATAATGGAAGTGTCTGTTTTATTTTTCAACAAGTAAACGAAAACTGCATCTAATCGTCCCAATTTATCTTTTATTTATTAGTATCAAATATGCTTATTGAAAAGTAATGATTTATCTGTCCCGAAAATATGTTTAAAAACCCGTCAAAGTTGAACCTTTATCTTTTCATTCAGCTGCATTTATCAATTATTTGTCCTTAATGCCATTGTTTTGTGTACAACTTCTTTAACATTATTTTCAGACTAGCTTTTTTCTGTTACAATTAAATCATCATTTCCAGCAATTTAACTTTTTTATTTGTACTCCAATCTTGTCAGATTCAAAATCTTCGAACTCTTAGGCACGAACATTCATCGTTGGTGGGGGAATTGGTATTTTTCTAGGAACAAATAATTGTTCTCGAAATTCATAAAATTTTACTTTTTTCAATTACATACGATGACCTATAGTTGCTTCATTTGGACTCTGTTGGATAGTTGTCTCATTAGCAATCGTACATCTCCTTATTGGCTAGCGGTATGGGTTTCATATTTTATATAGAATTGTTTCTAACTCAATGTTTAATTATTTCCCCTTAAATTTCAATGGAAACAAACTTTTTCACGACCTTTTTGAAACATTATTTCTTATATAAATTAGAAACACTTTATTGTCGAAAAAAAAACATGCACCGATTGTATATTTAGCTCCAATTTTGATTTAGTGAGAAGTTATATTATTGCAAATATTAGAAATCATAAGCAAAATTTGCTTACCCTCCTAGGGCACTTGATATAACTTGAAGTTTTGGTAGGTGTTCATATTGCAATATGTTCTAAAACAGATGTTCACAGTGGACTCCAAACTCTTCTGAACAATAATGTTAAACAAAAGGCAATTTCCGAACTCGTATCAGTAAATAAGATTAAATACAACCAACATCTTTAACCATGCCACATTCTGTTCTGTATGAGCCTGTGCCTGGTCGGGAGCCTGTTCCTGGTCGGGCGCATGTGACTCGGTGGTTGTCGTTTTTGATGTATATCATATTTGTTTTTCGTTTACTGTTTTATACATAAATCAGGCCGTTAGTTCTCTCGTTTGAACTGTCTTACATATGTCAGTTCGGGGCCTTTTAAAGGTTGCTGTGCGGTATGGGTTTTGTTTATTGTTGAAAGCCGTACGTTGACCTATCATAGATAAAATGTAGAATGGAAATGGGGAATGTGTCAAAGAGACAACAACTCGACCAAAGAGCAGAAAAACAGCCGAAGACCACCAATGAGTCTTCAACACAGAGGGAAAATCCCGCACCAGGAGGCGGGCTTCAGCTGGCCCCTAAACAATAATGTGTACTAGTTCAATGAAAATGGACGTCACACTAAACTCCAAAACATATAAATGAACTAAAATTAAAAACATACAAGACTAACAAAGGCCAGAGGCTACTGACTTGGGACAGGCGCAAAAATGCGGCGGGGTTAAACATGTTTTGTGCGATCTCAACCGTCCCTTCACCTCTAGCCAATGTAGAATAAACAAACATACAGCAATACGCACAGTAAAACTCAGTTTAAAAGAAGATGTTAACTTTTACGCCATTTGGTCTCTGGTGGAGAGTTGTCACATTGGCAATCATACCAGATCTTTTTTTTATACGAATAGTCGTCTTCGATGACATCGTAGAGTTTTGTTTATTTTCTGTGTAATTATTCTCTTAAATTATCATATATATTTATTTTCATACACACATATTTTTGATTAATTTTTCATAACTTTCGACAAATCATGGCAAAACATGGTATTAGTTTATTATATAGAAATGTCTCGGGACCAAAGAGATAAAGCATACATTTTAAAAATAAGGAGATGTGGTATGATTGCCAATGAGACAACTTTCCATCAAAGTTAAAATGAAGTGGGTGTAAGCAATTATAGGCAACTGTACGGCCTTCAACAATGAGAAAACCCCATGCCGTATTGTCAGCTATAAAAGGCTCCGACATGAAAAATATATGAAGCATATTCGGTTGAGAAAACTAACGGCCTAAATTATAACAAAACAATTTACGAAAAACAAATATCACAGACATGAACCAACGACAACCACTGAACTACAGTCTCCTGAATTGGGACAGGCATATAAAGAATGAGGCGGGGTAAAACATGTTTGATTTTCCGAGATGATCTTCAGTACTATGTTTGCTTTTTGAAGCAAGCATAAATGTTTCTTTATTTTCTGGGTTTGTACATGATCACATCTTCATTTTATATACTTGTTAAACGTTGTTGTATGAAATCTATACAAAGTGTAGCACAACATGATTTCTCATCAAAAGGTTAAGTTCTTAGATTTTATTGCGAACAGTCTTGATGCGTTTTTTTTTTTTTTTTTTCTTCATTGTCCCAGTGTTTTTGTTTATTTTACGGTTATTATAAAGTGAAAAGTTTTTGCCAGTGTTGAATATGATTGCACTTTCTATTTTTAACCTTTTGCTTTTCCAAAGCGGGAAAATTGAAATCTAAAAAAAAACTATTTGTATAAACCCGACACATGTTCGAATTAAGGGGTTGACATTTGGCTGTATACATCTTAATGATTTGTCCATATGAGAAGTTTGTGTTTATGTCAGATATTTGATAGTTTCTATTAAATGTATTTTACTACTTGTTTGGACAGGGGCGATTAAGAGTTCGACGTATTGAAGAGTGTCTGTCAACAACAATAGCTCTTTTTTATAGTGTGTGTCGTTTGGTTACTGTCTCATGATGTTTATCCCATAAATGATTTTAAGCATTATACTGTAACGTATGAACAGCAAAGAAAAAAACAAGCATTTTATATTATATCAAGTCAAAGAAACACAGACAGAATATAGATTGATTAATTGATTGTGTTTAACGCTACTTTCGACCCTATTGGCTATTACGTGGTGTTTATTGGTGGAGGAAGCCGGAGTCCCGGAGAGAACCACCGACCTTTGACAGGAAAGCTAACAATCTTATTCATTTAAGATTAGAGTCGAGCGCACCTGCAGGCGTGGGGTTCAAACTACCAACATCATTGTTGACAGACTAGCGATACAGTAGTTGAATTATTAAGGCCACTCGCCCACCCAGGCCCCAAGAATATACAAATTTCAGTCAAATAAACAAGTATTATTTTGAAAAAGCAACACTTACGTGTAGTATTTGTTCAGTATCCATCGAACAAATATAGTCCTTTGAAATGTACTTTATATAGTGAATGTTTCAGCATAAAGACATTTAAATGAATAACACTAATGCATCTTTTTGTAGATTTAAAAGAAATTTAAATAACTTAATAAATAAAAGTTCAAATACACTTTACACAATATTTAATACTTTTGTACTCATTCTCTCATAACTATTTCGATAATTCAATCAAATGGTTTTTCTTATTCCGGAAGTAAAGAGAGAATACAGTAGTCTGTTTTAAAATGCCGATGAGTATTGAAAAATTCAAGCCATTTTAGGCCATTCTCTAGCTTAAGGTTAAATATATAATTGGTATTTTCGGGAGACAAATTAGTACTTTCCAAATTTTGTTTTGTATAAAATCATATCTCTTGTTATAACAATATCTTAAAACCCATAAACACAACAATGAGAATGTTGAGGAAAAACCTCTCTCAAAAGACAACACTAAGAAAGGTTTTCATTTTGATGAAACCATACATCTTGACAATCGTAATGATATAATGTTTCGAATTTCACTTGCCCAGTTTTGTTTATCATTATGTTTTAAAAAAAGACCTTACTTACTTTTCTATCAGCTTTGTGATGTCCCAGACTTTACAACCGTAATTTACTTTATTCAATATTGGTTTTATTTTAGTTTTTTTTTTCTATATAAGTTTGATTTTGAATAAAACAGCATGTTCACCTGAAGAAAAGTGATATTCACCGCTCTAAACGTGAAGTGCTTTACATGTATAATTATGGTAAAATGTTTGGTGTACAATTAGTTTTGGTAAACAATTGTCATCAAATTAAATGCATTGTTTTCGCTGAACTTGTATACATTATTATTTAAGGTTCATGTGGACCCTTTGACTAAAATGGTTGCATTTCCACCTCAAAATTTACTCTGAGTACAGACAAACCTGTGTATCTTTAAAAGTTTTAAGGCATAGCATGCCCTAGATAGATAAAATTCACATTTATTTTATGTTCTAGAAAATTAAAAACTTAACAGGATTTTGCAGTGCACTTTTTTTCATTCATCCAGAAGGTGCCAAAATATACTAAGTTGTGAAAGAGGTTTGAGAACTTCCCCACAGGTAATAATTGAAGTGAGCTGTATTGATTGACATGGACAATAGATGGACAATAGATACCTGTCAATAATTGGTGATTTAAACTGTATACCTGAGTGGACCATATCAAGTGAAACTCAACTGTTGGTTAATTTTATCATCTTCTGCAGGGACGAAAAAAAGTGCACAGCAAAATCCAGTGAAGTTTTAAATTTTCTAAAACATACAATGCATTTGAATTTTATTTATCTAGGGCATGCTATGCCTTAAAACTTTTCCAGATGCACAGGTTTGTATGTACTCAGAGTAAATTTAGACGAAGGGTCCACATGAACCTTAAGGGCCAGTTGAAGCCCGCCTCCGGGTGCGGGATTTTCTTGCTGTGTTGAAGACCCATTAGTGGCCTTGGGCTGTTTTTCTGCTCTTTGTGCGGGTTATTGTCTCTTTGACGCATAATCCATACCCTGTTTCCATTTCTCAATTTTATTTTCACTCGAGAGACAATTTTTTTTAATTCAGAGAAGTTATAATCTAACTGTAATGACCGCTAAACATTAGCTCATCGCATCAAATTGTTGCACTTTTAATACCAGCCATGAGTGTGATTAGTTTGTACCTTAGGTAAGATAGTTAATTGCCGTCCGGTAGAAGCCGTACTTCACGTATTTATATACTTATTAGATAAAAAAACATGGAAAAGAACAAGATATTGGGCGGGTTAATCTTGGATCAGGTCAAATGTAAAAGGGTGTTCCAAAGGAAACTCTAATACGAGTAATGAGGCATATTAGAAGATTGCCCTCTTTTAAGAATGGTACGGCTATCAAAGTCGTATATAAGTAGGCGCGATTGTTCGCTTATTGTACCGACCGTGCGAGAATCTCGTGGGTAGTCAAGACCGTTAAACACACCCTAGTAATAGCTTATTGTCATTTATCATAAGTCTTTAATACGAAGACCTGTATTAACGGTAAGTTGATATTTGAGATCGTAGTCTCTTATATACATGTTAGCCAAGGGTTACGATCCGATCCCTAACTGAAGAGTATAGGGGACCGGATCGTAGCCCCACGCTAGCGAAGATGCTTATATACTGTTACATTGCAGTGTAATAAGGAACAGGTTGAGACCTGCTAGGATCTTACAGACTTGTGCAAGTTGTACCATATACTGAACAAGTTTTGTAGATCGTAGGTTACATAATTGTACCAAAAGGACAACTTTGTTCCTGACCGATGACAAATTTGTAACTGTACACATTTGCACTTGTTGCATATATATATTTGAGGTAGAAGAGTTATAGACAGTTCGTTATACAACACAAAGAGCAGATGTACATATTTGTGTTCATTGATATCAATTTATGAATAATATTTGTTGGTTAATTTGTAAATAGAACATTTCGGATCCAGTATAAAACTGGTAACGAACATTGTACATTATAGAAATAAACACGCTTACCAAGTGTACACTTTATACCAGAAAGTCGATACGATACTGTTCCAGCATCCATCAAACATCGGATTAAATGTCAACTCTCATATATAAAATAGTGTTAAGTGTTATGTAATACTTGTTTTTCTTTCTTTGCTGCTAATACGTTACAGTATGCTTATAAATCATTTATGAAGTATACGTCAATTCTGTTCAACTTCGTACTTGATTTGGCCTTTTAACTTTTTTGATTCGAGCGTCACTGATGAGCCTTTTGTAGACGAAACGCGCGTCTGGCATACACAATCATCAGGCTGGAATCCTTGATGAGTTTGTTATAATACATATTAATCTAATCAAGTGTGATATATAAGTTAATTTTAATGTCGCAATACATTTGAATAATATGTCAACTATAAGATTAAATAGAGAATAGTATAAATGCAGTCACCGGAGAAATCTTCTAGTATAGCCAGAAGAACATATGCACGCCTTGTTCATGTTTATAAAATATCACATCAACTACTTACCATCCCTTTAACAGATTGACTAATCTAACCGTTAAGACAGTCACTTTTGGCAGGGTTAATTCTTAAGTTTTCTATGTAAATGTTTTGTGAACTGTTGTTTATTTTGTTTTTCCTTTTAGCAATGGTGTTGTCTGTCTTTCTCCAATTTTCTGTATTTGATTGCTTTTTGTTATCTTTTCCTTTTGGGTTTTTTCCGCCTTATGAGTCAATACCACTTATGTTACTCGATTAGTAGTTATCAACCAATCGATAGGCAATATTTCGGCCGCCATTGGCTATGATTTGTTCTGTACGTTTTTTTTTATAAATTGTGAGTCGCTTCCTGAACCATTTATGACGTGACTTATGAAATCTTCTATGATTTACAGCAACTGATATGATATTGGAGAGTAGGACAGCACATTATCCGGTTATGTACTTTGAGCTTGCTTTTAGTAACTATGAACATTCTTTGTTGTCTATACCGTTATTTCAGATTTCAAAAGTAGTGGAGGGCAGTTGTTGGTGATTCTTTAAAACCTCGTTGTATATAATTACATTTTTTTACTTTTAATTGCAAAATTTTCTGGTAAATATTAATGCAGAATAGTGTTCCGACAGCAGTAATTGGTATGTTTCAATCTTGATTTTTTATACAGGTTATGTTTATATTATTACAAATCGCTATTGTTTAACGATGGCATGTCGACATCTTTAGATGCAATAACTGAATCGCCGAAACCCTTTAATTCTTATAGACTTTATATATAGTATACATAATAGGATTAATTATCCAAACAGTACTTCGTAAAATAGCTAACGGAAACCCTATATTTCGTCGAAATTCTGCCATTCCTATATTGGTCATTTCAACCCAAAACATTATATATAGCACAGGATAGACAGACAGTGCTTGAACAAACACAAGAAGTCCAATGGTGATAGCATGTACTTCCTGTTGATACCGCTTTCTTATTGTAATCAATGAAAACCTATTTGTATCATTTTGTCAGTTTTCTGTTCCTGAATCTAGAGATACATATACCTTTCTTCCTTGTGCACGTTTCTTCCGAGTAGTCATTCAGTATAAAGGGATAGCCAAGAATGTTAAACCCAATGCTGCGACACTCGAAAAATATATGTTATGTACCATTGTATTGCATAATAAAATTGAGAATCGAAACGGGGAATGCGTCAAAGAGACAATAACCCGACCAAAGAGCAGAAAACAGCCTAAGGACACCATTGGGTCTTCAACACAGCGAGAAAATCCCACACCCGGAGGCGGGCTTATCAGAAGTCATTATGTAAATAAATACTATGACCACAGTTACTAGGCAAGAAATGTTAATCTTTTGTAAAGTTTTACTCATATTAGTTCTTACAGATGGCATACTTGGGAAAGTACACATAAAACGGTCCACACATAGGAGTACTCGTTGCATTGTAGATACAAATCGAATGACATTGAAAGTCTTCTTACAGAGCAGAACGTTATTTCCTTAATATTAGTATCGTTTCCTGATATTTGACCTAAGTAGAACGTATTTCCATGACAATAGTATCGTTTCCTGATAATTGGCCCAAGTAGAACGTAATTGCCATGACATTGTTATCGTTTCCTGATATTTGGCCCAAGCAGAACTTAATTGCCTTGAAAATAGTATCGTTTCCTGATATTTGGCCCAAGTAGAACGTTATTGCCATGACATACCATTATTTTGCTAATAACAATTAAATAAAGGAAATTCGACTTTTATTCTATTAGATTCGTGTATAAAGATATGACCCTAAACAAAAGGTGTTGATGACTTTACGGCAAAAAAAGGAATAACATACCAAAAGGGGGCTGAAAACCAAAAGAGGAAAAGAGATTGACAACACCATGACCAAAAGAAAAGGACAGTCCATAAAACACTACATAGAAAACTTGAGATTGAGCAACACAAATCACATACTTTTTAATAACGATACTCACAATAGGATGATTGAAATGATGGACGTTGTAGAGTTTTACTGGTATTTATAGTAAACAATTTCTGGTGAAATTTTGGGCCCTGACAAAAAAGTACGAAAGTGATTAAATCTATGATTAAAACTGTACAGTGGACGAATGTTACGCAAAGTTTTATTGGAATCTATTCTCAAGCACTATATAGCACAGTTTCTTGCCATAATATCTCGCAGTAAAATTGATAATAGAAGATATGTATGATTATCATTAATATTTGTTCACTAATTTTCTTTCACAAATATATCTAACTGGAATAATTGATGCGTGTTTACAACACAAAGGAGGATAATAAAATACCTGTACCTCTGGTAGAAACATTTTTGTAACTCGATTTTCAGAAGTCAGAAGAGAAAATGGAAAATAAGATTGATATTGGAGCCGCTGTCTTGTCATCCTTTAATTCATTGTAGCCTGTAATTCAGTGGTTGTCGTTGGTCGCTGTCTTTCATATTTGTTTTTCGTTTATTGATTTGTACATACATCAGGTCGTTGGTTTTTTCGTTTGAATTGTTTCACATATTGTAATTTGAAGGCCTTTTATAGATACTATATTGTATGTTGTTTTTTTTCATTGACGAAAGCTGTACCGTGACCCATAGTTGCTTACACGTTATTTGGTCTCTGGTTATTAGTTTCCATTTTTAGTAACAGCTACCTTGAAATTTGACCCATTGACTCCAAATCAATAGACAGTTTTTGCCCGTATATCTTCCACCTATATTAAGTTTCTTCTAATAAAGCATGGCAAACATAAGATTCCATCTGGATTACATTTGTAACAGTAACATTGATTGTTGACCTTTTGACCCCTTCCATATGTCTTTTTAATTCCAAACAAGCAAGAGAAAG
The DNA here is from genome assembly GCA_017311375.1 of Mytilus coruscus. Classification (NCBI taxonomy): domain Eukaryota; kingdom Metazoa; phylum Mollusca; class Bivalvia; order Mytilida; family Mytilidae; genus Mytilus; species Mytilus coruscus. Next base: position 60,421,954 of record CM029600.1, read on the forward strand.
TCAAGTTAAAATCAGGAAACCATCTGTTTCGGACACATAGGATGGACAGACGGAAATTCAGACAGCCAAAGAGATGATAAAATGTTCCTAAAAATCGGGGAGCATTAAACAATCAGAGATTGCTGCGTTGGCAGCGCTTAGTCTTTATTAAAGTTCATTAGAAATTTCAGATTTAAAATTTTGAGAAGCAAAAAATACAAAAAATTGCGGGGATTTACGTATTCTACATCGATAAAACAAGCCCTCTCTTACTTATTCTAACAGTCTGTTCTTATGTTGTACTGTAATACAGATTTCCTATGTTAGGAGAGGGTAAGCACTCACAAACATGTTTAATCCCGCCACACACTTTATGCGACTGTCCCAAACAAAAAGCCTGCAAACAAAACACTGTCATGATTGCGACAGGTTTGTTGATTTCGTATAATTTAGGTCGTTGAATGGTTCTCATTTGAATTATGTTCATTTTGTTCCTTGTTAGCCTGTAATTGTTTACATCTTAGTCCTTTTGTCTTAATTGATGGTCGACTCATTGATAATCATAACAAATCTCAACTTATATTAAAATGATGAATAGTTAAAACAGTGTGTGGTCAACTTTCCAGGTGAAACAGTTTTTCCAAATTAAACTTAGAATTTATCAAAAATACATATCGATAAAAAATGCCACATACCGAACACTCGGGGGATGACCCTCTCGATTATGATGATGGATGGCGTCCAGCGGCAAATTAATATGCATATTCAGGACGAGATTCAGAACATGTTAATGTAATATAAATATTAACCATGCTTTGTACTAGACCGACAAGCTGAGCCGGATTTTTAACGACAGGAAGACATGTGACCTTACCCGGACACATTATTCTGACTCCGAGCCGACCAGTCTTAATTTTACTCTTACTCCTTAATGTTGCGTGCTTAGCGGAGAAGCAGCAAATACCAATTTTAACGTCTTTGGTTTGACCCGGCCGGGGTTCAAACCCACGAACTCCCGCACTCGAGGCGAACACGCTACCTTGAGACCATCGAGACGGTTATTACCCTCTCGATAAACAACTGTACAACAACAGTAGTATTGAACAAGGGCCAGACTTCTTATTTTCTGCGTTGATCAAACATAAACAATGATGAGTTGAAGTACATTTATTATAGTAACAAATACGCAATGATGAAACTAAAATATTCAAATTAAAATAATATAATCTAATTGATAAATGTTTCGCATGAAAACAATAAAGCGGAAAAGCGTGAATGAAGTAACGTGAACGTGATAAAGAAATTCATAAGACCATTATAAATTTAGGAAAACTCGTGTAACATGTTGGTGAGCCATTTCATTTAGATGGGTTTAGACAAGAATATAGAAAAAAAAGTTAAATTTCACATTAGCGAACATAAAATGATACTTTTTAGGGCATACGATACAGTAAGAGGAGATAATAACGTCGCTATCATAAATGTTATTTTTCGCGACGTCAAATGTGACATAATATTGGAAACAAAGATGTATGTTTTCTATTGATTTTGATAAATAGCTTGAAAACAGGTACATAGACCCCCTGTTTGTTTTTAAAGAATAAAGTTTTGACTTATTTATGGAGGAAAATTATTTGTTACAAATTATTTGTTAGAATTCTTTGTGAAAAAAAAAACCAGCGATGAATTGCTTTTAAAATTATATAAATATACAGCAGCATTGCAGATCTTCTTTAAAATCGTATTTAATGAATATGAATTATTTCCAAAGCACATGAAGGTATAATTTTTATAACATATTTGAATTAATCGGAATTTTATGCAATTTTTTGGCAAATTTAAATTGTGTCGTATGACCTGAATTTTAGGTGTACCTTTATTACCATATGCACGGTAGATATATACGTGGCTGACGTCATTAAAACGCCATCTTTTTTGTTCGAAACTCTTATGTTGCGACTGAATAGGGATCTAGTAAACCGTATGTATTGTTGTATACCTATATCATTTACAATAATACATATAAGGATGTATTTCTATATTGACCACTCTGTATTTATTTGGCCCAGTATCGTCTATCTGGGATTTTCAAATTAATAATCTTTTTCCATATCTTTTTTCAAAGTCTCATATCACTGAGTCATGCCATAGACAATTCAACCCCCAGAAATCGGCGCTATAAGAGATTTAAGAAAAAGTCCTATCTGTTCCATTAATACATTAAAAAAGATGGAAGAAGGTTTGTTCTTTCATTTTTCTATGAATAAAATCGGAAAAATAACCATGGTTCCTATTATTTGTTTAATTGTTAAACAATTGAATAAATTGAAAATATTTTTTTTTCGGAAGATCTGTGAAATTCATACCCGCTTGTGGTAATGGAAAAATTATGTTTTAGGATTTAATACACACGATGATTAACTTTGGATAAGCGAATTCACATTGCACGCCGTTAAATACTTATTCAACATTCAAAATATATCATATAAAATATCTTGTATAGTTTATAACATATCTTATATAACAAACATCTGATAATTTCTTAGTTATAGCTAATAATATACATCATATATAAATATGAAATAACAAAGAAAATAAATATAAAATAAAGAAAAATATAAATGTAAAATTATGAAGAAAAATATGAATATAAAATGATAAACTCTGAATAAATATAAATATGAATTAAATCAGAAATCTAAAAATATGTCATTCAGATGTAAGATATCTAATTTTGAAATTACAAATTAAAATGTAGATATTTGGAATGCATATAAATTAAATCAGATATCTAATATAATTCAGGTACAAGATATCATGAATAAATCAAATGTAAAAGTATAAAGAAAATAAATAAATAAAGTCAGACATCAAATATTGTATATAATTTAACATATAAAACAAGGATTTTTATAGTGAGAATATACAAATACTTGTATAAAGTATAAAATATATATAAATTTATGAAAATATCTTATATAAATAAGATACAAAGACATCATATAGAAATTTAAAGTATAAAATTAGAACAAATATATATATAAATTAATCAGGTATCTTATATAATTCTCATAAGTTTTGCCACTGGACGTTAAGCAACCAACAATCAATCAAAATATATAAGATATCTGATAAATTCTATAAAATATTGATTTATATTTCATTTGTCTTTCTAATTTTGACTTGTAAATAAATTTTCATCAGAAACGCTTGACTTCCGGGTTGATAGCATCTTTAAATCAAGGGATCTACAATTATCTACAATTTTTAAACTGCCGACTGTGTTTGTGTGTGTGTGTGTGTGTGTGTGAGAGAGAGAGAGAGAGAGAGAGAGAGAGAGAGAGAGAGAGAGAGAGATATCATCAAAATGAAATGACATATTATATGAAATGAAACCTATTTAAAAGACTTAATAATAAAACTTTAAAAGATTTTCCAACAATAGCATAAACTGATAGATTTATCATCAAATATTCAAAAAAATTAGGAAATGACTATTCAGTGGAAGCAAATACTAAAAAAAAACTTGACCATTTCTCATATTGATAGACAAAAAGATCCCATCCACATAAAAACACTTACTGCAGCACAGAAAGATTTCAATAATGCACTAAGTGATAGCACTAAGTGATATTTTACATTACAACATTGCGCATATCGTCAAAAGGCAATGGCATTTCTTTAATATATCTACCAATCTTGTCTTTCACAATAATCTTCCCCGAGGTCAAAGCGGTGTGATTTTTCTTTTTTAGATCTTTTGAAGTATGTACTGTTGTTCATTTCAAGATCTTATAGTCACATTCAGTCATTGTGTGTATTGAATCTTTGGAAGCTTTTCAATGTGTCTGGTTGCTTCAAGGTAGTCTAATTAAAATAGGAAAGAAAATTGACTTTTTGTTGTAAGTTTTAACAACCTGATCTGGTGTCAGACGGTACTTTTATCTCCTTTGTCGGGAAACAGATTATGCAGACTAAGAGGGTTAACTATAAATTACTGAGATATAATTGTGAAGAACATTATAAAGAATATAAACTATTCCAAGAATTCAAATATCGTCAAAAATTCAACAAGTGACCAACCAACGCTGTACGTGGCAACTTTTACGAAAGAGTTAAAGAACACTTTTCGATATTTCAATTCCTGGATTAGTTATTCTCTTTTTTTACGCTGTCTTAAATGTGAATAAAGTAGAAAATGCAAGGAACTATGAGGGTCTGGAATATTTTAGCACCCCCTTATTCTCTATTGTTTATTTTTTGTTTGTTCCATTTTTCTCTTTTTCCTTATATTTTTGCCCATTATTCTCTATTCTGTAAACCCCCATCCACACCCTCAACTATATCTTTTACTACGTGTCCTCACTTCGTTTTGATGCAAATTCATTAACTAGAGAGGGGATACTTTTAATTACATACATATACTTTACATTTGATCAGAAGAACTTGAGCTTAGGATACTCTAATACCGAAGTTCAAATGTAACCCCGTCCATAGATGGCATTAGACAGATTTAGAAAAACATTTTGAAAATTTTGGTTTCAATGCTCGATAACTTGATAACTGATTTATCCTTCCAATTGTTTCGATTCGCATGTGACTGATTAGTCTTAACGCGCCTGGCGATTCAAGTTATATAAGCCTTGTGTCTTTGGTGAGTTTGTAATATTATATGAATGTAATCATACCCATGGTAGTCGTTTATCCAAAACATGTCTTGGTCAAGTGCTTCATGAGCTTTGGATATTCCCTCTTTCATCTTTGAGATCAAATCAGTCTTAATGGCGGCACCCAACTATAACAATTTGAAATAGACAATTATATTTGGGTCACTTTTTTTAATATCATGATTTTGATTCATATATGTAAAGGAAAATTTCTGTAATTTGTTGGTTAGAAACGCTTGAAAGTTATAGATGATTTATCCTAAATTTTTTACATGGTAAATAAGGTTTAAATCTGAGAGAGCAGTCATTTTATTGTATTAATTGATTTATCTAAATTCTAAAAAAAGACTGAATTATTCCCTCAGCCCTGTGTCCATATTTCGGCTAACTGGATTGTGTTTCCTTTTTTTATAAAGCCCCTAGTCCTTAAGGACTCGTCTCCTGTTATGTATGCAAATTTAATTTTTTAAATATGACGATCAAGTTTCCAGAATTTTAAATTATCTACACTGGTTTCATATACTTTGCAGGATTTCAGTCGAAACCGCTAAAAAGGATATTTTTTCAACAACTCACCTCGTTCTCGAAGGGTTTTCTCATCTTTCAGTTTGTCTTTGTTTCGTCAACAGCCTTACAAGATCGTTGTATCTGATCTGAAGTATTTGTGGGACATTGCCTTCGTTGCATTTATGAATCCTGGTGAAAGTTTCCAGTTTAGAGCTCCTTTGTTTCATATGACTATGTAAAGTCCAACATTCCTGTGAAACAGAAATACATAGTAGCGACTCAATATTAGAATATAAATACAATTTTAGTTCTTTTCAGGCTTTTTTTGGTATTTCGCTAGAGTTAAACTTTTGCATATTCAAAGTCGTGCTGAATTAAAATGAATATGATCTACAGTATTCAAAGGATAAAGAAAGAAATTATAACACTATACTGACTATTATACATTAAACAAAAAATATACTTGTTTATGAATAACTCTGAGCACAATACTTAATACCTTAGCAAGAAAAAAATATAAAACAAATACTGAACTCCAAGGCAAATTTAGAAAGGGGAAGTCCATAAAAACTGACAACAGCAAACGCTATCAATCAACGGAACAAGTGAATAACAACTGCCATATTCCTGACTTGGCACAGGCATTTTTCTCCCACTTGTATGGCAGTCGTTTGAAGTTCCGTTATATTGACAAAATTGAGTCTAGAGAAAAACGCTCAGTTTCTAAAATGCAAGGAATAGTATCGCTTATGTTATGAAACTGAGTCAAAAATAAGACTTAATTTTTTAAATGCTATGAACAAATTGTTTATTTCATGAAGTAACAAAAAACAAATGCAAAATGAAGTGCTCTGAACAAAACCGCTCATTTACTTCAATTCAATCCACAAAAAATGCTTACTTTCTTTAGTGCTCTAAGTTTATCTATACAGTTGTAATGAGCGCCAACTGTACTATTCCTTATAATCTCCATTTTCAGAATATCTCTACAATATGCTACATCAAATCTGTAAACAACACAATTTTGTAGTATTCAGAAGACAACCAAATATGATGAGGGGACTAAACCGGGAACATTTTTGTATGCATTACCTCACGTGGAGTAAAACAGAAATCCAACAAATTTAGTGATGAGAGAAAACAGTCTCAGTCGGGATAATTTTGTATCCATTGCTTAACTTGAAATTAGTATCGTGGTAGTAGCACACATGCCAAATAACCTACTTCGAGTACAATTTTTTTCCTAATCTTTTAACATATAAGTTATGCTTTGGCAATTTCCATCTTCAACCCTAGTCTATTAACAGTCAATTGAACTGATACTTATTTGTGTTGCTATTGACAACAGTAATTCACGAGTTTTACTTTTTTGTTATTTGTTTATGAATCGTCATACTGACTGTTTGCACACATGTGACAAACATCTCCCAAATTTCTACTCTGTAGTAGCAAAATTATATGCCATTTGTTTTTTTGTTATAGTCAGGTGCACTCTCACGGCATCTGTTAGTCATTTACACCACAGTAATTAGAAACCTCCAACTTGATTATCAGACTCGTGTTTATATTACTGTCCTATTCCTGCATGAAATCATGTTCCGTGTCGCCAACTAGTAACGGACTGTTTTTTCTGCTTACATGGATACAGCATATCAAACTTTTATTTTGATTTACCCTCCATCTAAAATTTATCAGCTGACAAACTATCACTTAAAAAAACAGCACTTTGATTATTTACTCGTTGAGTGCAACAGTTATCAAGAATAAGTTTTGACATTATACAAAAGTATAGTTTCCTTGATTCGAAAAACAATTTACTTACGTGGTATGATACTTAGGTTTGTATTCCTGCAGCTGAGCGATGTCTGGTGTTTGTTTGTTTAGTAGGTATGCTGTATTACATAGTGGAACAAGCAGGTTCTTTATTTCCAGCATGCCTCCAATTTAGAGCTGCTTGTGAGACAGTTTACATCTTGTATACCAATGAGGCAAGACAATGGCAAGGGGGGAAACTAGAAAACTTGATATATATAACGGAATAAATGCTGTATTTCGACGATTTCATTAAGTGAACTGTCAAAAGAGACAATATCACTGTTTTTAATTTCTTTCAAGATATAGTTTGTAAATAAGTTTAACCCCAAGTTTGGCAAATTAGGATTTTAATCTTGATTGACAGACCCGAACTGTCATGTTGGAATATACAAGTGTAAATGAGACCCGAAATATCATGTTGGAATATACATGTGTAAATGAGACCCGAACTGTCATGTTGGAATGTAGACAAGTGTAAGTGAGACCCGAACTGTCATATTGGAATATCATATGTAAATGAGACCCGAACTGTCATATTGGAACATACATGTGTAAATGAGACCCGAACTGTCATGTTGGAATACAAAGGTAAATGAGAATTTGACTGACCCGAACTGTCATGATGAAATATACACGTGTAAATGAGATTTTAGAACTTAAGAGATAACAGAGGTGACAATATTAAAAAAGTTACCAAAATTGTCTGTTTCCTGGACATAAGCCATCCTCCTGGCTACAAATACTGGTGCTGGCATTCCATGTACAGTGAATCCTACTCGAGCATGTTCCTTTAGAATGCTGCAATACCACTTGTAATTGTCAATCCTTCAAAAAAAAAAAAAAAAAAAAACATATTGAACTAATTTTTGTGTTCTTGCATGACACAAAGCCCTCCCAACACCATACTATAATTATAATAATTTTTTGTCAAAAAATAAAACATCATTAAAAAAGAGAAATTTCCGTGTTACCAGAAAAATTGATCAAATACTTGATTGTTGTTCTTTCCGATAAAACGGCTGATTGTTATTCACAGTACACTTAAATCAATCATCGGTTTGCTTACACCAATCAAACGTTTTTGCTAATCATATTCCGTACATTGTGTATTTAAGAAAATCTCACGTTTACTTCACTTCAGTTATAAACTGGTCAAGCAGTCATTTAGCAACATGGATTCTTTATCCTAAATGCTTAAAAGTAACATGCCATAATTTTTCATATTTCAAATAGAACGGTGTATTTTTAATGTTATTGGTCTTTACTTTTACTCTTCAATGATTGTCTGGAGATACATAGCTATATTATATCTTACAGTTTGTGGAAGTAAATCATAGATTTTACTGTCACAAAATGAATTTCCTAACTGCCTTTGGAAAACCTATTATATTTTGAAATCAATTTTAGTTCATTTTCGCTAACCCTCCTATCTGAATGATAAGATAATTGGAAATTGAACAAAATTACATAAACATTGATACCATCTTACACTTCTGAAAAGTTCAACAAAACACACAATAAGAACGAAACATGCAAAAAATGAGAAAAATCTTTTTAAAGCACTTACTTTATGAATTGCTTTAAAGCAACGCCAAGTCTTGACAACGGTATGTTCTCCATTCTCTCCAAAGATACTAGAATCCTTGACAGAAAGGAGAAGGGCAATAAGGCCTTTTGGCCCAAATATTACTGCAAATCTAAAAGTTATCATACATATTCTTAAATGTGTCCAAACTAGACGAAGGTACAAAGTATTCAGAAAATTAAAAAATTTCACATTGAACGAGTTACCATGGCAACAAACCATAACACAATTTGCATATTTTGTAAAATTTCTTGATTTTCTTTTGTTTTCATCAAATTTTAGGTATAATTTAGATTGGAAAAGTATGTGCTTTATATTTGATGAGATTATGTCTATAGTTATAATAAAGCTTCTCTTAAATTATTGTGTTGTTTCTTGGCTGCGCATGTTTCACGATGGAAAACTGTGTAAATTATGTATTTTCATCGTTTTGTGAAAACGGTACATATTATGACGTAATTGTGACGTCAACAGATCAAAATCTTTAGTTTTTCATTTATATTTCTTGACCCTTTGCATTTCAAACATTATATGCCAATTTAAAATAGTTGTCAAACATTTTATTTTCTTGGCCAAAACCGGCCTTAATGCCCCTACTCCTTTACGTGCGATATAGTCACTACAAGAGTGGCGGCAAGCAACGTTGCTATGAGAGATGCAGTAACGTCACAGTGTGGTGACATTCACGTTGTCATCAACTTCCGAAGAAAGCCGTACTTTACCGAAGGACACCGTTTTCTTTTTTAGATTAATATGATCCTCATTAGGGTTTTTCAGCATATATATATAATAACACAAATTCCAACGTTAGACTGGACGCAATCGACTTACAATATATGTCAAATGATAGAAAATGACACGTTCACTCATATTTCAGAGTATTTATTGCTGGTGTTAATCTTGAACTTTGGCGAAGTGACTTCAGAATTGAAGGATTCTTTTTCACCAAAAAGCGCATTATTTATCAATGATTGGTACAGATATGATATATGGCTAAACAGATATTATCCTATATAAACTTTCAAAAAACTCAGTCTAGTGCTCTAGGTATTGTGATCTTGACCTTTAACGGAATCAATAGATTTTCAAGCAAAGTATGTTAAACGCTGGACACAATGTTTTCAAAACTAACAAGTGAAAAACTTGATGCTTACCAAACTGCACATTTATCGAGAGATAATGTTTTTATTTCAAGGGTTTAAAAAACCGGTTTGCTTGGATAAAAAAAATGTACTGTTACTGCTCATTTTTCACCTGTATAAATGCGTTGCAATTCATCATAGGATACTGAGTTACCATCCAAAAGCAATATGACTAAACAACCCTATATGCTACAGGGAATACAAAAATTCAGGTATTTAGAAACCAAATATACTACCAATATTTTCTTCATAGTTCCAAATGTTCATACACTTGAAATATTTGGCAGGGGTTCACCTGAACTTTGCGAACTCGCAAGGCTAGAAAAATACAAGAGGCTCACAAGAGCTTGAATTGCTGACCAGGATTTTTTGTGTAGATCTTGCATCAATGATTTTGCTGCTTTATGTATAATAATGCGTGTTTAAACATGCCATTTAAAGTTTCTATTCATCTATCGTAGTTTTGTAAAAAAAAATTTAAAATGGTAACAAGAGTGCACACGCTGAAAAGTCTCGCCTGCTTTACTAACCATTGATTTTATGTTGAAAGTCTTAAATATAAAGGTTTTACTAAAACCATTACAGAAACTTAACATTAAAAATCTATGATAATGAGGTCAAGGTCTGATAAATTGTGTCAGACATATACACCTTACAATTCTTTTATACACCAAATATAGTTGACCTATTGCGTGTGCTAATTGAAAAACAGACCAAAACACAAAAACTTAACATTGACCAATGAACCATAAATATAAGGTCAAGGTCAGATGATACCTGCCAGACACACAGACATGTGCACCTTACAATTATTCCATACACCAAATATTGCTGACCTGATGCTATTAATATTTGAAAAAACAGACCGAAACACAAAAACTTAACATTGATCAATGAACCATAAAAATGAGGTAAAGGTCAGATGATACCTTCCAGACAGACATGTACACCTTACAATCATTCCATACACCAAATATAGTTGACCTATTGCTTATAGTATTTGAAAAACAGACAAAACACAAAAAACCTAACATTGACCAATGAACCATGAAAATGAGTTCAAGGTCATATGAACCATGCCAAGCAGACATGTACAGCTTACAATCCTTCCATACAACAAATATAGTTGACCTATTGTATACAGTATAAGAAAAACAGACCAAAGCACAAAAACTTAACTATAACCACTGAACCATGAAAATGAGGTCAAGGTCAGATGACACCTGCCAGTTGGACATGTACACCTTACAATCCTTCCATACACCAAATATACTAGACCTATTGCTTATAGTATCCGAGATATGGACTTGACCACCAAAAACTTAACCTTGTTCACTGATCCATGAAATGAGGTCGAGGTCAAGTGAACTGTCTGACGGGAACGAGGACCTTGCAAGGTAGGCACATACCAAATATAGTTATCCTATTACTCATAATAAGAGAGAAATAAACATTACAAAAAATCTTGTTTTTTTCAAGTAGTCACTGAACCATGAAAATGAGGTCAAGGACAATGGACATGTGACAGACGGAAACTTCGTAACATAAGGCATCAATATACAAAGTATGAAGCATCCAGGTCTTCCACTTTTTGAAATATAAAGCTTTTAAGAAGATAGTTAACGCCGCTGCGGCTGCATCACTATCCCTATGTCGAGCTTTCTGCGACAAAAGTCGCAGGCTCAACAAAAAAACTGTTATTTTTTTCAAGCAGTCACTCAACCATGAAAATGACGTCAAGAACAACGGGCATATGACAGACAGAAACTTCGTAACATAAGGTATCTGCATACAAGGTATGAAGCATCCAGGTCTTCTGCCTTCTGAAATATAAAGCTTTATACAAATATTTTACCCAAGCCAGATAGTAATACCCATGTCTCACATACTGCTACTTTCGTTGCAGGCGAGACAAAAACCATATTTTAAAGGCAATAACTCCTATAAAGGATAAATTGATGATTTCAATCATGTTGACTTAGTTGTAGGTCTTACTTTGCTAAACATTTCTGCCAAGAAAATTTTCTGTCTTGTCTATCATATTTTCTGCAAAACAAATAATATAAAATGCTCACTGTATATTACGTTTGATAACTAGAGGCGAGCCTGTGAACACCTTGGTCTATGTGCATATTAAACAAAGGACACAGATGGATTCATGAAAAATTGTGTTTTGGTGATGGTGATGTGTTTGTAGATCTTACTTTACTGAACAGTCTTGCTGCTTACAATTATCTCTATCTATAATGAACTTGGCCCAGTAGTTACAGTGGAAAATATTTTGTAAAAATTTACAAAAATTTACAAAATTGAAAATTGTAAAAATTGACTATAAAGGGCAATAACTCCTTAAAGGTCAATTGACAATTTTGGTCATGTTGACTTATTTGTAGATCTTACTTTGCTGTACATTATTGCTGTTTACAGTTTATTTCTATCTATAATAATATTTAAGATAATAACCAAAAGGTGCAAAGTTTTCTTAAAATTACCAATTCAGGGCAGCAACCTAACAACGTGTTGTCTGATTGGTCTGAAAATTTCAGGGCAGATAGATATTGACCTAATGAACAATTTTATCCTCGTCAGATTTGCTCTAAATACATGGTTAGATTCAGCATATCAAAGAACCTTAAGAGTTCAATTTTGATGAAATCAAACAAAGTTTAATTTAGACTCTTTTGACCTCAATGTGGACAAAGTTGATAACGGGGCCCAAAAATCAAAAATCTAAATACATGGATAGATTCAGCATATCAAAGAACCCCATATATTCAATTTTGTTGAAATCAAACAAAGTTTAATTTTGGACCCTTTTGACCTCAATGTGGACAAAGTTGATAATGGGGCCCAAAAATCAAAAATCTAAATACATGGTTAGATTCAGCATATCAAAGAACCCAATATATTCAATTTTGTTGAAATCAAACAAAGTTTAATTTTGGACCCTTTGGACCTTACTGGACCAACTTGAAAACTGGGCAATAATTAAAAATTTAAAGACATGTTAGATCTCAGCATATCAAAGAACCCTAAAATTTTTGTTAAAAAAAACCAAGTTCAGGTCAGCAACCCAACAACGGGTTGTCCGATTCATCTGAAAATTTCAGGGCAGATAGATCTTATCCTGATAAATGTTTAGACCCAGCATATCAAAGAACCCTAAATTCAATTTTGTTTCAGAGATATAAGCTAAGTTTAATTTTACCCTATGTTCTATTTTTAGCCATGGCGGCCATCTTGAAAACGGCGGGTCACCGGACATTTTTAATCTAAATACAATGATGATTAGAAGTTTGGTTCAGCATATTTCAAAGAACCCCATAAATTCAATTTTGGTGAGCTAAAAATCCAACAAGTATACCTCAAATATCATTTAGAGTCTATTTGTAGCAGCTTTTGACCATTGACATGTTGGTCAGAAAATCTTCTGGATTCTACCCTTCTCCATTGCTTCCATCTATACAAGTTTCATTAAAACCAAAACAGGAAACTAAGTAACCATCCCAACTTAAAAAATTAGTGACTTTAATCTTTGGACATATTGACCCTGACATCAATGAGTTTGTTCTGGATGCACATATATATTGACAAACTAGACGATGGGGCCCAAAATCAAAATAAATCTAAATACATGATTAGATTCAGCATATCAAAGACTGATGAAATGAGATTGGTGTAAAATTGTTAATAAAAACAAACCGTTATAAAATGTTTTATTAATGATATGACCATAAGCAATATGTATAGATATAAAATTCTGCATTCTGTACAATTTTTGCAAAGTTTTCAACTCATTGATACCAAAACATATAAATCAACAATCTAAATATTCAAATGTGTTAATAGATATATAAATTGTGAAAGAAAAAAATAATTCTATAAAACAGTAGCAAAACTGGTTTTTTCATAAAGTTTTTTTGGGGAAAGGTGGAACAGATCAGGAACTGACAAGTTTGCACCCATTCAATCCCCATTGCTTCCTAACCCTTTAGTCCTATATAGCCACCTCTACAAACTGATTCCCTTATCTAATTAATTTTGCACGGCACTTCAAGCAACCAACAATCAATCTAATTAATTTTTCAGATTCAGCATATCAAAGACCCAATATATTCAATGTTGACTTGAAATCAAACAAAGTTTAATTTCCACCCGATTTGGACCAACTTGAAAACTGGGCCCATAATCAAAATTTAAAGACATGTTTAGATTCAGCATATCAAAGAACCCTAAGAATTCAATTTTGTTAAAATCAAATTAAGTTTATTTTTGGACCCTTTGGACCTTAATGTAGACCAATTTGAAAACGGGACCAAAATTGAGAATCTAAATACATGGTTAGATTCAGCATATCAAAGAACCCCATATATTCAATTTTGTTGAAATCAAACAAAGTTTAATTTTGGACCCCAATTTGGACCAACTTGAAAACTGGGCCCATAATCAAAAATCTAAATACATGATTAGATTCAGCATATCAAAGAACCCTAAGAATTCAATTTTGTTAAAATCAAACTAAGTTTAATTTTGGACCCTTTGGACCTTAATGTAGACCAATTTGAAAACGGGACCAAAAATTAAGAATCTAAATACACGGTTAGATTCGCATATCAAAGAACCCCAATAATTCAATTTTATTGAAATCAAACAAAGTTTAATTTTGGACCCTTTGGACCTCAATGTGGACCAATTTAAAACAGGGCCCAAAATCCAAAAACTTAATACACGGTTAGATTCAGCATATTAAAGAACCCCAAGAATTCAAGAATAAAACCCATTGAAATTGGTCAAGAAATAAGCAATTTATACAAAGTATCTTCTTTTGCACAATACTGTGCAATTAAATATTTCTTGCAATTGCGCAATACTGTGCAATTGAATATTTCTTGCTATTGTGCAATACTGTACAATTGACAATTTCTTCCTATTGTGCAATATTGTGCTATTGGATATTTCTTGCTATTGCGCAATACTGTGCAATTGAAGATTTCTTGCTATTGCGCAATACTGTGCAATTGAAAATTTCTTGCTATTGCACAAGACATTATATAATAATTTACACATCCTGTTTGGTGTGTATCTCCTGCCATATCATTATGGAAAATTTGAAAGAAAAAAAAAAAAGGAAAAAGGAAGAAAAGGGGAAAAATCCCCCAATTTTGAACCCCTTATGATTCATCACCCCAAACTCAATCCCAGCCTTCAATGAGGTATGGTACCTTGCAGTACAATTTCAGAGAGATCCATACACTTCAACACAAGTTATTGTCTGGAAACTAGAAAATGCTTATTTTGGCCCCTAATTCCTAAACGTTTAGGGCAATTACCCCAAACTCAATTCCAGCTTTCCTTTGTGATATGGAACCTTGTAGTACAATTTCAGAAAGATCCATACACTTACACACAAGTTATTGTCCTGAAACTAGAAAATGCTTATTTTTGCCCTTTTTGGCCCTAATTCCTAAAATTTTGAGGCAATTACCCCAAAATCAATCCCAGCATTCCCTTTGTGATATGGAACCTTGTGGTACAATGTCAGAGAGATCCATACACTTACACACAAGTTATTGTCTGGAAGTTACAAAATGCTTATTTTTGGCCCCTTTTGCCCCTAATTCCTTAACTGTTGGTACCATAACCCCAAAATCAATCCCAACCTTCCTTTTGTGGTATTGAACCTTATGGTAAAATTTCCTAGAGATCCATTTACTTAAACTAAAGTTAGAGTCCCAATGTGTCTTCGGACGACGATTACGACGCCAACGTCATACCAATATCGACCACAAAATTTTTTGCGGTCGTATATTTATAATTTCAATCACTTGTATATTACGTTTGATAAAAATCCAACAAGTATACCTCAAATCATCACCCAGAAACAATTAGTTCTTTTTTTTCAGTCTATTTTTAGCAGCTTTTGACCATTGACATGTTGGTCAGAAAATCTTCTGGATTCTACCCCATCTATACAAGTTTCATTAAAACCAAAACAGGAAACTAAGTAACCATCCCCAACTTAAAAAAAATTAGTGACTTTAATCTTTGGACATATTGACCCTGACATCAATGGGCTTCTTTCCCCTGCACATATTTTTCATCTCTATAAGTTTCTATCCTCTCAAGCAAGGGATACTCAAGTTATCATCCAGAAACTATTTGTTCTGGATGCACATATATATTGACAGACTAGACGATGGCTCCCAATTTTTTTTCAAGAGTATAAATATAGAACATTTCTAGCATTCACACAAATTTGAGCTGTTTTACTGATGAAATGAGATTGGTGTAAAATTGATTAATAAAAACTGAAAACCGTTATAAAATGTGATTTATTAATGATATGACCATAAGCAATATGTATAGATATAAAATTCTGCATTCTGTACAAATTTTTGCATATAGTTTTCAACTCATTGATACCAATAACATATAAATCAACAATATAAATATTCAAATGTGTGTAGTAATAGAGAAAAGTATATATAAATTGTGAAAGAAAAAAAATAATTTCTATAAAACAGTAGCAAAACCATGGTTTTTTTCTCATAAAGTTTTTTTTGGGGGGAAGGGGGAGGTGGAACGGTAGATCAGGAACTGACAAGTTTGCACCCATTCAATCCCCATTGCTTCCTAACCCTTTAGTCCTATATAGCCACCTCTACAAACTGATTCCCCTTATCTAATTAATTTTGCACGGCACTTCAAGCAACCAACAATCAATCTAATTAATTTTTCAGGCAAAAGCAAAACAGCAAAATCGACCAACAGTTTATTCCATGTCAGACTTTATCATTAAAAGGTACAAGAGCCTCCATTCCATGTGCTTCTCACAATCTCTTGATTACAACTTCCCAGCAAAGCTATGACAAAGTAAAACTGTTGATGTAAGGATCCCTATGGGGACCAATGATACTGTTAGAAGATTTCTGATTTGCATCCAAGTATCTCCATCATGTTTCATATATTAACAGGTAATAATTGTATTCTGTCCAGCTTTTATCAAAACAAAATGGATTCCAAATACAGTTCCTAATATTTTAAGAAGTGCATAAAACATCCTATAGAAATAAATATTTAGTAAAAAGTCTACATATAATATATCTCTTTAAGACAAAAAAGATTGTCAATATACACTGCAAATAAAACCTTTTGGCTAGGTACTACCATTTTTCACAGCAAAGAGGTATACAAAAACTTCTCATTTATAACATACCAAAATTATAAATATTTTACCTAAAAAAATATGGTTGATGCTTTAAATTTCAACATATATCAACCATTAAGTGATTTTACAGCCAAATCAATGTCTTGTCTCTATCCTTATTATAACATCTATTGAATATTGTGGAAATATGTATCTTGTTGAATAGTTCAATTTGTGGTTCATCTATTCCAATAAAAATCCTCAAAAACTTATAGCTATTGAATAATAATGAATCCTCATTATACTTGTAAAAAATAAAGAAATATGAATTTTGGTTTCTACGAAAAAGCAATCAAGGAAATTTTAATTCTATAAGCTTATAATCAATCTGAGTTTCAAAATATGCACAAGTCTACAATAAAACACATCTTTAAAGAAGGAAATACATGTACTCAAGGTCTTGTTTGCTAAACTCTTTTAATATCCTGTTAAATAATTCATTTCTAAGGATAATTTAGAGAGAAAAAAAAATAATGCTAAATTTGTGTGTACACACCTGCAAGCATGTATATATTTTAATTTTAGTCCAAATATTAAAAATATTTTAATAAATAACAACAGAAACCTTCTTGTTTCTGATAATACCCTTTTAATTACATCCCTTGGTACATGAACGCAACTAAATATCTAGTGTAGTTAATGATCATGCATATCCAAATCTTCTTCTTCTAAGTGTTCTCTTTATAAAATAAAATCTCATTAATTTTGAATTGTATAATTATAGATTCGTTATCTCCTATGTGTGGAAAAATAACCGAAAAGCAAGATTTCAAATATGTAATATCTAGCCATTAATAACTAAAAAGGTAATGAATGCAAAGATAACATAAACAATATCTGTAGATAATTAATTTAAAAAATAACTGGCCTAAATAAACATGTATAATGTACAAACATTGTCATAAAGCAAGCAATTCATTTTTACAGGACTGATATAAGAAAGGAAGCATGCATTATAGCAAAAAAATAATTTAATACTATCCCAACATTGTAAATGTGTATGTATATAAATTGATCCTAAAATTAAATATTCATTAACCAGTTTTAATATTTCCAGTCAACAATATTGCTTCAGCAAAAGTTAAAAAATCTTGTTGGATGGTTTCATACAACTTAGAAATTTACAATAACATTCCCCAATTTTTTTTTTATTTCAAAACAAAATCTCATAAAAACGACAGATATAACGTGAAGGTTTTTAGAAGTTATGAACCTATTAAAATAAATTTTTCATGCATAACGCAGGTAATTTTTTAATTAAAAAAATTCAAAGCATATTTTCAACTGAATTGTCCAAGACCTTTTTCAATATCATAATGATTTTGAGAAAAAGTATAAAGGTTGTTAAACAAATTCTATTCATTCACACTTTAAAGGATACGAAATCTACGTTGTTAATTATGTGAAATCAATGGGTGCAATTTTTGTACATGTCAAAATAGAATATATTAATTCTGTTGCATTTTGATACATAATTTGCAATATCACTATTTTACTTCCAAAATGAATGAGCATTACAAAAGTTACAAAATTGCATTTGTTTATGTCGTTTTGCAAGATTTTTTTTTTCTTTCTTACAATCCTTCTATAAAAAATATCTACTTAAACAAAATTGACATCTTCAAAGAACTCAACACTGTACAAAAACAAATCTGTATAACAAACATGTATAAGATACAGAAAATAAATAAATTACAGTAGATAAGAAAGGTCAAATCAAATTAATTTTATTATTGTCAAAACTACCTGTACCAGATGAAAGTTCAAACATAAAAAATACCATTTTCTGAGAAAATATTTTTCTTGTCTAAAGTCTTCTTGGCAATGAACATATCTAATAAAACTATTATTTGTGCATTTTTTGAACTGATGCAGTTAATTTTTATTTCTTTTATTCTTAGTGTATTTTATTTTTGAGACTTTATACTTCTTCTGATATTTGTAAACATCTGATAACAACAGTTTAGATTTCACATATAAAACAATTGCTCTTATTTTAGTAAATACATTGCATGTCATTAAAAAATTATGTAATTTTGCCTTTTCCCCAATATGAAGGCAGATACATTTTGAGTAGAAGAAACCTAAACATTTAAAAAAACAAGCATTCTGTGAGTATTGCATGGCAATACATAGTTCCCTACCGGTTAAAAATTCATCGTATTGGAACAAAATTCTAACTTGATCTATAACTTGTCATGTAGTAAACTACATAAAAAATATCAAGTCAAAATATTCAAGCATGACAAAAAAAACTTGAAAACTGATTATTTAAGTGAATTTTCTGTCCAAAGACCATAACTCTGCACAAAATCATCATATCAGAACAAAAAAACACACAAACAATTGAATGCTTAACAGAGTTTTCATTTGAAGGTTAAAGAATTTTTTTTTTTTTTTTAATAAAGTGGATATGCTTCAGGATTCAGGTCATCATTGAAGGTTCAAGTACTTTTTGCAACTCTTGTTACCAAATTTTTCTTCGATGTTTCTCTTTTGAAAAAAAAAGAAAAGAAAAAGAATACTTGTCTTCACATAGTTGTGAAAACTAAATTGCATAGGCATATCATATTTTTTCCTTTGAATTAAGGGATTAAAGCTATGCATTAATTTATTCTGACCTTTCAAAATTATACTTGTTGCATGTTATTCATTTTCCGTTTAAGTGTGTAAATATGTATACATGTATAAACAATCTAAAATAAATGTTAGGAATTCACAATAGAGGTATTTTCCTTTGCAGGTTCAACTTCCAGATTTTCAGTTATATTCTCTATTTGTTCTTTCGGATTTTCTATATTTACTTCACCATTTTCTACCACAAGAGGCTGTTTTTCAATATCTTCCTCTTTTTCACTTGTTATAAACTGCAAAAATAAAAACAATTAATTCAGAGTTACTATTCTTAATGCACAAAATTCTAAGGTTTTCCCAGGAATTTCTCTAGGATCTTCATTTATTTTCAAGGTTAGTACCAGGAAATCAAGATGAAGAAACAACTAATTTATAACTTTGGACTGTTAAACATAGGGACATCATATTTGTTTTTGTTTTTTTTTTTGTTTTGTACATAAATTAGACCGTTAGTTTTCTCGCTTGAATTGTTTTACATTTGTCATTTCAGAACCTATTACATGTATAGCTTACTATGCAGTATGGGTTTTGCTCATTGTTGAAGGCCATACAGTGACCTATAGTTGTTAACTTCTACGACATTTGGTCTCTGGTGTGGAGTTGTCTCATTGGCAATCATACCACATCTTATTTTTATAAGCCTTCCTGTACAGAAATTGTTTATGACAGTCCATTACAATCAGTAATTTTTCAAAGACTTTACCAAATATTCTGAAGTAAATGCAAAAGGGAAATACTCAAATGTAAAACAAGCTATCAAATGTTAGAAGTTCAAGGATCTTCTAGCTAGAATTATCACAATTTCCCCAAATTTCAAGGGCTTTTCCACACATTGAACCACTGAAATATAATTCAAGGCTTTTCTTTCAATTTTCAAGATGGTATGGGAACCCTATTAATATCACATTTTTAGAAAATTTCGTACATACATTATGTCCACTTGGAGATGATAATCAAAGATATATATGTGCTGAAGTTCACACTGTTAATCTTTGTATGAAAAAAACCAGAGAAGAAACAAATCTTTGAAGGTTCTATAGGTGACTTGTTATACAGCTTATTCTTTGACCCTACATAATATGCCAATGGCAGTCTCAATCATCTGCCCCTTTTACCAAAATATCTATCTTAGCATTTCTATGAATCTATTTATTATCGTTTTCTAATCCTGAATATCCCAGAAATATTTGCTGTTCACATAATGCAAATACAGTTGCCAAATCACATGCAATCTCCCAAATAAAAATCTGTTGCCTAACCTATGAGAAACACGTCCATTTTGAATATACATGTTTATAAAAGAAGATGTGGGGAAAAGGTCAATGAGTAAGCAACCCAACAACAAAAGTAACAAAAACAACTAGAGGGAAGCATACAGACTTCATCAATAGACAGGTGTCTATAAAATGGGTCGAGCTCTGAAGCTTCTTACATTATTCAAATTACTTTTTGATGGGCATGTTATAAAAAAGGTGATTCAATAAACTTTCTTTTCTATTAAAGAAAAGAATCTCCTCTATGGCTGGCAACTAAACTTATTTACATCAGAAACTTACAAAACTTGCCTGATGGAGGAACAAAGGAACAAAAGAACAATAAAACAAGCAAAAGGTACAGACTTAGAGATTGTTCAATTTCTATCATATGCAACAAAGTGATTGAACTTCTTACTCCCGTTTCTACTCGACTCTGTATTTGAATATTTAAAACAATTTTACAATTTAACTATAAAACCAAGGAAAAATTTTATATAAGAATTGTACTGCACTTGATATCCAAGTAATTGTGTATTTAAATCAAGAAATACCAAATTTTTAGAAAGTACATGAACAGCTGATTTGATTGGAACCACATATCAATTAGCCAACAATTTGTCCAGAAAAAATGTATTTTTCTATGTCTACTTTGATTTTTGCGCTATTGGATTGCTGTCTTAACTTTTGTATACTCGCTAACTTCTTTTATCTACATAAATGTGCTTTCACAATACATGTCTGATTAAATTTCTTTCTTTCTAGTATCTTCTACTTAAAAAACACTTACTTGGTTGAGGTAGACCTGAAAAATACAAAAGATTTCATTAAAGTCAAAATCCAAAAAGTTTACCTTGATTTCATGTTGTTGATTTGTACTTTTGTGAGGTTCTATTTGTATTGCTTAGCCCTCATTATCCATCAAAATTAACTTGTCTTTAAACCTTAAACCTGAGGCTTTATAATTTTTTCTAATTAGTCTTTTAAGTCTTTCAAACAAACAAAGTTAATAAAACAGATATCTCAAACTTTTTTCTACTTTCTGGCTTTACCAAACAGAAATGATTTTGTAGAACATTTTTTTTATGATGGCCTAAATGCAAGTTCATATATTACAGGACTTATTATGTAAGAAGATACATTTTTATCACTTGGTTCAATTAAAACAGATCTGTGGCTCTTTTCACAAAATTAAATTTAAAGTTTTGTACTCTAAAATGGTCATTTTTCATCACAAGATTTTTTTGTGAAATTATTTGCTGAATCTTCCAATTCTAGTGAGCCTTTGGTTATTTTAGTATAGGAAATCAAGTAATGGTACATGTATTAATATAAGATTAAGACAGCATCTAAAAATTCAACAATATCTGTGCCACTTCAATTTTCAGATTCTATAAATATAAATTGTTTTTTTAAGATAAGCCATATCAGATAAATCTTTAGCTTCTGGGAGAAGCTAAAGATTTAAAGCAGGGAGGTCCATTTTTTTTAACAAAAGATTTCAGCAATAAATCTGATACATAAATGAAAATTAAGTTATTTAAAGGATTTATAACTAAAGTCATTAGCAAGTAGACCAGAAGTTAATTTTGTAAACTTTATAAGAATATGAGTAAAATGAAAACAGCAAGTTATTTTACATAAATACAAATGCATTGGTGAATCTGAACAGAGGATGACACAATTTCATCAAGACTTGTTTGAGACTTCTATGGTGTTTTCATCAATTAGTTGTTTGTCCCCAAAAGCTCCATTTACCATAGATGATACAGTAGGAATCAAAATAACCATCTGACAAAAAACTTACCTCATAATTATTGCCAATAAGATGTTGCATTTCATGCTGAACCAGTAGATCTGATTGGTCCAACTCTCTATCACAGTACTGGCAGATGTATACATCACTCTTCTCTCCATTTTCCGACTCAGTGTTTTCTTCTTCCATTTTGACGTCTTTTTCTGACGCCTGTTCCTCCGAATGATCTTTAGCTACAGTTGGTGATATAACAATTGAACTGTCTTTAAATGAGATTTCATTGTCTGTATCACTTTCAGAAGACTTTGATGCTTCAAACTGTTTATTTTCTTTTACTGGTGTTGTGTCTTCATCAGCGTTTTCAACTCCATTCATCTCTTTCTGTGCTGGGGAATCACAGGACTCTTCATCCATTTTTACTTCTTCCTTTTCTTCTTTCTCTTCATTACAATTGTCATCATTTTCTTCAGATTGTTTTTGCCCATCACGTTTGAACAGCTGTGCTACATATAATGCCTCACTAATGTCTGGATCTTTATTCTGTTTAACTCTGTCTAGCTGACCATTCTCTGCTAACCAGTTAGACAATTCTGGCAGTGGACAGAAATGAACACGGATGTGTTGTGACAGGTGGTGCGTCTTGGAAACACTGTAGTCACAGTATGGACATGCAAGATTACTTTTAAGCATGTGAAATTTCAAATGTGTCAATAAATGGTCTCTTCTCACATTTGCATATGGACATCTATCACAGCGGTAAAGTTTCTTCGGCTCAATATCAAACTGATTGGAATTTTCATACAATTCAATATGGTCATGTGTGACACTAACTTTGAAAGACTCTTTTGTGTCAATTGGTGGTAAAGCACTAGCCAACGCAACATCTGCCGGTACCTCTGGTAACTGCATCAAATTGGATAATGACTGTATAGCTAAAAGGTTCTGATTTGGAGTGCAATGTAGTCTTTCATGTTGAACCAGTAGGTTCCTGGATGGAACACTATAATCACAGTACTTGCACATATGTCGTTGTTTACTTCCATGTATTTCCACATGCCTCTCATAGTGAGATCGTTTAGCACTGGCATAAGGACATTTTTCACAACTGTATTTCTTAAACCTTGCTATCTCATACAAAGTATCGACTTTGGTCTCAAACTGAATGTCAGAAATATCAGAATCTTTCTCTGTTTCATCTCCTGTATAGTCATCAACCTCTGTCTCTGTACTTGATTTTTCTGCATTATCTGCCATGTATGAGGGAAGGTGTACCTTCATGTGATGTGAAAGCAATCCCTTGGATCCAACGTAGTAATCACAGTCAGGACATTTCATCAGCTGGTTTTTACTTTTCCGGAAACCATGCATCAATTCATGGAGACGCAAGTTTCTAAGTCTAACATTCTGATATGGACATTTTGAACATTTGTGAATTTTTCTATAGCCTCCATTTTTCATGATGTATCCTGGACGATTTCCAACTGTGCATGCAATTTTCATGGGTGACATGACTGGAGAGTGAGAAATACTTGGTTGAATCTTTGAAGAAATTATCTTTTGCTTGTACATGGCTAGTTGCACTGAATCATAAACATGACTGGACTCTGAGAAATCAGATTTACATGGGGATGACTGTATAGATGATGTGGATGATCTTCTGTCTTTGTAATCAGCTTCATGAACTTTCTTGTGTTGTTTTAAAAGTCGCCTTAGTCCTACCCAGTAATCACACTCATCACATTTAAACTCAGAAGTTGGCTTGGGTCTGTGAAACTGTTTGTGATAATAGAAATCATTCTTACTATTGGTTCTGTAAGGACATTTCTGACATTGGTGACGCTTTGTTGGTGTTGGTGTCTGCGGCTGAATAAATACAGAATCCTCTTTGGTTGACGTAGATGGTAGTGGTTCTTCTGAAGTTTGTTCAACACTCTGTGTCTTTCTTTGCTCTTCAAGATGGAGTTTTTCATGCTGCTGTATAAGACGTGGTGCTCTGACATAGTATGGACAATACCTACATTTCTCTTGATGAACTCCAGTTTGAGGCTTATGGCAATTCATGTGTAGTGTCAACAAATTGTTTTTAGCGGTCCTGTATGGGCAAACAGTACACATATATTGTTTTAGGTCTTTTTCTTCTTCATCCAATCCATTATTTTTCACAATCTTCTTTATACATTTGATGTGTCGTTGGTAGTTAGTTGATTTATGTTTTTGCCGAATGTGACGACAGACACATGATCTCCAAGTTGACTGGAATGTACAAAGTTTACATTTAAAAGTTTCTTTGAATGTGTAAGTATCCTTGATTTCGTCTTTTTCTTCTTCCTTATCTGTTTCGTCAAGAGTGGTTTCAAAGTCATCTTCAACATCTTCTTCCATTTTTAAATTTAAATTTTCATCTTCTGTATTATCATCTACAGTATTTTCGAAACCTGGAAAAAGTTGTCCATTTTCTCCAACAGCTGCAGCACTGCTGGTATCTACATTAATTCCTTGAGCTTTAGCCTTTTCAATAGCTGACTTCACATAGGTGTGTCTAGATGGATCGAATCGAATGTATTTGATTCCAATTTTACAGATGCTTATGTTTTCAGTTTCATGTCTTTGTTTAATATGACGGTAGGCAGAACTTCTGTGATTGGTTGCATAAAGACATTTCATGCAAGTGAAAGCCCGTACCCTGTGACGACTGTACAAATGTCTTGCTACTACCATTTTATCTTTGTTGACAAAAGAGCATCTAGCACATTTCCAAATTTTTCCCATTTTATCAGCCTCACTATGCTTTGGTCCCTTAGGTCTTGGTTCTTTGCTTTCATTTTCTTTCTCTCCTGACTCACCTTCTCTGACACCACTTCTCCTTCTTTTCCTTGGATTGTAATCATATGTAGTCAAACTTTCCTTTGCTGCATCAATCGTCATAATTATCAGATGTCCTTTCGTTACACCATGCTTTCTTTTAATGTGCCTAAGCAAATCACTCCTCCAATTTGATCGATATGGACATGCAGAACATTTAAACTGTCTGTAAGCACTCCTATTGAAGTTTATCAACCCATATTCCTTCTCGTTAACTTTTGTACTTGGATGTTTCTTTACTGGTGAAGTATGGACAGATTGACTGAATTCTTGCATATATGACTCATAGGTTGCCCTGGCTTCTGCCTCAGAAAGTGTGATTATATGTGCTGGTGTACTTGGATGTCTAATTCTCATGTGTTTGCTCAAGTCCCATTTCCAGTTTGATCGTCTACCACATTCTGAGCACATGAAAGGTTTGATGTAGCCAAATGTTTTAGGATTAGCCGATATAAGACCTGCTTTCTTGTTGCTCATCTTTGGTGAAACAGTTGCCATATCCATCTTCTCCATATCCATTTTTTCACTTGGTGGACCAATAATGTAGGGGTTCTCAACCATACCAGAATCAAGCATTCCATCACCAACATATATGATGCGAACTTCACTTCCAGGGTGCATGTAATTATAATGCTTCTTCACATCACCTTTTAGTGCTGCACGCTTTCCACATTCTGCACACATGAAAGGCTTAATATCAAGAGGTAGGAATTTTTCTGGTGATGTTTCATTGACTTTGTGTGGTTTCAATGGCATGTTCGATTTGGGTCCTTGGTCATCTTTTTCTATTGGCACAATCCCATTATCGGTAATGTAGCCTACTTTCACTGGCATATTACGATGCATATAGTAATAATGTCTAGCAATATCTGCTTTACTGGCACACTGTTTCCCACAGTCCATGCAGATGAAGGGTTTGTCAGACATAGAGTCTTTTTTGGGTGGTGTGATTCTTGCTTCATTGTTCACATTAGGTACATTTAAGATGGTTGTCGGTATTGGACTGCTGTTATTGTCCATTCTTTCATTGCTGATTACAAACGGTTCTATTTGTGATTCATTTGCTGTTGGCAGTAGAGTCATCATGTTACGGTTGATGTTATTACCCTTGTAGATGATACTAACTTCTAGGTTTGGATGTACTGTGCGAATATGTTTGCTGACAATCCACCTTTGGTTAGATTCATATCCACAGGCACTACATTTAAAACATTTTCCATTTTTTATTTCAGAAGTCTCATCCAGCACAGTCTGGGGTTGGCTAAGGGCAACATTCAAATGATGCTCACGTCTGACAACTGGATTAGAATTCAGATACTTTTCAATGGTAGCTTCTGCCTCCTGTCGACTAAGTTTGACAACATCATGAGAAGTCTCAGGGTGGGCCTTTTTAATGTGTTTACGTATATCCCATTTCCAATTTGCTCTCCTTCCACATATTGGGCACATATACTGTTTCAGATTCATATGAGTTGAAACATGTGCTTTCAACTTTGACGGTGCATTTGTTACAAATGTGCAATATTCACATTTGAATGATGTAACATCCCCAGTATTTCCACTTATGCTATCATTTTCAGGTGAAAGTTCCTTGACTGGAGAAGGTTCATGGCTTGATGGTTCAGAATCATAATATGACATGTCTGTTTGCTCATAGCTCTGTGCCATTGGTTCATAACTTTGATCCATGCTGTTTTCCGGTGTATCATTCATCATATCCATGCTGTAATTGTTTTCATACGATTCATTCATCTGACTTTCCATCTCAAACGGAAGTTCTTTGCTTGCAGTCAACTTTTCATAATCAATCGTAATAACACTGTCAAGGATAGTTTCATCACCCATAATCTCTGGATGGTGTTTGTACATGTGGCGTCTTATATCTCCTTTCCAGTGTGTCTGGTAATCACAGTAATTGCATCTGTAAGGCTTATTATCAATGTGATACTTTGAATGTCTATCCACTTCAGTTTTCCACTGTGAAGTAAATGGACATGCAGGGCATTTGAAAAGTGATGGTGATGATTTTTTATTAGGTATAGTTGGTACTCTTATCAAGTCCCCTGCCTCTGGTTCTTTCTTATGGTCTCTACGAATATGAACATTCAGGTCCCCAACATATTTGTACTGCTTATCACAGTGTGGACATCTGTAACGTCTCTCAATCTGATGAATTGCTAGATGTTTCCTGAATTCATCTTGCCATTTGGCCTCGTATGGACAGTATGGACATTTCAAACCTGTGTCAGCAAAACTGCTGTCCATCTCTGGCAACTGATTGTCTACTGCATTACCATTATCATCCATGACCTGGTTTTGTGCAGTATTTCTCATGGAATTGTCTTGATGATTTGGTGCTGGTATAAGAGGAGGAGGAGGAGGTAGAGAATCAGTTGGTGCTGGTGGTAAATCTAGGGCTTGTGATTGTACCATTGTTGGTTGTTGGTCCAAATAATCTTTCATCCTAATGTTGTGTTTTTGTTTCATGTGTCTATTCAGATCAGAAGAACGTTTGTATTTCAGACCACACAATGGGCAGACAAATGATCCATCAGCTCCTTGCAAAATGGCTGCTTGTTTTGATGCTAATTTTTCTCCTCTTTTTGCTGCTTGTTTTGATGTTGATGGATAGTTGAAACTGTCATTGTCGGTAGACCAGTTCAAACTTGAATTGTTGTAGTTTGACATAAAACTGTTATCATTGTCGCCATAGTAATCCAAAGATGTATCAGCATTGAATGTGTTTGTATGTGCATAATACTGTTCAGTTCCAGTATTCTGGACACCCATGACGAAGTTCCTTCCAGCTGTAGGAGCTTCTGTCATCATGTCATCATTTTGAGGTTCTTCGATGTAAGCTGAATCATTACTGAAACTACCCTGAGATGACATCTGCAAATTGTCAACAGGGTTTTCATGGCTGGTCTGTACATGCCTAGTTAAGGCAGTTTCTGTTGTAGAAGAAAAATTACAAAGCTGGCATCGGAACATATTATCTGCATTATGATTTTCACGATGACGGTCAAAGTTCTGCTTATTATCAGTTGAATAAGAGCAATCACCACACTGTAGTGCTGGCAACTTCCTGTGCTTGGCCTTGTGGGCTACAAATTCTATTTTCCTTCCAGTTGTAAATGAGCACATGGTACACTGGAACAGTTTTGCATTCAAATGGTTAGTAACAACATGTTTTGCTACTTTGCTCTTATCATTGCTATTAAAAATACAGTATTCACACTTGTATACTTTTCCTTCAATTCCAGGAACTTCCGTGATGTGTTCCTTGTTCTCATTGGGAGTCTCTGGTGCTTCTGGCAGTACCACCACTACATCATCGGGAATTTCCTCCTCAATAGAACTACTTGTACCAACCATGTCATTCAAATCAACAGTGTTGTTTATATCAATATTGTATTTAAACCTTGGATCATTCTGCACTTCCTCTTTTTCTATTCTCTCTTCAACATGACTCATTTCGTCATTATATGCCACCTGCACATCAGTGAATGCAACTTCCTTTTTGTGTATAAGTTTTAAATGTCTCTGTACTTTCTGTTTGTGTTTGGATGAGTATTCACATTCTGTGCAAGTGAATATTGAATATGCCTTTCTGTGAACCTGAATCTCATGATAGAGAAATGCTTTTGATTTGGTTGTTGTGAAGCTACAATTTTCACATTTATAATTACGTCCTCTCTTGCATGGGCTGATTGAAGGGGAAGTCTTTTTCCTGGTACCATTCTCCTTTATGGCCTTTGTTGGAGATGACAAATTATTGGAAACTGAACCAAACACAGATGGTTTGATTATAATTTTGGTGCCTCCTCCTTTGATCTTTTTCTTATCTCTTCTACATCTTAGCCTATGTCTTTTGAAAATGTAGGCATTTTTGTTTGTGAATCCACACAAATCACATTTTCTTGCTGGCTGCTCTGATGCTTTAGTCTTTCCCATGTTTCATCTGGAAATAGAAAATATAAATGCATGTGTACTTTATAGTTCTTTAAAATGATCAGTTTGTAATAAATATGTTACTGGCTTCTATGAGCTCATCTTGACCCAACATACCATTTTTTGATTATCATGATTAATTGAAAAATACAAGAATTGGAAATTGACTATCTGCATCCTCAAACTTTCAAAGGGTCACATAACTTTATTTCCTTTATTCTTTTATTTAATTTACTCTACTTAAGTCAAATACTTGGAAAAGTTTAATTTTTTTACTGTCAACTCATAACATGAATAGTGGCATTTAATTGAATTATTCAGCATTTGAGTTATTCCCTTAGAACAGTGAAGCTACATTTGCAAGAAAGCACATCTCTTTTGCATCTTTTTCTATACTTCTTTGATTATCTAACTCATGATCAATGTTAAATTTAGTTTTTTTTCTGTAACCATTTTTTTTCGAGCTTGAAAAACCTCTTATAGCTTAATAGAAAGTTCAGAATGAAGTATGGGATTTTAAATAGCTGAGATCTGAATTTGAATTTCAGATGAAAAGGCCATAAATATGTAAAATTTAAAAACTTAATACAGAAAGTAAAGAGGTGGTAAAAATTGATGATTATGGTAATGCCTAAAATATAATTGGTTGCTGTTTGCTTATTGTCTATTGACAGTTTAAGTCTTTATAATGGACCAATTTCAGAATGTGTATTTCATAAAGGGGAATCTCTTAACACTTTTGATTGGTCACAGTGTCATTTTATGAAGCTGATAATTACAATTTCTAGGATTTGAATGAGTGATTATGATTTTTGTACCTCTTTCTATTTTTCTTATCTCTCCTTCATCTAACCCTACTTCATTTGAAAATGTAGTCATTTTTAGTGTAAATCCAAACAAATCATTGTTTCATTGCTGACTGTTCTGATGCAGAGTTATAAAATACATGATTATTTTTACAATGTAATTTATGTGAATAGAAGTTGTGTATCTAAAATAGGCCATTGTCATTGTATATATCATACAGCAGATACTGCTGTTAACTGGCATCAAACGAATTATTCTGATCAGCTACAATAAAATAACAAAACAAGAATCTATTTTAGTGCACTGTAAATTGATGCAAGTATACAGCAAATTCCCTCTGAATCCCTGCAACATGTACGCTATGCTTTTGTTTGTGTAAATAAGCCATTATGTGCCAGTTAACAATAATCTCCTTTGTAAAGTGCAGTGTTCTCCTGAGGACCCTTTTAAGTAACATTGTAATGTGATGATATATTAATGGAATGTGATGCTATATTTTCTAGAAACAATATATAGTACATGTATCTCAAAATTCCCTTTTCCCTAGGATTCAATATGAAATGTGTGGGGAGAACATTGCACAATGAGTGATTGTGGAACTACATATTATGAAGTATTGAGCTTTGATAACATTAAACTATATCCTTCTATTTTTAAATCATTTTAATAGAACAGAAACCAGACACAACAAATAGACTGTTCACATTTATACTAGATGGAGAAAGGATATATTAAGTATTTTACTGTACATGGCATTGAAATCAACTTCACCAATCTATGATTAATTTAATGTTTGTTGATCTGAATTAATTTCAAATTCCCTTTAAGGTAATGCAGATTTATGTCTACACAAATCTTTAGTCTGGAGTCATGTTTATTATTTAAGTAATAATCAGATAGATTCTTCAGCAAATTAAATGTGGATTACATGACTGTACATGTATAATGGATTTAACATCTCATGTTGATGTGTAAATGAGATAAAAGTCTACAATATTTGTCCTTTTTTCTCTGGTCATTAAATAATAAAACATATTTGTTACTAGTCCACATTGGGATTGTTTCAGAATCATATGGCCACACTAAATTTAATTTTAGCATTTTCTTATAAGAAATCACTGTATAATGACAGAAAAACAACTATAACTATGTGTTTAAGTGTATAAATAAAAGAAAACAACTATGTGTTTAAGGTATAAATAAAAGAGTGGGGTTACACATCAATAATGTTACATCAATGAAATGTTGTGCTTATAAGAAAACATGTATCATTTATGCTATTTGATATGTGTGTGTAAATTAATTCCTCAGTCAATCTATCATTAACTGTTTTATACATGGGCATTTTGTATGTCACTGCTTATTTGGACAGAATACCTTATAGTGAAAAAGCTACATAAAAGTACTGAGGTTGAAAATGACCTTATTGATTTTCTGCTAGACACTTTAAAAATATTACTCAAGTATGATGTAGCTTTCAGCTTTCCAAGATAATAGAAAAAAATCTTTCCTTTTTCATTTTCTAGTTTTACAGACTAGAGACTAATTAGTCAATAATGCAAACAATATAAATGCTTATAATTTCATTTAAAAATATAACATTCTCATAAACTGTCAAAATTTCTCTTTCATTTCGTCTGAAATTACAATACGGAAGCCCTGACCCTTTCTAAAAAAATATCCTACCCTTTGAACTCCATAAATTTTGACAACAAAAGAATAATAGTATCAGTGTGAGCTTTTGAAGACATACATGCATACAGACACTGAGTGTTTGTTCATGATTCATTTTTACAGTTATACTAATGGTATTTCCTATATAATGATTTACTTAATCTAAGGCAAAGTATTTCCTATATAATGATTTACTTAATCTAAGGCAAAGTAACTGTTTTTATCATTTGCAACAAACTAACAATTTTATTCAATCTAGAGAAATCATCATAGATCATCATAAACCTCTAATGAGAGTTGTACTTTAGCTTGGATCTGTTGTAATGGAATTGACAATTTCTTATATCTCCCAAAATTTTTTAAAATGAGTGAGGTAGACATCAATTAGATTGAAGATCTACCATCATGATTCAACATCATATACTCAGAAGGACAAAGCGACTATGATATACAACAAGTTGAACTGAGAGCTATTGCTCACTAATGATACCCCGCTTTACAGGTTAACAGGAAGTTGATGAGCAATGGATGGGAAAATGCATGACTTAATACAGTATGTTCACATAAATGTTGATACCAAATTTCAAGATGATCTGAAAAAAATGTGACAAAATTTTCACGCATGGTCATTATGTGTAAAAATGTGTTTAAGTATAAGATAAACAGGAAGTTGGTGAGCCATAAATGGGAAGATCCACCACACAGTATAGCATGTTGACATGAAGCCTGATCATAAAGTTCAGGAAGATTTTATTCGTAGTTCCCTAAAAAAAATGTGACGAAAAAATGTCCTATATGGCCAATATGTGTTAGAATACATTATATTCAGTAAACAGGAAGTTATTGAGAGATGCATCACACAGTATAGCATGCTCATATAACATGTATAAGACTGATACCAAATTTCAAGGAACATCTGATTTGTAATTCCTTAGAAAATGTGTCAGAAAATTCATGGGATGGAGGGACATACAGGGTAAAACTAAATACCCCTCTTTGAGAGTAAGGGTATAAGTAAAAGATAAACACTGACTAGGTTCAAACTTGAGACACCTTCATGAACAAAACATTTTCTTATTATTTTTCCCATTTCAACTTTACTTTCTTTGTCATTATGATTTAAAAGAGATGTTGAGTATATTAACGATGAGACACCATTCAAATACACAATATAAAACATACATAATTCATAAGATCTACACTTAACAATACAGTCTATCACTGGTTTATTTACTAACGGTACAATCTGCCTTTGCAATGAATGGACACACCAAAGACAACAAAATTTCGTAATACCTTTCCTAATCAGACGCAGTATGTAGATTTACAACTTTAAGATAAAAAAGGGGATCTTTTTTTTTAAATGTTGAAGAAAAAATCCAAAAAACTAAATATCAATTTAGAGTGACATTACATTACCAGACCTGCCAACTCCCCCATGAGAGGTGTTGACATGAATTTTGAAATTCTTTATTATATAAACAGAAAACCTCAAAACAGGCATTCAAATGAGTAATAAGGGTATTTAAGCAGATACATACTCATTCAAACAATATAGGAATAGATTAAGAAAACTTATGACAATATTAGAAGAGCATAAGGTCCTCTTGCTCTTAAAATCCCCCATGGAGCTTTTGAAAAGTTGGCAGGTTTGCATTCCATACATTTTTTCACTAACCTCTTTACTGTTTTAAAAAATAGTATCCATAAAGGTATGTATCTTATTCTTTATCTGTTGGAATCTTGTCTCTGCAATATAATCTTTGCCTGAAAATACAATTCTACATAAATCAAATATGTGGAGAATTAAAATGAAACAGTAATCCTATGAAATACTAACAAATAACCACTGTATTAGAGGATCAACACTTTTATTGCTGTTCTTCATCATGACAGCTATTGGAAGGTCTGCAAGATGACTTCAGCAGCTTACTTCAATGAATTTAACTCGTCAAAAGACTTCCTTTTCATGCTTAACTAATTAGAAGGGTGGTAGGACAGGGTGTCATCCTGAATTCCTGAAAAAATAATCACCAATTCCCGAGTCCCTGTAAGGGTAAATCCTTAATTCCTGCGAAATTAAAGGCCCCAGCCTGAATTCCTGAGACAAGAAAGGCACAATCCTAAATTCCCACCAAAAAGAAGGACCTAATCCTGACATCCCGAAAAAGGTCCTTCCGCCCCTAAAGGCAAAAACTACCTTCAACCTGGATTCTGAAAGGTGACCTCTTCCTTTAATGTTTTTAACCAATAATACTGAAGATAATTGATATGATTGGCTTTAAAAATCTTTTAAAGAGACATGAGCTATGCTATTAAAGACTTTGTATTTCTACAGTACATGTCAGAGTTCAAGTCCAATTGGTGGACACATCTTTGACATCTAATGCACTTAAGAAAATGTTCTTTCCAATTAGCCTTTCTTTCCTAACCCCTAAAAGAATGTTCAATTTGCCTATCACCAAATGGAGTCTCTCAATTTTGATGTTGAAATATAACAACCTGAAATGGCATTTTTGCTTAAATGATAAACATGTACATGTATTCATGTTACCTGATGTATGCCTTTCTCAAGGATATCAAACAGGTCTAGTCTAGTAAAGAATTTATGAGTCTGCAATGATTATGGCATCTGCAGATCAATTAATTAGTCTACATAGAAACAGAAAGACTGATTAATTAGACAAAAACACACCTTACTGCAAATACAAATCCATCAATATTTATCTTATTTGCTTTTCATATGTACTGAATTCTTATATAAAATAAATGGAGAATGTGTCCCCATGGACACAGATGATGCCCACAACATTATAAAGGGACATAACTCAAAAACAATAAAAGTGACACTACCCAAATTTGTACTTGATCTGAGTTTTGTGGTAATAAGTATTGTGTATAGGTTTCATAATGTTTGGTTGGGGCA
Organism: Mytilus coruscus; assembly: GCA_017311375.1. Lineage (NCBI taxonomy): Eukaryota > Metazoa > Mollusca > Bivalvia > Mytilida > Mytilidae > Mytilus > Mytilus coruscus. The sequence goes on from CM029600.1 coordinate 60,456,719, forward strand.
AACTTAAGTTACAGAACGGAAACTAAAAATTTTGCAATTTTTCGATTTATAAAGGGGCATAACTCGATAATGGTTAAAGTGACGCCACCAAAATTCAACTTGATCTGTGTTTTGTGGTAATGAGCATTGTGCATAAGTTTCATAACATTTGGTTGAGGCAACTTAAGTTAGAGAACAGAAACTAAAAATTTTGCATTTTTTTTTCCATTTATAAAGGGGCATAACTCGAGAATGGTTAAAGTGACCCCACCAAAATTCAAACTTGATCTGTATTTTGTGGTAATAAGCATTGTGTATAAGTTTCATAACATTTGGTTGAGGCAAACTTAAGTTTAAAACGGAAACTAAAAATTTTGCAATTTTTCAATTTAGAGGCAAACTTAAGTTAGAGAACGGAAACTAAAATTTTGTAATTTTTTCATTTATAAAGGAGCATTACTCTAGAACAGTTAGAATGACACTACCAAAATTCAAACTTGCTCTGTATTATGTGGTAATAAGCATTGTGTATAAGTTTCATAACATTTGGTTGAGGCAAACTTAAATTAGAGAACGGAAACTAAAAATTTTGCAATTTTTCCATTAATAAAGGGGCATAACTCTAGAACGGTTTAAGTGACGCCACCAAAATTCAAACTTGATTTGTGTTTTGTGGTAATAAGCATTGTGTATAAGTTTCATAACATTTGGTTGAGGGAAACTCAAGTTAGAGAAAGAAAACCGATTTTGGGATGTACAGACAAGGGTAAACTTAATGCCCCTCCGCTACGGCGGGGGCATGAAAAATAAATGGGGAATGTGTCCATGGGATACGAATGATGCCCTGCTTGCATATAACGTTATAAAGGGACATAACTCAAGAACAGTAAAAGTGATGCTACCCAAATTTGTACTTGATTTTAGTTTTGTGATAATAAGCATTGTGTATAAGTTTCATAACATTTGGTTGAGGCAAAATTAAATTAGAGAACAGAAACAAAAAATTCAGCAATTTTTCCATTTATAAAGGGGCATAACTCTAGAACAGTACATGTGATGCCATCGAAATTCAAACTTGATCTGTGATTTGTGGTAATAAGCATTGTTTACAAGTTTCATAACATCTGGTCGAGGCAAACTTAAGTTAGAGGAAGGAAACGAAAAAATTCAGCAATTTTTTCATTTGTAAAGGGGCATAACTCTAGAAGGGTAAAAGTGACACCATCGAAATTCAAACACAATCTGTGTTTTGTGGTAATTAGCATTGTGTATAAGTTTCATAATATTTGGTTGAGGAAAACTAAAGTTAAGAGAACAAAACCAATTTCGGGATGTACAGACAGACGTACAGACAGACCAGGGTAAAACTTAATGCCCCCTCCGCTACGGCGGGGGCATAAAAAACCCTCCCCAAAAAGAAAACCTAAAAAAAACCAACACACTTAATATAAATGTATCATCATCAATTTAAAAGCAAGGCACATAAAACAAAGAAATGCTTTCCCAAGATCAATAGAGGATTGTGAAGAATGAGGATGTAATATTCATTTAGTATTTTACACCATGTTGTGAAGAAAAAAATGTTGTTCTCCATTCCTTCTATGCAAAGAAAGTTACATGCATGCTAACACCTGTTACAGATAATCTGGCACACAGTTCTTGGTACAGAAGTAAAGCACAACCTCCAAGTCAATTGTATTTCAAATAAATAATATTTTGAACACAGTATAACATATATTTACTATTCAAGGTAAAACAATTAATTCAAAGTATTAAGTATACATTTTCTGTACACTAGCTAAAATATAGCATTGTTACCAGTTCATTTCAAACCTCAATGAAAAGTAAAATCCAGAATTATTTATATCAAGGCTACTGTCTCAAGCTTCAATACCATCAATGGATTTTGTGCCATGTGTGCCTTGACAACAAGCCAGTTGTTTACTCCTCTGACAATATCAGACATAAGATGACACCAAAATCAATACCGCAGCCTTAAGATGGAAAACGCTTCTAGAAATACAATGTATGTATTGATATCTAATACAAGTAGCTACAGCAACAGTTAATGAGAGACAGAACTTGGAAATGGAGGAACCAAGGCAATCAACAACACAGATCTCATAATTCTTATCTAAACATTTTGCTCGCCAATGTAGGAAATTCTTTCTTATGCTTAGAATTGAAACAGGAGGAACATCAATGCATACAGAATATAGAAGACAGAAAGAAAACATAAAAAAAGTTAACATTCATGACTGCCCAATTATTTGTTTTTAAAATTATATAATATCTTTGTTGCAAAATTACAGCCATTAGGGTCAAACAATATACAATTATGGCCCGCTGAGGAGGTGTATATCCAAAATTGTCAACCCGAGTAAGGGTTAACAATTTTGGATATTCACCGACTCAATGGGCCATAATTGTTTTATTATACCGAACGAACAAATAACAATCAAATATTGTAACAGATTGTCAAAACACTTACGTTAGAAAACTATTTTGTGTCTATTGTGTGAAATTTCGCTTATGTACAACAAAAACTAGACTCTTTCTGTAAAATATAGATGGCCCTGAAAAGGGCCGTTTACAAGAGATATCGTCGACACTAGATGTATTTCCAAGTCTTGTTTGGTCTTGTTTCTTCGTCATATCATGACATATGATGGACTTCTAACCTGGCCGTTGCCATATTTGTTTTTGTTTATCTGACGTAAAGTGACGTCATACTTTAAAGGGAGTTAACTCGTGATCATTGAGGTACGACAAGGGTTATTCACCGGGAATAATAGGGTTGTTCAATGGAGGCTTCAATTTTTCGGGTTATTCACCGGGAATAATAGGGTTGTTCGATGGAGGCTTCAATTTGATGGGGTTATTCATCGCTCCTGCCTATTTTTTAAAAACATCGAAATTAAACTATGACACGTGATTCCGTATTAGCCAATCAATTAATTACTATATAATGTAAGGTATAATAATAGCAAATAAAAACATACATGTAACAAGAATACAACAAATGAACATTTAACTTAAATACACAAATGTAATATGATAACTACATGAGTATCATGAACCTGTCTGACATGTCTGACAATTGTACGGTACCATAAATAATTTTCCAATCACTCATGTCAATACAATGTACATACTTCTACATGTTCCTGTACCATAAGTCTCAAAACAAGAAAATGGGGCATCTTTCATTTCACTCCTACAAAATGTCTTTGACTTTTTGACTTATTTTTGTTATATTCCATAGAGAATTGATAGTATTTCTTGTGTTTTAGAAAGATTTCTATATTATATGGACTCGTTCAAAGACCTATCAATGTTTTCTGAGACTCGAAGGATAAGAAATGCAATGATACTCAAAAAATGTTTTCAAAAGGAGTTTCTCACAGACAGGGGGGGAATATGTTCTGTAAAAGTAAAGTTCATAATGTTCCCCTCTTTTAGAAACTATCTTGAAGGAAAACATTAAGATGAGAAAGGTAGGATAAGTTTATGGACAAGAACATAGAATAAGGATGTGCCTTGCTAAAAGATGATTGATTTAATACGATGTACATGGAGAGATATACTGAAGTACTGTTTATAATATTCAGAAAAAATTGTGTGCATTTATTATTGCGATTAAGCAGATTTTTGAAGAATGAACAAAAATGGGAGATTAAATAATTATGGCGACTTCAGGAACAACTGCATACAGCTAAATGTATCAGATATCAGAATGTGAGTTCTGTAACCGATACTCAACCAGTCGCAATATTCGCACTAATTAAAACCTCACAATAATTTTCTGAATTCACAGTATATTTGTAACCTCGAACATAGAAAGAAAATCATTATCCTTAAATATGAAGATAAATAGAGACTGTTCTTTATTTTCAATAAGAAATTCTTACAATTAACAGTGTAATTGTAAAATGATGTCTTTATTACATGTGATATTTTTGGCACTTGGACTTCTTCTCAATCAACAATTGATAATCCAGCATTCTGGTATGCATACAATATACATGAACAATGTTTAGAAAACTATATGTAAACTTCAACAAACTCTTCTTTTGCCATTTTTTTTCTTTCACAAATCAAACTTTTTGTTCAAAATCAATGACAGTGTCAACAAGTCTTTATAAATAAACCTTGGTACATTTATATCCAACAAAGATAGGCATTTAAATAACCTATAAAGGATCCCTGCATACCAGGTCACATGCCTTGGCTTAACACAATATTGTATACTTCTTTCTACAGTACTGGGTTTAAAGTCTATACATATGTGTATACAGTGAACATTTGTACATTTGTCTATTTGTACAACATACATGTAATGTTGTTGAGTAAGGTGGTTCAAGATAATCATGGAGACAAATAATCTTAATGGAAATGAGAGACCTGTGCAAAAATAACTTCACACTCAATAACATTGACTAAAAAAACAAAAGTGGTTCCCCTTAAACTGACCTAATTACAATCTTAATACAGACAAAAGCAGAAATTGAGAATGAGGAACTTTCATGATTCATGTAGAAATGTATAGATTTGAATCCTCACTTACCCTAATGTAATTATTAACATATTAATTACTGATTCTTGAGTAAATTAATTACTGATTCTTGAGTAACCCTCATCAAGTACATGTAGTCATTCTTTGCAAAAAAATGTTTTATGCCCTTTAACATGTAAACATAAATCATCTGGAACATGCATTAAGAAAACAAACAAAAAGAAAATGCATCAACAATGAGATGAACTTAACCAAATAGGAGGCGCATATTTTATCTGATATAACAATTTCATGTCCATATATTTTGAATGGGGGAAAATACTGTACCTATAAAAGGGTAAATGTTTACAGAAACAAGAATGTGTCCTTAGTACACGGATGCCCCACTCACACTATCATTTTCTATGTTCAGTGCACTGTGAAATTGGGGTCAAAACTCTAATTTGGCATTAAAATTAGAAAGATCATATCATAGGGAACGTGTACTAAGTTTCAAGTTGATTGGACTTCAACTTCATCAAAAACTACCTTGACCAAAAAATTTATCCTGAAGCGGGACAGACGGACGGACGAACCGTTGAACGTCGCACAGACCGAAAAACATAATACCCCCAGGTGGGGCATAAAATAATAAGGCAACAGGAAGTTCACCAATGTTCAATAAATGTTTTATGTTGAAATGTTCATAAATTTTGATGCAAATGAATTTCTGTTAAAGAGAGGTTAGTTCATTTACTAGAATAGAATAGAATATTTTTCAGCAACTAAGTCTAGCTATTTCCTTTAATATTTTGCCAAATTCAAGGACTGAAAGGTCAGAAGTTTAGATGATTGAATGAAATTCAGGCTTGTAATTTTCTACAAGTTACACTAGGATGGATTTCCTGAGAGAATATGACAAGAAATACTATCTGTGTACTGATCCTTGTACACATGACTAAACTAAAGTGGTTAAACTTCTACATTGTTCACATTAGTAAAGATATTCTTTTAAAAAACAAAGACCCTTCTTAACATAATTTGCAACTGAAAAGGCTATAACTGACTAAACTAATGATAATAAAACATAGCTGTTGATTATTTTTCAAAATGCATATTGAGATAATAAAATTTGATGAATGTTTATATTTGACAGGTTATAAATAATCAACCTTCCTATAGCAGTTCATGTACATGGTGTACAATACAATGTATAAAGCTATACCTATATGTGTAACAAAACATGTTTAATAATAATATTGATTGCTGGTATTCATCTATACATTACATTTTTAAAAGCTGAATATTCATAATCTAAAGCTCAACTTTTTATCAAGTCAGTTAAGCAAAAACTTTGTAATAGTTTTGTAAAATTTTGGAACACAAAAGAAGAGATACAAAGAGTAGTAAATTAGATACTTATTTCAAACTTAAAACTTGTTTTTCGAAAGAAATGTATCTATCTTTAAATAATTTTCAATTGAGAAGTGCCATATGTAAAATCAGAATCAGTGCACATGATTTCAAAATAGAAAGAGACAGATATAATACTTTATATATAGAAAGAGACAAAAGGCTTTGTAAGAAATGTACTCTAAATCTGGTTGAAGATGAACAACATTTTATTACTAGTTGTCCAGCATACAAAAATGATAGGGAGATATTTTCAAGGAGATAAACTGTATCTGTCCCAATTTTATATATCTTTCAAATGAGGCAAAATTTGTTTGGTTATTTACTAATGAAAATTTGTCTATACTTAAATATTTAGGAGCTATATTATTACATATCTAGATGTTAGACGAAATGTTAATTAATATATGTAATAACAATGATAATTGTAATGATTTTATAGTTCTGATCCTGCCTGGAATTAAATGTATGTGATTTTTATAGAATGAAGATAATAACATCTGTCTGAACTTTTTAATGTTTCATTTTAATATATAAAATGTTTTTCTGTTACAAATCATGATGTATTGTTTTATGTATATATGTTATGCTGCCCATCAAGGGCCCTTGATTGGAATAATAAATATTCTTATTCTTATTCTTATTCTTATAAATCTGCCGGTTTTCAAAAGAGTACAATCTAATGATTAATTATACATGCCTAAAGAGCTAATTAATTATTGAAGATCTCAATGCTTTTAAATGAGAAACTATAAATTACAGGTGCTTGATGTTTTATGACAACATACTGATATTGGCACCTATCATTGATCTTTTCACCTGTGTAATTACATTTCTATTAACAATGGATATAATTATATGTAAAAAAATTCCCCTCATTCAACATGTAATAAATCTGTAAATCCCCATTTAATTAACTGCTTTTTCCATTTCATACATGCAACCATATGGTATACATTATTTCATATTTAAGGAATGACTGTAATATTTTTTCTGTCTATGAAGAAATAACATCAAAAATGTGGTGCACACTGAATAACCCGCGTAGCGGGTTATTTTAAAGTGTGCACCACATTTTTTATGTTATTTCGAATAGACAGAAAAAATATATCAGTCATTTCTTATAATTTAATTCTAAATTCCATTTTAAACCGGAGTAATCCATGAAAAAACGTTGATGACGTCATGGTCACATGACAAAATTATGTCTATGAGCTGATAAACAAAACAACGTCAGCCAATCAGAAGACGCGTTACATCCAAAATTAAATTATTAAACAATAAACATACATGTATATATATGAATAAAAAGAACAAAGTCGCAATACACTATTTTCAGCTTAAGATGTCTTCACTAATGTAATCTATTGCGATTTTGTTATGTTTATTCATTTATATATCTGTACACAGCAGAATTTACCACATGAAGTATTTAAAAATGAGATAGGAAACATTTATAACACATTTATCTGTATTTGTAAGTGGCCACTTGGAAATTTACATTTGAGAGGAATTGTAATGTTCAAATAAAGAATGAAAAACCACAAATTTGGTTTCCCATTATTTAACATGGTTAATAGTTAAAACATATCAAGAGTACAAAGAGTTCAATGAAATCTATTGTCAAACCTAATACGCCAGTTCCAAGATACAGTAGTTAGTTGAAACTGTCATGTGACTTCCATCACCACGTGATCAAAATGTAGGTATCATCACTTCCAACAAATCATGTCACATATTGAGCCAACGGATGAAAAAGTTTAATGCTATTCTGCACAAAATATTTGGGAAATTAAAATCAAATTAGTTGGTCACCCTCCATTCAGATCCTACAGGAATTACGTACTAGACTACCCTGCAGAATGACGATTCTGAAAATGCTTGAAACTTTAATAGTGCAGGGATACAGGCGAGCCTTCAATCTGGTAAATGACATCATAAGGGCGTACGTAATTGACGATCTTTTCCGGTGAAAGACATGATTCGAGAAATAGCCTATGATCACTTACACCTTCCACTGGCATACTCTTTCATCAAAATATATTTAAAGTTTTTTACCTTCTTTGTCAAGATACATGTTTAGTTTGTAAAGTTATAAGGATATCTATAATTGCTCATCCTCTGAACAATCAAAACAAAAAACACAGACATGAGCATTTAAATATATTATCTTAAACTTGACTACATTTTAACTAGAGCACCTAAAAGGGGTGGGGTTGGATTTTGAAATCATCAATAATGTTGTGTAAAATTATTTTTCATGTAATGAAAATGACTGATTTTTTTCCAAAAGCAGTGACTTTAAAGTATTTCCTACATGTATTCTAATTGTATGTCATGTATGTAATATACTCAAAGGAATAATGAGAACACTTCTTCTAACACCCCCCCCAACCAAATGAAAAACATTGAGGATCAGAAAATGATTTCCAATATTGAAATTTCTAGCCAATTAGGACCATCATTCACTTATAAGATAATTGGTGCTTAATATGAAATATCATTGTTCAAAATATGAATCAATTTAAAACTATCTTATTTCACCATAATATATTTTTAACAAATCTGTCTCATTAATCTGAAAGTTCTTTTTTCACCTTAACTTGGCAAATAGAACAACATATGTCACTCAGATTAAACAACAGATGTCATAAATGCCAGCCAAACATTCATCAATATAGAAAACCACTGGGAAAAACATGTGCTGTCAACCAATTATCCAATCAAATTTCATGACCAGAATGAGAAAGAAAATCTGATACAAACTACATGTACTAAAACAAATAAAACATGTAATAAATTTTGTTTTTTAGTAGATGTAGAACAAGAAATATGTGTACATGTTTGTATATATACAGTGTACATGTAGATACCTGTTCAACCAATCATTCCTTAAATGTGGAATATTTTTTGTACTTCCCCAAATGGGAAACTACCATATATCCCTTATTAAAATAGGAATATTTTTTTTTATCAATGAAACATCATTTTATTCTTTAATGGCAAAACATGATACATGTATATCCATCATGTTGTCCATTGTCACTATCAAAGTTTTCTTGGTCTTAGTTTTTAATGGATTTTTTTATAGTGACAACAATCAAAGAAAACTTTGAAAGACTTGATGGAATAGAATGATCAATCCCATCCTATTATTCTTGAAACTTTGTTGGACTTGGAAGGGAATTATCTAATCACAGTCTTTTCTTTGACAAAGTTTTGATGAAAAACTTTGATAGTGACAACCGATGACTTGGACCAAGTTCACCTGATCAAAGTTTCATTTCTTTTGAAAATTGAAAAATTAAATTTGCACATATATTTTTTATTGAACTGTGGAAATATTTACAACACATCTTTTTCAAAAAGTAGTTTTCAACACAATAACTTATCCCAAATGCTTTCAAGAGTAGAATTGTCTTGAATGCTGAATTAAAAGTCAAAATAAAAAATACATGGTTTAAGATTTCCCTATCTACCCTTTTTTTAAACCTCTAAAAATCTACCCTAAAGTTTTATTGGCACTTGTCATGCTTGTGGTAGTAAATTGTTATTGCATTTGGTTCTTAAACATATAAAAATAAGGAGATGTGCCAATGAAACAATTATCCACTGAAGTTCAAATGAAGTGAATTTTATCAACATGTTTCTCATGTTACTCTACATGTAAGTAGAAAAAATTGGCAAAATGAAAAACCCTATATGCACACATTCTTTTTTGGCCTAAACGACAAAAAATATCAAGCTTCAACTATTAATATGAAGAGGTTCCTCACTTGATACAGGAACAACCCAGTTGTGTACCACAATGTGTGCTGTAAAACCAGTTGCTTCAAATTCATTTTAACATTTATAACTTCTTTAATGTTTAATTTTACAAATGTATGTTCTAAAGGAATAAAAAATTTTTTATTGCAAAGTGGAACCAATTAGCAATTTTAGACAAACAGTTGTATAAATACACAGCAGTGTAAAAGGACGTTAAATCTGATTTCTTGAGTAGCAAAAATGCCACACTCTCTGCACATTTAAGAACCACTGCAATAACTAGGAGTGATACCTATGTGCAGTTTCTTCACATGATTTGCAACAGACCCTTATTTTCCAGTGGTTATCTTATAACCTGATGCCCGTCATCCCAGTCAACCCACTTTGTACAGCAGAACTTCCTTTTAATAAATTTATTGTTTTATCCTCGTCCTGACAATGCTTGAAATATTTACCACTGGACATGACCTCGTTATTATATTGGTTTGAATATAATACATATATACTTCAACCACAGTATAAGCTCTGATAGTTCTTTGCTGGTTTGCCTTCTATTAAACTACATACTTAACATACTGCTATAGGGGTTGAATTTATATTTGGCATGAAAAGTCACTTGGCAACCATTGAAGGAAAGATGTGCCTAAGAATAACAGACACATTTCCAGAGAAAAGATGTAATTGTGTATTTGGATTTAACTTTTAATTGTTGTCCTACAATTTATTTTTTAGCATATGACTGTCCTTGATTGGACAAAAAATTTTTCCAGAATGTATATATGTGAATGTGAAGTATTATTACAAGTAAATAAACAAGGTTCTGGCAAGCACTAATGACTTTGTCTTGAACCCCATGTGCTTCATGAGGACCTTTGTCACCCTTGTCACCCACAAAAGCTGTGCTCTGACCCTAAAACCCCTGCCAAAAGTTCTGATTTCGTTTAAAAAATAATTTAGTTGACTCCATTGCAATCTAATGAAAATGTGGCAAGGTTAAACTAGATTTATAGAAATGTCAATCCTCCCCACCCCACCCCTGTTTTTTTACTCCAGCTGTGGAATAACAAAATAATACATAAAAGAATGATTAGCACAACAAATAACAAACAATGGAAAAAGCAGAATAATAAAAAAACACAAGTTCTAGACATACTTATACTTTATACTTCCTTTTAGGGTAAAAATGGTGGTGGTGGTGGTGGGGGGGGGATGTCAGACCGGTTGGCTTATTTGGTCTCAATTCTTACTTTCACAAATGCTGCATTGCAGTATGCCAGTACAATTCTTTGGCTGCAAAAGTTTAAGTCTTCAATTAAAAAATATTTTTACATCTGTAGGCACTGACCATTTGATTTTCGGGGAGGGAACTGGTTTTCTCTTTAAAAAGATATTAAATCTGGCCTTCATTTTGATATAAAAAAATTATAATCTGGCCTATTCAGTTGCTAAAAAATATATTCTCATTTCATCTTCAGCAAGTACGATATGTATGTCTGTACGAATGTTGAAAAAATTGTTGTTGCTTTGGACTGACTGAAAAAAAATATTCTTGCTTGGTTTGCATGGTTAACAAAAAACTGGCTTGATATAGAATCCCAGGACTCCCAAATAATCAAATGTTGTCTTAAATCCCTACACATGAAAAATGTCTCATTGGAAAAAAAGACTGGTTTCATTTAAAAATTAAAATACTCCTTTTACTGATTGTTTTCATTTCTTTATAATTTTGTTGATCAGGAGTGTAAAAAAAAGTTTGCCAACCAGGCTTCTTTAAAAAAACTTTCCGTAGTTTTAATACTGTCTTTCGGCTTTTGCACCATTTCGTGTACAACAATAGCCATTAACAGGAAGTATTCATTCTTTAATACACAAATACCAAAGGTTGTTTATTTACAACAAACAGGAAAACAGATACTCATGTTCTTCGTCAGAACATGTTTCTAAAGTAAAGGGTCGATAGTCTGATATGGCTGTCTAAAAATAGCACGTCTTTGTCATGGACACTAGTTCGATAGTCGATAACATTAACAGCTTATACAGCTTTTGTTCATTTCATTGTAAACATACTTTGATAGTATTAACAGAATATTTTTAAACATGCATTAGAAATAAAAATATGACTTTAATAAACTTGCCACTTTTGAATGAAAATAATACGAGCAAACAAACGCAGCCATCTTACTTGGCAGTGTGACCATGCAGTTGCCCACGAAGTGGAAAACATGTTTTCGTCGTTTCGTTTCACATTTCCTTGTTAAAATATTTAGAAAAACTGTATTTTCTACCTTTAATCAATTTCATAAAATCTTCCATTTGACCAAGTAACCTTCTTTTCGTGAAAAATAAGTGTTTATTTACTCACCAGATAGTCGCTGACTTGCTGTTATGACACGCTACCTTGGCTGAAGGTCGCTTAGATCATGGACTATTGATTTGTTCCGTGTTGTTAAACTGCCACGTCCTGTTTTCGCTGAGTGTTTGTTACAACTCTTTGTTCTGTATAGGAGTGTTCTGTAACTTTGTGTTTTCGTCTGCTATGAAAAAAAGTTTTGTTTATCGATTTTGATTTTATGATTAGATTTCTGTTAAATGCTGTACAGGTATTTTTTGCCTACTTTATGACCATCTAACTGACCAACAGTAACCAGCTTTTTACCTTTGTGACGACATAAATTTAAGGCACATGGTTATTTAATACTTTTGTTTCTCTGTAGTTATTTAGATATAGTGATATTACTGTAACCTTTGTAAATATATTGCTTTTTGCATACTTGCGTCAATAATAACCGATAATTCATACCAAGGATTTGTATAGTAAGATCTTAGTATACAAATTCTTGATGATACCCAGCGGAGACAAATACAAAATTATGTTGTAGTCCAAGATTCTTTTGAATGCTTATTAAAAAAAAATTTTTATTTCTGCCATAAACTTTTCATTACTAAACCAGAGACATATATACATGTTTCATATCTCTGACTAAACTGATATCACGAAGATCGATTAGTATTTCTCTTCAACGCGGACGTCTCTGAAGACCCCTGTGGTGCACGTTGAAGCCGCAGGGACTCGGGAAGTAACCATGTTAGCGGATATAAATGTCTGAATCATTACAATTTTTTTCGTATTAAAACACTGTTTATTTGTAGAATGTTTTTATCGTTGGGAACAAGAACTGTATGTTTACTAGCAAAAAGTAAAATAACAAAAATACCGAACTTCAAGGAAAATTCAAAACGGAAAGTCCTTTATCGAATGGCAAAACTAAAAACTTCTAGATGCTTAAGTTTATAAATTCAAATTCAAGTATACGGACATATGGAATAAAAAATGCTAGAGGCAGTTGGGATGGGATGGAGTGTGTATGTGTGTTTTTTTGTTGTTGGGGAAAAAGGGGGGTTATAACACAATAAAATTATTATAAAATTGTCCCTCAATGGTTGACCACTGACCCTTTCCTCATGCATTTGAACTATTATTTTATGTTTCTTTAATCACTCTGTAATGTTTATGTCATGTTGTTATTAATGTTATCTCTTAATGGGCCCTTTAATTTGGAAAAATAAATATTGTATTGTATTGTATTGTATTGTATGGATAGTAAAAACGCACATCATGTGGTTGAAATCAAGGATTTGTATAGTTACTATACAAATCTTTGCTGAAATGCAGTTGCAATTTAAAGCAGTTGTGAACATTTGAAATTCTTAGATGTTTAATTGATACTTTCTTAAAAAATTTTTTTCGCAGTAAGGAGCATTTATTAATTTATTAGTTTTCAGATGCGGATGAAGGATTTTGAAAAAGTGTGTGTGTATAGGGGCAAGCAACGTTAGGAGTGGGACATGGAAAGTGTCTATGCATTAACCATATATGTTGATCCATAAGTGAGGTGGGCCCCTGCCCCCTAAATCCGCATCTGAATTTCACCCAGTTAGTTGTCGTAAAAAAGGGGGGTTATGTGGGCTCATTTGTGCGGGTTGCTTCGGTTAAGAAATATAATATGCCCTCATTCAAATTACGTTGCGTCCCCGATGATTACTTGAGTTGATTGGAAATTGTAAGATTTTCTAAATAAATCTGTCAGTATAAAATAAATGTTTTACGTAAGATTTAATGGCTACGCATACACCTCTTACAGTCACTCAGTAGTTGATTATACACTTGCATTTATTTTAAAACATTCAAACCGAACAGCAATTTGTGTATACCTCACAAAAAATTGAGAATTGAGGCACAATTATAAAATAATTTTATTTGTGTTATAAACCCCCCCCCCTTTTTTCCCCAACAAAAAAAAAAAAAAAAAACCACACACACACACACATCCCTCCATCCCATCCCAACTGCCTCTAGCATTTTTATTCGTTAAAAAGTCCTCCTACACCACTTCTGTCTTATCTTGAAACGTTAAGGTGAAAGGTATTTTGTAGCCATAACTGCTCTTGGATCTAAAAAAATAAACGTATGTAAATAAAAGTGGGAGCGTGTTGAGTACTAAAATGAGTGTTACACAGCTACAAATTAATGTCGCGGACTGTCATAAGTGGAGAAACCCCTCAGTGGTTACCTTTATATATTAGTGATTTTTTCCCGTTAAAGAACTTTGATTTAATAGCCGATTTTGATGGTCTCTGTTGAATTAATTTAAACTTTCATAAGACTCGGTGTGGTTTCGAACAGATGTTCTTTCGAAGGGGTCCTGACTTCGTTTCTTTCTTTGTTGTTGGGTTGTTAGTTTTCTGGTGTTGTTTTTGTTTTTGTTTACTTGATCTTATACATATGCTGAGATTCTATATACTAGTATACACAGTTGGTCTATCTTTTCAGTGATGGGTAGCTTCCATTTCTTTCTTTTATTTACTTCTGAATCACAAACGTTTTGACTTGGGTATTCCGATTGAAAATGAATCCAGAAATCAAAGCACTCCAAACATAGCGAAGTCTGTATGTTTGATTTTGTGAGCACTAGGGCATGCATATCTAAACTGGACTAATAAACGTGAAATCATATTCGAATGACGCAGTATAATTTTAATCCTTGCTATGGGTGGAATAAGAGAATAATGCATCCGTCACAACAATTATGTTTTATTTCTAAATCTATAAGTTTCGAATATAAAGAGTACAAACTATTAACGAACTCTAAATATTTGCATCGTGATACAACTCTGATCTCACTTCCATGTTGTGAATAAAACTCATTTGAAATTGGGGAATGTGTCCCCGTAATTTGGTCCTTTTCGATTATATCTGATCTTCAACGTTTGTATCAGGTTTTGGATTTTCAATCATTTTAGTTTCATGATCAAGTATCACTAAAGAGACATTAAATGTCGAAATGCGGAATTGTTGTGATGTAGTAAATTTGTACCGTTTAAAGTTATTGGTACCACCTAATCGATACCTCTGCTGATGGACTGTAAGTCCCCGAGGTTATCATTCACAAGGCCAGGAGTTTGGTACTTAGGAAATGACATGAACATAAAGTAATGTTTAATTGAAGTTTACTGAAAATTAGACTTAGGAAATCATTTGAAATTCAGTAATGTATCTCCCTCATTTTATCCTTTTTCGGTTATTTCTGATCTTCAACATTTTTATTAGGTTTGAATTTTAAATCATTTTAGCCTCAAGCATCACCGATGAGTCATTTATTGCCGAAACGCACAATCGGTGTGGTGTAGTAAAATGTGTACCATTTAAGGTTATTATTACCACCTGTTCGATACCTCTGCTGGTGGACTGTTAGTTCCCGATGGTATCAAAAGCCCAGGTGCTTGGTAGCCTGGCATCCTGGCCCAAACTAATACTTCGTCGAGCAGTGAGCCAGGATCCCAGGCTAGGTGTTTGGTAATTAGGTACTGACATGAAAATACAATAATGTTTTATTGAAATTTGCTGTATAAACTTAATAAAATCATTTTTTCAAGTTAGATATAGGAAGATGTGGTGTGAGTGCCAATGAGACAACTCTCCATCCAAATAACAATTTATAAAAGTAAACCATTCAAGTTTAAAGGTTCCCTTACTAGTGTAAACCATTCAAACGGTAAAACCAACGGTCTAAATATAAAAACGAGAAACGAGAAACACGTAGTTTCTCCCTAAACCAAAAGTTTAAACCAAGGTTTCTTTTAAAATGTGTATATCGTTGTAGTTTCTGTGTTAAACACTGTACTCAATAGAAAAAAGACTGGAAGCTACTATCTTTGCCTCCCAAAATTTACATGTAAATAGTTGCTTAGGAGGGTATTTCTATGTTGAACTTCAATCATATATATAGGTATACAATTTTCGAATTTCATTTATCATCTGGGATCACTCCCGGTTTTGGTGGGGTTCGTGTTGCTCAGTCTTTAGTTTTCTATGTTATGTTTTGTATACTGGTGTATGCCTTTTCGTCGATTTTCGTTTTTTGCCATGTCGTTGTCAGTTTGTCTTTGACTTAATAGTCTCAATATATACCTTTGATATCTTCCGACTCCCATTTATAAATTTAAAAAAGAATGTATGACAATAAGATAAATGGCTGTATAGTGGCATAGGTATGATTTTTATTTCTATAGTATTGACATATGTTTTTGTTCTTATATGTTCAGGTTGACAATTTTTCATTTTGAAACTAAATTATTTAATTTTCATAATTCACTTTCGGAAGGTGAACTCTTTCTACATCTGCATTCCAAAAATAAATGATTTTGATAAGGATATCGGAAAAAGTAATTTTGTGCATTTTTGTTTATTGAATTGTTATTTAATGTTTTTCATTCCAAAAATACTTTTTTTTTCTGTGTTGAAATATACAAATACCTAATACTCTTTAAACAATGTGTAATCTGGAATTAACACCCATAAATATTATTGCAGCTTGCTCAGGTTCAGTATAGAGTTTTGAAATTTTGTATAGTGTAGATCAAATGTAATAGGCAAATAATCAATTCTACAATCATTGCTGTATTTCAAATTGAAACAAATATGCACAAATATGTAACTCATTACAAAATTCATTTCAATTCAATGTTTTATTAAAGTCATTTCTCAACAAGTACACAATCGATATTTATACATTGTAAAACAATACTAAATAAAATGAGAGCCATTTTATACAGAATTATAAGAGACTATTAAAATCAAGGACGTATGTTAGTTATACGTCCTTGTTAAAATGCAGATATGATACATTAAACAATATGAAATAAAGTACTATTTACAATATATAAATTTTCTACTTTTAAAAAAAAAAAAAAAAAAAAAAAAAAAACAGGTTTTGACACACATACGTATCATATTTACATCTGAGAATAAAAACACTATCTACTCTTGGTTCTCATCTAAAGTATTAAAATGTTCATTAAAATTTTCAGCAACATAATATAAATGGTTTCTAAAATCGTCTTAAAGAGGACATCTTAATAAAACATGCCTTTCGTCTACAATAAAACCATCGCATATATGGCATACTCTGTTTTCTATAGGAATATTTTCGTATCTCTCAAATTCTAACCTCAGTGGGGCTAAACCACATCTAAATTTGGCGAAAGCACTTATGTGACTGAAAGGCAAAGCTATTTTACACGTATTCTTCGGATTCCATGAGCGGCTAACCGACTAACTTATGAAAAATGGTTCACTTTTAATCTTCTCATTATTCTGTGTTAGCTTGCTTTGTGACCAGTGGCGAATATTTCATTAACTTATCTAAATATTAAAATTTTCAAAGAATATTATGATGGATGTGAGGGAGGGACAAATACTTTATACACAGTTCAATTCGAAATCAAGGTGGTACTTGGTAGAGTCAGAAACCTTGCAGTTCAACAGGTTACCTACATACAGACACGAGGCCGTATATACAGAGAGTGTGGCATCCTGACAACACTTGAATATACTATCTCCAATAAGACCAGACTCCTTGTCTTTAAAGAAAAAACTTCCGATAAACAATCTCCCCCGTTTTATTATACTCAATCTAATTAAAATATCGATCAATCGTAACTTGCGTCATATGTGTATAACGAAATCAGGGATATATTTATTTTAATTAGAGTGTATTATACTCCGGT
The DNA here is from genome assembly GCA_017311375.1 of Mytilus coruscus. Classification (NCBI taxonomy): domain Eukaryota; kingdom Metazoa; phylum Mollusca; class Bivalvia; order Mytilida; family Mytilidae; genus Mytilus; species Mytilus coruscus. The sequence goes on from CM029600.1 coordinate 60,474,441, forward strand.
GTAATTCAGTTAAATGAAATTTTATAATTGTAAAAAACACTTGTTCTTCTCTTTATACTTTATTATGATTATTTTTTAAAATCGTCTTGCTGTTTATAAAAATAATTAAGACAATTTGGTGTGATTTCAAATGAGACAACTATCCACCAGAGTTCAATGAGAATTAAAAACATTAAATTTCACTCTACCACATGTAGCCTGATCTGAATTTATATCCCATAATTTTCTGATTATTATAAGAACTCTGATAATTTTCGTCAAATTTTTTGTCCAAACAATAAAATATTGTCCAATAGTATTCTATAGTAAATAAGTAGTTTACAAGATTATTGCTATTAGTCCAGTAAGACCACGCAGTAAGACCACGAAAGACCTAACAGTAGACAAAATTAATGGATAACTTTTAAATGCATAAGAGAAAATTTTGAAATTAAATGTCAGATTTTTTTTGTACAACATAGATAAATAAAAAACTAAATCAAATTAACTGATTTTAAATAAATTATTATTAAATAGATCTATGGAATAAAAAAGGTATAACAAAAATACCAAACTCCAGGGTAAATCATGAATTCAAAAAGGGGAAGTCCATAAAAACTGACACTGAAATCAAACGTTATCATTTAACGGCACAAGTGAACACAACTGTCATATTCCTGACTTGGTACAGGCATTTCCCGAAGAAAATGGTAGGTTAAACTTGGCTTTATAGCTAGCTAAATCTCCCATTTGTTGACAATATTTATCGTCCAAATAACGTCTACGACAAAAGGGAGATAAATCTAAAACAGAAGATAAATTCAAGAGGTTGGTAGTTAGTAATGGAAGTTGACTAGGCAAGATTGGAATCCGATTGGATTCGTATTGTGATATTTTGGAACTTATTTTAGATTATTTACCTTACTTACAGTTTGGTAGAAGCCTTATTTTATGTATTTATATAAACTTTAATAAACGTGGAAAGGAATAAGATATCTGGCGGGTAAACTTTGGGTCAGGTCAAATGTGAAGGGGTGTTCCAGTGGAAACTCTAATACGAGTAACGAGGCACTTTGGTAGAACACCTCTCCTTCAAGAATGGTACGGCTGACATTGGGGTATATAAGCAGGAGCATTTCCTTGCTCGTTGTCACCGACCGTGCAAGAGTTGAACAGTTAGTCAAGGTCATTAAACACTTCCAGTAGTAGCTCTTTGTCATTCGTCTGAAGTCTACGAAGACGATGGCCATGATAAGTACGGTACGTGATTGATAGAGAAGGATATTTGAGATACTATTACTTTAAGTGTAATAGGAACAGGTTGGTGCCTGTTAGTTTCCTCTAATATGGAATTGCATTCATGATCATTGTAATGCAAAAAAGGACAAGGTTGATGCCTGTTCCTTAAGACTTATACAACTTGTAGTTTGTCAAGTAAGAATTTTACCGTACAAGACAAGTGTGTTCACTTGTAGGATACCACAATGTACCATTATGACAAATCGTAGCTTGTATGATAGGGTACCAACATGAACCATTAGGACAAGTGTGTTAACTTACAGAGTACATAATTGTACCAAGAGGACAAGTTTGCCCCTGACCAAGGACAAATTGGTATTTGTACAAATTTGTATCATTTGTATATATTTTAAAGTGGAATGATTAATGTATAGATAAATTTAACTGTTGAAGCAAGAGCAGTTGTATATATTTTAGTTCATTGATGTCAATTTATAAATGAAGTTTGCTTGTTCGATATTTTGTAAATAGAACACTTTGGATCCAGTATCAAACTGGTAACGAACCTATTCTAAAATAGAAATAGACACGCTTAACCTGTGTACACGTTACATAATTTGGTGACTAGCGCTGGGATCCAAATTGTTCATTTTTAAATCCATTGTGAAAGTTAATATCCAAATTGATCACCTCATAAACTTATATCCAAACTGTCTTGTGAGAATTTATATGTTTAAACTGTTCACTTTTGCACAGATCGTTATTGCAAATTGTATATCAAAATTGTCCTGTTCACGTTTTAAATTTCCCTGTTTAGTTGCGTATATTATTTACAATAGGGATTAACGATCAATAGTGGTACAGGCAATACTTTGATTGACATTTACTATATTGTACAAGCATGGTAAAATCGTAAATTAAAGTACAAAAATGTCTTTTGATGATAAAATTGACGGGTTGACAGAACAAATACAAGATATGGAAGGAACCATGTACAGAAAGAGATATATGTTTCGTCAACACCAAAAGATCAAGGTGTTCGTCTAAAGATGCTTTTATAACCAGAAATGATTCGAGTCTGGGATTAAAAGGGTCCTCATAAAAAAGACGATTTGCCAACACACACAAACCGGAATACGCACAAAACTGTCCAATTTTCACACTTTGATTTAGAGAAAGGGATGCTTTGACGTTACCTATAGATAATAGTTACGTTAGGGAAAAAGACAAAACTAACAAATCAAAGTACCGACATACTGATCACGCAGATAATTTTGGTGTAAAAATTAAACCATGTAAATATGTCAGTAGCACACAATGGACTGACTGTTTGTCCCATTTTGAAATTTGTGCATTTGTAAATATTTAGTTATTTAAAGTAATTCGTTTTGTGAATTTAACCTGTAGTGGCTTATCTGCAAGTCGATGGTATACACACGTGTTTAATTGACGATAAAATTGATTATCTTATATAGAGAATTTTAGGGTAGACTTGTGTTTTCGCTGATAAATAGATTGTTGCAGAGTGGTTGCTACAGACTCGATTGTCATACCGTCAAAGTCAGAAGTTGTCATTTATGGCAAGGTTTGCTTAGCAGAAGGTCAAAATTATACGTGCTGATCTTGCTTTTTAAGAAGCAAATGGAAAATGCTGTAAACGACATGTTATTTTGACTACTAGATTGTTGGTAAGATCGATAGAAAAAGGGTCTCAAAGAATTTGAAAAAAGATGTTTATAAAAGCACACCAGAATGAAGTCCGAGAGGGAACTTTAGAAGTTTGAAAATAAAATAGAAGGACGATTTCGTTGTTGACTAGATTTTGTACATTTAACTGAATTAGAATGTGTATATAGTACTCCTATGTTTTATCCGTTGTTAAGTTAGTATAAGCCATGCGGGGCGTATATATTTTTGAGGCGTGGGTAATGTGATGATTTTGTATCTTATGTAAGATTATTTACCTTATTTACAGTTTGGTAGAAGCCTTATTTTATGTATTTATATAAACTTTAATAAACGTAGAAAGGAATAAGATATTTGGCGGGTAAACTTTGGGTCAGGTCAAATGTGAAGGGGTGTTCCAGTGGAAACTCTAATACGAGTAACGAGGCACTTTGGTAGAACACCCCGCCTTCAAGAATGGTACGGCTGACATTGGGGTATATAAGCAGGAGCATTTCCTTCCTCTTTGTCACCGACCGTGCAAGGGCTGAACAGCCAGTCAAGGTTGTTAAACACTTCCAGTAGTAGTCATTCGTCTGAAGTCTACGAAGACGATGGCCATGATACGTACGGTACGTGATTGATAGAGAAGGATATTTGAGATCGTTGTCTCTTATACAAGATACTATTACTTTAAGTGTAATAGGAACAGGTTGGTGCCTGTTCGTTTCCTCTAATATGGAATTGCATTCATGATTGTAATGCAAAAAAGGACAAGGTTGATGCCTGTTCCGTAAGACTTATACAACTTGTAGTTTGTCAAGTAAGAATTTTACCGTACAAGACAAGTGTGTTCACTTGTAGGGTACCACAATGTATCATTATGACAAATCGTAGCTTGTATGATAGGGTACCAACATGAACCATTAGGACAAGTGTGTTAACTTACAGAGTACATAATTGTACCAAGAGGACAAGTTTGCCCCTGACCAAGGACAAATTGGTATTTGTACAAATTTGTATCATTTGTATATATTTTAAAGTGGAATGATTAATGTATAGATAAATTTAACTGTTGAAGCAAGAGCAGTTGTATATATTTTAGTTCATTGATGTCAATTTATAAATAAAGTTTACTTGTTCGATATTTTGTAAATAGAACACTTTGGATCCAATATCAAACTGGTAACGAACCTATTCTAAAATAGAAATAGACACTCTTACCCTGTGTACACGTTACAGTATATATATAAATAGATATTCATAAAGAAAAAGAAGAATAGGCAAAGCAGACATGATGTTTGTTTGTTGGGCAGGCTAATATAACACTGAGACTACTATAACACATAGTAGTCTCAGTATAACAATATGACAAGATATAATGTTTGGTTATGTGTTATTTATAATTTTAACGAAAACATAAGCAAACCATTACCAATCAATCAATGTTTCTAGTCGTGACGATTTTATGGAATGTCGATGTTCATCAGGCTGAATAAAAACCGTGAATCGTAATTTTAACTGGCATTTCAAACAGGTCATGTCCGTCTAAAAAGCCGATGAGCCCGTTGTTGGAAGAATTTTGAGAATGACAAAGATGTTCGGAAAAACAAACTTGTTACGTTTCTTAATGCTTTCGGTTGCTGACTTTTTGAAATGTTTTTTGTGTTTTGCCAGAAATACAACCATATATCTACGTCGAACGATAGCCAACTTGGCCTGAATCATAACAATTAAGAAACAATCAGTTTAGTTTTTCAATTATGATTAACGCGTGCGTCTGGTTTCTGGATATCCATCTCTGAGTGAACAAGAGCCATGACATCCATTAAGAATCGTTTGTACATTGTATTTCAGTGTTATGGTTGATTCCCAGGGCTGGATTAGTGGTTTTTCCTGAAGAAATAGACCATTAAGATTTTAAGACACGTTAAAATTAATATTTGAAGAAAATAGATGGAGAGGGTCTATGATTTAAGATGTTAATAATCTGAATCAGAACGAATGACAAATCATTTTGATTTTGGCATCATGCACAGTAGGAAAACAATTGGTTCGTGGAAATTTAGCAATAACGTTTAAACTTTTAAATTTACTATTTGTGGCTAAATTGAAGAGAGAAAGTACGTTTAATTGACGGTCTCTTCATTATCACACCTCAACATCAAAGGAACCGAATTGTAATAATCAATTCTTTTTCTTCGTCCTTTTCTGTAGAATATGGCTTCTGTCAGACAGATTTATTGCCGAATCATGATTAACAGTGGCGGATCCAGAACTTGTCATAAGGGGGTGGGGGTGGGCGTTGACTGACCTAAGGGGGGCCCGCTCCAGTCATGCTTCAGTGATTCCCTATATAATCAACCAAATTTTTCCCATGAAAGGGGGCCCGGGCCCCCCAGGGCCCCCTGGATCCGCCTATGATTAAAATAGTCCGCCCTTTCACAAGATTTTATTAAAAGGAGTGCGGACATAAAACGCGGGAAATATTATTTCCCCTTAATGTAGCAACCGCTAGTTCCTGTCATAGGTGGCAGTGCTTCATCATCGAACCTCGTGAAAATGGCAGACTCAAAATTATACGACATTTTAGGCGTCAGTAGATCTGCCCAAGACAATGAAATCAAAAAGGTATCAATGAGAAAGCGATAGTAAATGTTAACCCTTACGACTTAGCTGTACCTGACTGGTTTCAAATATGTATTTTGTCACTTTCAAAGGTAGACGGTGACTCAGGATTTCACTGAGAAATAGAACGTTCGATGACCATGGTTTGAACTTGCACAATGATAAATCAAAATGTACAACCTAATCTATATTATTAAACTATACCAATACGCTCAAATTTCAAACATATTAAAAAATTAAAGAAGAAAAACACAGGTGCCCTGAGGTGGTCTTGTTTAGCTGGTTCATCATCCTACAGATCCCTATTGCCAGTATTGGCAATACTGGAATTCAGAGCCGAGTTCAGAGAAATCCTTTTTGGATTCTGAGTACTGACCGATTTTCTGATTTGGCCCAAGTCAGAAAATAGTTTTGGTCTAAGGATTCCATAAATGATGATTCAACATGAGCTTGAAAATTGTGTGTCTTTCCTGATTTGGCTGCCTATCGTATTTAATTTGAAGATTAAGAAGCTTGAAGGCAGCTTAGCATAGCAGCAACATAATAGCAGGACTAGAACAGCCAATAAGATATTATATTAATATAAAATCTAAACAATTGGATTGCCAATAAAGAAATAAACATTAAACCATTACCAGGGCTCATGTTACTGGTCAAAGAAGTAGCCTTCCTGTCTGTCAAAAGCGATATCTAGTTTTGTCATCAGCAATTTCCTGCTTGTACCAAGTTGATGAAACAGCAATTTTTAATTTATATTTGGTTCCATTTTCCTGACAGACCCTAGTTTCAACCCCTGACCCTAGAACTTTTTTTCCATTTCTGAAATAAATAAATATTGAACGATCCCATTTTGTGGAAAGTGAATTTCAATTATTGAATTCACAGACTTCTGTCATCTGAATTTCCATTAAAATTATCCACTACGGCTAAAAATGCAACTAATTCTTAACAGAATGCAACAAAATTAACTAAAAATGTAATGTGTCTGTTTATTTTACAACCAAACATAAAGGTAGGGGGCGTGTATAATACTGGAATCAAGACTCTGAACACACCATTTTTTTTCTGAAATATTGACAGTCCAAAAAAGAAAAAAAAAGCCAACCTACCAACCCTAATTTTTGTAGATATTTCCATCAGGATTTAACTGGAACCACACAATATATTTTTATTTGGGCTTAGTTAACTGTAGATATTTCCATTTAAATAGAATTAAAATTTCGTGGGGAGAAGGGGTGCGGACTATGTACCAGTGCGAACTATACAAGCCTTTCTACGGTAAATAGTATTGAGAAGGAAATGGGAACATGTTTTCAAATTATTGATATACATTGCTTAAATTTGATATATTTATATGAAGTAGATTTGAAATCTTGTGGGTGTATTATCTACAAAAATCATTCCAGATGCTTTACTGTATAGATTATTCTTGTATGAAAAAGCTTACATGAAACAGAATAGAAACTGACATTGAATATTCATGAGAAGAATGTGTACTGCAAATAGACAATGTATTTTGTCACTTTCAAAGGTAGACGGTGACTCAGGATTTCACTGAGAAATAGAACGTTCTATGACCATGGTTTGAACTTGCACAATGATAAATCAAAATAATCAAAATGTACAACCTAATCTATATTATTAAACTATACCAATACGCTCAAATTTCAAGCATATTAAAAATTAAAGAAGAAAACACAGGTGCCCTGAGGTGGACTTGTTTAGCTGGTTCATCATCCTACAGATCTTATCCCTATTGGCAATACTGGTTTCAGAGCCGAGTTCAGAGAAATCCTTTTGGATTCTGAGTACTGACCGATTTTCTGATTTGGCCCAAGTCAGAAAAAGTTTTGGTCTAAGGATTCCAGAAATGATGATTCAACATGAGTCATGAGCTTGAAAATTGTGTGTCTTTCCTGATTTGGCTGCTACCGATTTAATTTGAAGATTAAGAAGCTTGAAGGCAGCTTAGCATAGCAGCAACAGAATAGCAGGACTAGAACAGCCAATAAGATATTATATTAATATAAAATCTAAACAATCGGATTGTCAATAAAGAAATAAACATTAAACCATTACCAGGGCTCATGTTACTGGTCAAAGAAGTAGCCTTCCTGTCTGTCAAAAGCGATATCTAGTTTTGTCATCAGCAATTTCCTGCTTGTACCAAGTTGATGAAACAGCAATTTTTAATTTATATTTGGTTCCATTTTCCTGACAGACCCTAGTTTCAACCCCTGACCCTAGAACTTTTTTTCCATTTCTGAAATAAATAAATATTGAACGATCCCATTTTGTGGAAAGTGAATTTCAATTATTGAATTCACAGACTTCTGTCATCTGAATTTCCATTAAAATTATCCACTACGGCTAAAAATGCAACTAATTCTTAACAGAATGCAACAAAATTAACTAAAAATGTAATGTGTCTGTTTATTTTACAACCAAACATAAAGGTAGGGGCGTGTATAATACTGGAATCAAGACTCTGAACACACCATTTTTTTTCTGAAATATTGACAGTCCAAAAAAGAAAAAAAAAGCCAACCTACCAACCCTAATTTTTTTCAGGATTTAACTGGAACCACACATATATTTTTATTTGGGCTTAGTTAACTGTAGATATTTCCATTTACCGTAAAGGCTTGTATAGTCCATGGTTTTATTCTCCAAAATTGGACCTTCCAGCGAGGTGCGGACTATAGAGTACAATAAGCAAGAAATAAGAGAAAAATTTCAATTTCAGGCGAGGTGGTTTGTTTAGTTCCGCCATCTTTGTTATTTATACTGTAGAGGCTCTTATCATTTTCAAACTAATAATTTTAACTCATCCATATTAATAAGTTATTTCTATTCAATATCAAATTAATACTGATAAATATAAAAACTAAACCTTTCATTACAAATTTCTCGTTTCTTTTCAATGTATTGGTTGAAATAAACTGGTATCTGCTTGATTGAAACGATACAAACATAGTGAAAAAGACAACCGTAAACCAGCTTAGAATTTGTAAATAGAATTGAGAAGGGAAACAGGGAATAGGTTTTCAAATTATTGATTTACATTGCTTAAATTTGATATATTTATATGAAGTAGATTTGAAATCTTGTGGATGTATTATCTACAAAAAATCATTCCAGAATGAGATGCTTTACTCTATAGATTATTCTTGTATGAAAAAAGCTTACATGAAACAGAATAGAAACTGACATTGAATATTCATGAGAAGAATGTGTACTGCAAATAGACAAGCACATTGAACTACTTATTTCACACAACTTTTTACATGTGTTTTACCTGTGTCTAATAACCGCTCGACTCCGTCAGTCTGTCTGACAATACCTCCAAAATAAAACTTTCATTTCAACTAAGTTTTCTTGGCTTCTATGAAAGGGAATGATAAAATATTTGTTCTGCAGCTTGATAATGTTGAGTTGTAGCGAGTTTGCATTTTTTGCATCTGCCTTGTAACCAATTCCTGTTTGCCAATAGTTTGAAAATTTTCAACACTAATTGAACAAGGAAAATCAGTTGCTTAAATATAGATAGTATACTGCAGCCTGAAATCTATTATAGGCAAGCCCTGTGTGTCAAGATTGAGGAAATTTCAACCACTGATTTAAGCATAAGTCTATGCTTAAAACTGTCGAACTCTATTTGACAGGATGGGAAATCTACAAAGTTTAGATAAAGAATTTTTTCTGAATTACAATGGGCTGTATTTAATGGTCTTGATGCCAAAATTATCAAAGATCAGCAAACTCTCCTAAATATTTGATAAATTTGTTTGGAAGTATTAAGTTTGAACACACATTACAGTAGTTATTTAATTATATAATTTAGGAGCTTCACACCATAGATTAAGCTTACATTTTGACTGATCATCCTGAAATTTAAATCCAATTCACGAACCTTTGCCACTAAAGAAAGGATGGGATTGGAATTATATGTAGATCATCAAATTGTTGGAAATTAACGTTGTCTCTTGGTTAAAATCAATAGTTAAACTTGATTTTCTTTTTAGGCATATTATAAGCTTGCAAAAGAATATCATCCAGACAAAAACCCAGAAGCAGGAGAAAAGGTAAGAAAACGTGATCATTGATGAATACAAAGTTGAACATAAATAGCATTTAGAATGGTTTTTGGTGGAAGAAGTTTTCTGTAATCCTATACTGCCGGCTGTAAAATCATTGAACCGTCACCAGGAGTGTTGCAGTATCACTTTCTGTGCTTTACAATTTCATAACTTCGTGCCATATCTTGACACCGATGTTTACACATGATCGGTTTCAAGTTTAAAATACAACTGCATCATTTTATTAAATAAATGTACAGCTAGGCTTGAAAAAATAATCACTATAGTTAGTGTTATAATTTCTCAAGTTTTAATGTTTTAAATATCTATATCTTTTTATTAACGATAATTATTAGATTTGATCTCATCTTACATGTACGTTATTTATTTACTTGTAACTGGATGTTTTAAAAGTAGAACTGGTAGTATACATGCGTTAATTTAATAAAAAATGAAAATCAGAAACTAACTCGAATGATTCAGCGCCCTCCATCCACTGCCATTTCTCGTTGGAGTAATCGGAGTAAAAGAACTGGATTATTCGGGTTAATCACGTTGGTTACGTACCTGCGCATGTGCACAAATGGGAAATTTAATTGCGCATCCGAAAGTTTCTAAATAATGATAAACTGAATTTTCATTAATTCGTACAATGCATCTTATGTTAATTTCAAGTAGGTTTCAACGCGGAGAGTACGACTTCTCTCAATGATGCTTGACAAAAATACACGGATTTAGTTGTTCCGTCTGTGTTCATATCTTTAACACAATCATGTCATATTCCGGTTTTAGAAAACGAAAGTTAGAATATTTCAGTATGTTAATGCGATAAAGAGTCAAGCGCACACGTAAATCTGCTGGTGCTTTACACTTCAAACGATACACTGTCAGTTGACAGAAATATCAATGTACAAACTGAATCCATATCGAAAGTACATGGTTTTCATGTCAGTCATTATTGGAATGTCCCCAATGCCGGATTGCCTTTATTGCCTTGCGTTTCAAAGTTTTAAGTGATCAAAAACGTGATATAGCAAATTAACCCTTAGACTGCTGCATTCATTTCTATTGTACTTTTGTGTATTGCTAAATAAAATTTTAATCACTGATGAAATAAACATGTTTACTTACAATTGCTATATCTTTGTAAATATTGAATATTCATCAATAAAAGTTATATAAAAAAAGTATTGTTAGATTCTGTATTTTTTATTTATGTTTATTTTTGTGTGAGTCTCTGGTCATTTATTACCTGTACAGGTGCAAATAGAGGTAAACAAAGGTAAATTTAATTTTTTTCATGTTTTATTAACGAATCCATCAATGTAAAAACTTTACAAAAGTATCCATAACTTCAGAATTGAACCAATATTGTTGAAATCTCTTTTAAAAACTAGTTCCAACGGCCTTTTTTATGTAACTATTTGCCAGTATTTTCCTTCCGACTTTCACTGCGCCGACTTTTACTTCCATGTACAAATATGTTTAAACAAGTTCATTGATATAGCTTTTGTCAATAAATAATCTTAACAAACATAAAGTTCGGATCTATCGATGTCAGTGATCAGTATTGATTCACAGTTGAAAGGCGCAATGAAAAACATCGCAAATCCTGTTTCATGTCATCCATTTCGAACATCGTCTGGGGAATCCCCGTGGTTCTCGCTTGAAAGTCTTCTGTTCACAGTTTTGCTAGAATGATTCTTTTTCCATCTATTATATCTTCTGTTCTCGTCCAAATCCTTTAAATCGGCCGCCCATGTTACATCGTTATCATTGAAATACTTCTGAACGTGTTGGTCATCACTGCAAACAATATCCGCCATTTTGTTACTTTTTTCATCAAAATGTTTCACTCGGTTTCATCTCTTACCTGATTTAAAGTCAAGAGAAACTCGAAAGAACACAGAATTTTAACCAATCAGAATCCATACAAGTCTTAACTGCCGCAATCTTATGAATATTGACTCCGCCCATTGCATGGTAACTGTGTAAACGAATGAGTTACGGAAACGACAATAGTCGCGCGTAGCAGTAGCAGACTGCTTTATCGGAACAACAATAGTTGCGCGTAGCAGTCTAAGGGTTAAAGAGTCCAGCCTTTTACCGTTATTCCGCATGAAGGTACCCCCATTACGACCCTGGAGTACAGAACCAGTCATTCGTTGCTGTCAATTGTATTATTTTTCATGAATCATTTCAGAAAATGACCGTTTGACACCTGACGGAAAAGGGCATTCCAATTGTACTTTCGTGTAAAAATTTTGGATTAAAAACAAATATGATTAACAGCAGCAAATTGGTGGTTCCCGATTTGGGTCACTGAGCACATACAGAAAATGAACGGGTTTAAAATGTTAACAAGTGCTCAAAATCCAATCCCTGACCCGAGACAAATCTGCATTGGATATATTTAGCATTTTTCAATATATGTTGGTGTTAAACACTTGACTTAAGTCATGGTGGTCAGTTTTTTTTTTAATTGGAAGTTCGGAATACCCAAAGTGAACTATCTACCTTTGACAGAAAAACTTTCAAGTAAAACCTAATCAATTACTGGTATAATTGCTTGCATCAAGTTGACCATGCTGAGACGAATGTATGGAATCATAGAAAATTTAATTTGAATCAACAGCATTTGTAGATTTTTATGTTTAGTATAGTCAGTTTTGGTTGAGACATGAGTATTATTAAAGAATATTATTTTTGGAAGAAAAAATACGTCGAAAGCAATAATGGGACAGAGCAGGCTGGGTTGGTGTGGGCTGCTTTCATAGTAGTTCAAGTTACCTTTTATGCATCTTCTTCCACCTCAGAGCTATCAGCTCTTTGATTAAAGAAAAGTAGTTTGCATATATAATCCTAAGTTGAAATATTATCAACAACAAAAAAACATATAGCATTAACAACAACATATCAATCTCTTATATACTGTTGAATTTATGTTGTTTTTCTAAGAGCTGTTTATCAACAATATAGTTTTCATAAGAGGAATATTGTTAGCTCAGAATTGAAGATTGATTTTTATCCATATTCGTCTGTATATATCATGAAGAACACTAAAAATATTTTTAAAGTCTAACTGAGATACCTTGATTTTGAATATGTAATGTGTCTATAGTTGTGTTTGCCATGGTTTGTATTAAAACAGTTTATTTGGAACCTATTTGTTACATTTTAGTTTAAAGAAATAAGTTTTGCATATGAGGTTCTATCAAATGCAGAGAAAAGAGAGACATATGACAGATATGGTTTACAAGGACTTAAAGAAGGTGCTGGATCTTCAGGTAATATTTAATGAATGAAGAAATCATAGTCAATTTGTTATTCCAAAATGAAATGCACCACCAATGCCTGTGATTATGATAATTCAGTATAAAATAGGGTTTATTTTAAATAGGAGTTATAGTAATTGGCTTGTTTTGTTTTTTATGCTTAATATTTTACTCAGATTGGACATTCAGTAAAATAATTATTAGATGATACATCTGGTTAAGGACAGTGAATCCACTTGTTGTAGGAATACTTGAATTGTGGAATTGGACTTTGCAGTATTACCAAAGAAATGCAATATATTGTTGAAATTAAAAAAATGAAAAATGTTAATGTAACAGTTCTGTTTTGCAAGTATATCTTAAATGGATGTTTAAAAGTAAGGAAGGACAGGTATCCATCAACTATATTCAAGTCAAGAAACTTGCTATTGGGATATAAATCCTAACTGCTGCAGATTTTCCACAATTGGTCCTGAAATATGTGCTTAGTTTCATCAATTTATATGTGAAGGGTTTCTGATCATGGGGTGTAATTAAACATTCCCTATTCAAATAATTGTTTAAAATTATTTTGGATCTCACCAAACAATTATTGAAAGTGTTGAAATCATGGAAATGTTCAAACTTTAAGCATCCAGTTTGTCATGTTATGTTTGTTTATAATTACAATGTGCACATCAAATATTAGTTTTAATCAATATAAAGATTTCTATACCTACAGGTGGATTCCCAGATATATTTGGAGATCTTTTTGGTGGAATATTTGGTGGTGGAAGCCCATTTGGGGGTGGATTTGGAGGAATGGGTGGACCAAGGAGAGGTAGAAGAAAAGGAGAAGACACTTATCACCCATTAAAGTAAGTTTTATATTGCAAGTATTTTGAAGAATGGATTTTGTGAACATCTGCATAATAGTGTGTTGGTTTATAACATATGTGCAAAGATATTCATGCATATAGAAAAAAAAATAACTGTATATCAAAAATACTTATTGAGGGATCTTGTTAATATTAGCAGTCTGCTCTATCACTTTCTCCCTCCTAGGGTTAATGAAGTGCACATGTCCTGAATATGTTAAAAAATGTTATTTCTGTAGAATTAGGTCATCGTAACTTTTTTATTTAAAATGCTTTCAACTCTTAATTCAAGAAGCCTAGTACATGTATTTCACTCTAACAGTTTCTAGATATAACAAATATATAATTGTTTTCAGGGTTACGTTAGAAGACTTGTATAATGGAAAGACTTCTAAATTACAACTAAGTAAAACTACAATATGTACAAAATGTAACGGGTAAGTAGTGTTCATATCTGATGATATTTTCTTTTAATTTATAGGATGCACATTTAAACAGAAAGAATATTGGTTGATGTACAAAAAAACAACAGTCTCTTGTAAACCAAGGAAGTCATATTTTTAAGGGATAGCACCTTTATATATCTACAAATATTTGTTTTACTTTTTAAGAAGAAGAAAAAATAATACATAAACAAGCTTTACTTCCACATTTCCTGTTAAAATGTGCCATGTTGTTTTTGAACTAGAAAAAAACATGAAATCCAGTTGGAATAGTGCATGGTTTTTATACGACCGCAAAAAATTATTTTTTGCGGTCGTATATTGGTATGACGTTGGTGTCATCGTCTGGCATCGTCGTTGTCCGAAGACACATTGGTTTTCGCACAATAACTTTAGTTTAAGTGAATGGATCTCTGTGAAATTTAACCATTAGGTTCAATACCACAAAAGAAAGGTTGGATTGATTTTGGGGGTTATGGTACCAACAGTTAAGGAATTAGGGGGCAAAAATAAGCATTTTTGTAACTTCCAGACAATAACTTGTGTGTTAGTGTATGGATCTCTCTGTCATTGTACCACAAGGTTCCATGTCACAAAGGGAATGCTGGGATTGATTTTGGGGGTAATTGCCTCAAAATTTTAGGAATAAGGGGGCAAAAAACAAGCATTTTTATAGTTTCATGACAATAACTTGTGTGTAAGTGTATGGATCTTTCTGAAATTGTACTACAAGGTTCCATATCACAAAGGAAAGCTGGAATTGAGTTTGGGGGTAATTCCCCAATTGTTAGGAATAAGGGGCCAAAACGGGCCAAAAATAAGCATTTTTCTAGTTTCCAGACAATAACTTGTGTTCAAGTGTATGGATCTCTCTGAAATTGTACTGCAAGGTACCATACCACAAAGGGAAGGGTGGGATTGATTTTGGGGTAATTGCCTCAAAATTTTAGGAATTAGGGGCCAAAAAGGGGCAAAAAACAAGCATTTTTCTAGTTTCAGGACAATAACTTGTGTGTAAGTGTATAAGTCTTTATGAAATTGTACTACAAGGTTCCATATCACAAAGGGAAAGCTGGGTTTGAGTTTGGGGGTAATTGCCTTAAACGATTAGGAATTTGGGGCCAAAAAGGGGCCAAAAAACAAGCATTTTTGCAGTTTCCAGACAATAACTTGAGTTCAAGTGTTTGGATCTCTCTGAAATTATACTGCAAGGTACCATACCACAAAGGGAAGGCTGGGATTGAGTTTGGGGGTGATGAATCATAAGGGGGTCCAAAAATGGGGGATTTTTCCTTTTTTTCTTTAAAATTTTCCATTTTAAGTTGGTTATTTTTGATTTATATATAAAAGCAAATAATAATGATATGGTTTGATTTCATCAAAAATTGAAACATTGGGGTTCTTTGATATTCTGAATCTAACCATGTATTTAGATTCTTAATTTTTGGTCCTGTTTTTAAATTGGTCTACATTAAGGTCCAAAATTAAACTTAGTTTGATTTTAACAAAAATTGAATTCTTGGGGTTCTTTGATATGCTGAATCTAACCATGTATGTACTTAGATTTTGGATATTGGACCATAATAGGTAAATTAAAAATTTTGAAGTTCTTAGACCACATTCATTCTGTGTCAGAAACCTATGCTATGTCAAATATTTAATCACAATCCAAATTCAGAGCTGTATCAAGCATGAATGTTGTGTCCATACTTGCCCCAACTGTTAAGGGTTCGACCTCTGCAGTCGTATCAAGCTGCGCCCAGCGGAGCATTTTATTTCAATTTCACACCCATATCAACTCTGTGGATCAAAATAATTCAGTGGATTTTGATGTTTTGTTTAAAAAGCCAGATAGTAATGGTTTAAGAAAATATACATGAAGTCTTTATGAAAAACTGAATTCAAAGAGGAAGAAGATACCAAATACCAAATAAAACAAGACAACACTATGGACAAAAAGACTAACAACAACAGTGTAAATTGTGACAACACAACAGGACATATAACTATAAGAAAAACTTATTGAATAGAATCAAGTTTCATGTTTTGAATGTGATTTTTTAAATGATATTAGGGTTGGTGGTAAACAGGGAGCTATGCACAGATGCAAGACCTGTAATGGCAGAGGTGTGAAAGTAACATTGAGACAGCTTGGTCCCGGTATGGTACAACAGATGCAGTCTATATGTCCAGACTGTCGTGGAGAAGGTATACTGTTACAAAAGATTGAAAGATTATGAAAAATTAGTTCAGGAACAGTTTGTCTACACTTTCTGGACTTGAATGACCAGTTGTTGGATTATCATGGCATATTCAACATGGTCCCAAACTTCAAAATTATTACATGTTTTTGATTTGGAGAAATAAAAATATTCTAAAATGTGGAAGTCACAAGTGTAAAAACTTTTATTGCGGTTTAATTGTTAGCATGATAGTCTCATATATAATGTAAAGTAAATCATCAGCCTAACAGTCAAAGAAAAAACTAAAGTAAATATTATTGCTACTTTATTCAGCATGAATACTTTGTACATAGTATGTAAGAAAATATATTTCATATTGTAGCCCTACGAAATGATAATTGACATCTTCATGTGCTGATAATTGACTTACTTCCCTGGTGTCAGCCCAAGCTTGACTATTAAATTACAAAAAGCTAGTACAACTATTCTTACCGGCATGCCTTAAAGAGTAATTCAGTTGCTAGTTGAAAATATGTAATTGTTAATCAGAATTTTGATTTCCTCTAAATGTTAAGAAGTTATTCAGATTCTTACATCCACACCTCAGTTATTTCATATGTTATGTTATATCAAATAGTTCATTGGCTTGGGACATTGACTATATACCAAACTATGTCAGAAGTTTTTTTTTACAAAAACAAATTAAATTGGTAATTATTTCTGCATTGGCTTTCATTAAGTTATTGGTCTTTATCTACCTTAGCCTCATTCTGTTCTAAGAGCAGTCTGAAGGGTGCCACTCATGAAGCAGAAGCTGCTTATCCTTCTGGAACACTTGAGTTCACCCAAGGTTTTGATGGAGTTTGTGTTGATTGATCTTTGATATAATCATATTTTTTGTAAGAAGTTCTTAGAATATTGTGTGTTTTACATTAACACAGGAGAGACCATTAGTGAAAAAGATAAATGTAAAGAATGTAAAGGAAAGAAAGTTACACAACAGACCAAGGTGTTAGAAGTTCATGTAGATAAAGGCATGAAAGATAACCAAAAAATACCATTCCGTGGAGAAGGAGACCAGCTGGTTTGTAACATGATAAACATTAATATTTTCTCATATTAAAGGGAATTGTTACAGAATTGGACTCCAATTCAAATGATTGCATTAGGAAACGTTGAGTAACCTTATGGATTCTATTTAGGGATAACCTTGCTGGCGAAAATCGCAAACTTTCATGCCAACTGACTTCATAGCAAAGTGTATGCCAATATTGAAATTGGTAAAAGGGAGACAACTCATTATTTCAATTCCACAGGTTAAAAAAAAAAAACTCTGACGGTAAAATAAGAGATTTTTGAAGATATAATTGAATGAAATAGATATAACGGTGACATTGTACCTCCTTGGGTTTAAATTGAAACAATTCATTAAATTTGAAAAAGAACCAATTGTCTGAATTTTACGAAGATTTGCATCATGAGGATGTTGCATAATCATTTAGCTGATTTGTTTTATTTTCACTAATTACAAGCTGACCATTTGTACCATTTAGTTGGTGGAGGCATGGGAATTAACTGCAACTCTCTTGCTATTCTTTTATTCAAATTTGAAATATGATAAGTAAAAAACAACTGACAGACAATTTGATTGCAAGAATAACACGATAACTAAGCTTTATCAAAATGGAGACGTGAAGCTTGTTGTTTTCATGAACCATTTGTTGATAAAAGAGACATCTTCTATAAAATAGTTCTTTCCAGGTATATTAATATTTGACAGATATCTTGGAAATCTTGGCCTATAAACATGAGAATCTCAATTTACAGCTAACAGGATGTCCTGGACAAATGATCCCTCAGTAAAATTTTACAAAACTATAACAAGTTGTGTGATGATTTAATTACACAATCAACCACAAGTATCAGATTAACATGGAAGTAGAACATAAAACTGTTTTTAGAACACCAATTTAACTATAAATTACTCACTTTACTGCTGGTATTAAAGTTTGGAAATATTATTTCTACTATAGATAACTGGTTGAGGGTTCAGACATTCTCTTAAATCAAGCTGTCTCAATCTGGCATCTAAATTTATCATTTACATTGTACATGTACATTGTAGAAACATGATAACAATTATGATAAGCATGTGACCTAAGTTTAAACTTCAACTTGGTATATTTTTATACGACCGCAAAAAATTTTGCGGTCGTATATTGGTATCACGTAGTTGTCATCGGAAGACATTTGGTTTTCGCACAATAACTTTAGTATAAGTAAATAGAAATCTATGAAATTTAAACACAAGGTTTATGACAACAAAAGAAAGGTTGGGATTGATTTTGGGGGTTATGATCCAAACAGTGGAGGAATAAGGGGCCAGAAAGGTGCCCAAATAAGCATTTTTCTAGTTTCCAGACAATAACTTGTTGAATGGTGTATGGATCTCTCTGAAATTATACCACAAGTTTCCATACCACAAAGGTGGCTCAAACCGTTTAGGAATTAGGGGCAAAAAAGGGGGAAAAACAAGGGTGTCCTGGTTAATGGACAATTACTTAAGTACAAAATATAAGTGAGGAGGGGGGTCAATTCGCAACAGCATAGTGTATTGCACAAAAGCAAAAAAATGAATATAAATTCAAATCACATAATCAGTTCAAGTTCTTTGACTACAGTTATTCTGTGTCAGAAACCTATTATGTGTCAAATATTTAATTACAATCCAAATTCAGACCTGTATCAAGCTTGAATATTGCGTCCATTTTTGCCCGACTGTTCAGGGTTGGACCTCTGCGGTCGTATCCAGCTGCGCTAGGCGAAGCAATTTATTCAGAGATATTTTAGTCTTCCAGAGTAATATTTTTTTTACTATATAACATATGTGGATGGTATTTTTACTTTTCCTGTTTTGAAATTTCATTTTATTTTCTATTTCAGCCTGATATTGAACCAGGAGATGTGATTATTGTTCTACAAACACAAGATCATGAAGTTTTTACACGAGAGGGTGAAGATCTGCTTTGTTCTTACACGTTAAGTTTAACGGAAGCTTTATGTGGGTTCCAGTTTACATTGAAACAGTTAGATGGTAGAGATTTACTTATAAAAAATCCTCCTGGACAAGTTATACACCCAGGTAAGGTTCAAAAGTCAAGTAACAATATAAGATTATATCTAATGACCAGGCTGTTATTCACTTAATTCAAATATAAACTTTCTATATTTCCTGTGTTTTTTTGTCCCCGGTGCAACGTGTTGCGGTGGACATAGAAATACCAGGAGTCCGGTCTTGTTAGCGCTCTCACGTGTACATTTCTTGCCAGATTTTTATAAAACTTATATCATAGATTTATAAGGCCCCTTGGAAATATTAATTATATGGAAATTTTCATTGTTAGCTCTCTCGTGTACAATTCTTACCAGATTTTTATGAAACTTATATTAAGGTTTATATCAGCAATGTCTCTGACAAGTTTGAAAATCAGTGCAGATCAACAGTTTTAAAAGAAAAAAATTTTGCGGTCGTATATTGGTATGACGTTGGCGTCGTCGTCCGAAGACACATTGGTTTTCGCACTGTAACTTTAGTTTAAGTGAATGAATCTCTATGAAATTTTACCATAAGGTTCAATACCACAAAAGGAAGGTTGGGATTGATTTTGGGGGTTATGGTACCAACAGTTAAGGAATTAAGGGCCAAAAAGGGACCAAAAATAAGCATTTTTGTAACTTCCAGACATAACTTGTGTGTTAGTGTATGGATCTCTCTGACATTGTACTACAAGGTTCCATATCACAAAGGGAATGCTGGGATTGATTTTGGGGGAAATTACTTCCAAATTTTAGGAATTAGGGGCCAAAAAAGGGCCAAAAAACAAGCATTTTTCTAGTTACATTACAATAACTTGTGTGA
The DNA here is from genome assembly GCA_017311375.1 of Mytilus coruscus. NCBI lineage: Eukaryota > Metazoa > Mollusca > Bivalvia > Mytilida > Mytilidae > Mytilus > Mytilus coruscus. The sequence goes on from CM029600.1 coordinate 60,494,708, forward strand.
AAGTGTATGGATCTTTCTGAAATTGTACTACAAGGTTCCATATCACAAAGGGAAAGCTGGAATTGAGTTTGGGGGTAATTGCCCTAAATGTTTAGGAATAAGGGCCCAAAAATAAGCATTTTTCTAGTTTCCAGACAATAACTTGTGTTCAAGTGTATGGATCTCTCTGAAATTGTACTGCAAGGTACCATACCACAAAGGGTAGGCTGGAATTGATTTCAGAGGTAATTGCCTCAAAATTTTAGGAATAAGGGGCCAAAAAGGGGCAAAAAAACAAGCATTTTTCTTGTTTCAGGACAATAACTTGTGTGTAAGTGTATGGATCTTTCTGAAATTGTACTACCAGGTTCCATATCACAAAGGGAAAGCTGGGTTTGAGTTTGGGGGTAATTGCCTTAAACGATTAGGAATTTGGGGCCAAAAAGGGGCCAAAAAACAAGCATTTTTGCAGTTTCCAGACAATAACTTATGTTCAAGGGTATAGATCTCTCTGAAATTGTACTGCAAGGTACCATACCACAAAGGGAAGGCTGGGATTGAGTTAGGGGGTGATGAATCATAAGGGGTTCAAAAATTTGGGGGTTTCTTTTTTTTTTTAAGTTGGTTATTTCTGATTTATATTTAAAAGCAAATAATAATGATATGGTAGGAGATACACAAAACAAGATGTGTAAATTATTATATAATAAGTATTGTGCAATAGCAAGAAATTTTCAATTGCACAGTATTGCACAATAGCAAGAAATCTTCAATTGCACAGTATTGCAACAGCAAGAAATCTTCAATTGCACAGTATTGCGCAATAGCAAGAAATATCCAATAGCACAATATTAGCAATAGCAAGAAATGTCAATTGTACAGTATTGCGCAATAGCAAGAATATTCAATTGCACAGTATAGTGCAAAAGAAGATGCTTCGTATAAATTGTTTATTTCTTGACCAATTTCAATGGGGTTTTATTCTTGAATTCTTGGGGTTCTTTAATATGCTGAATCTAACGGTGTATTAAGTTTTTGGATTTTGGGCCCCGTTTTTAAATTGGTCCACATACAGGTCGAAAGGGTCCAAAATTAAACTTTGTTTGATTTCATCAAAATTGAATTCTTGGGGTTCTTTGATATGCCGAATCTAACCGTGTATTTAGATTCTTATTTTTTGGTTCCGTTTTCAAATTGGTCTACATTAAGGTCCAAAGGGTCCAAAACTAAACAGTTTGATTTTAACAAAAATTGAATTCTTAGAGTTCTTTGATATGCTGAATCTAAACATGTATTTAGATTTTTGATTATGGGCCCCATGGATTTTTCTAGCATTCCACAGTGTCCGGTATTCGGACCCGTTCCCAACGGCAAAAACCCTACATTTTTCCCAATTTTGGGAGCAAAATTCCAAACGATCACAAACTTCATTTTCATCTTTATTATTCATTACAGATGATTATTTTGTTCAGCTGCTAGCTTTAGGCCGAAAATCGACAAGTAATGTGTAAATCCGAGTAAAAACATAATTGACTACAAAACAACATTACAATCAATGGCTGCCATAAACAGGAAGTAAAGAAAAATTTCAAAACCGGATCAGATTCCGAAACGGATAAGGCTAATTCCGGTTTGCAGATCAAATTCACTAAATAAATTATTAAAAAAAAATCCAGTTTTGACAACTATGAAATAGCAACACTAAAATTGAAAACTAAAAGTTATATGAAAAAAAAGAAGACAGGAAATATTTTATTCAGACTCAAAATTATTTTAGTTCACAAAATGTGACAATACTTTTCTTTATCACTTAAAATTGTTGATATTAGATGTTTTATGAGGAAAACAAATAACTAAAGATCTAAGAGGTAATTTCTTCTAAATTTTGAAGGCCCAGTAAAAATCTGGAAGAGCAAGTAGATTTAAAAATTATTATTATTATATTAACCATGTTTAGTGTTGCTGTCTAAAAGGGGTGTAAATATGTATCACATGTGTGCTTGAAGAACTCATTGTTTTGATACTAAAATAAACTTGAGTGCCTTGTTAAATTGAAAAAAAAAAAGGAACAGAAAATTGAATTACTAATAGCATTCATATAGTTACTTACTTTATTTTCACCCAAAAAGAAAATTTTTAATGAACTAAACACACTAAAACTAACATCTGGTATATTGGTTGTTTTTCCCAATTTCATTGAAAATCGCGTTAAAAAATTCCCAAAACTGACCAGGGTCCTTTTTCCCAAAATACCCAGATAAACCCTGATTCTTGGGGTTCTTTGATATGCTGAATCTAACCATGTATTTAGATTTTGGATATTGGACCATAATAGGTGAATGTCCAATTTAAAATTTTTAAGTTCTTAGACCACATTCATTCTGTGTCAGAAACCTATGCTGTGTCAAATATTTAATCATAGCTGTATCAAGCTTGAATGTTGTGTCCATACTTGCCCCAACTGTTCAGGGTTCGACCTCTGCGGTCGTATCAAGCTGCGCCCTGCGGAGCATTTTATTATAAACTTATACCATAGGTTTCAGGGATTAAATTTAATGGTCACCCAGTTGCCCAATGCGACCAGATTTTCGGCTTGGCGAATATATATATCATCCTGATGCCCAGCTGGCGACCGAAAATATTTTGCATTGAATCCCATGTCTATTCTTTCCCCACGATATAAACAAAAACTGTTCCCAAACGGAAATCCGATTGTCTAATTAAAGCGGGAAAATGGAACGGAGGATTTCTGGAAACCAGTAAGGTCATTTTAATAACCAAAACCCAGTCGGACAACTAAGTTTTCGATGCGTAGTCACGATTTGACACATGTATACCCCTTCTCTAAACATGTTTTCTAATTTCTTTTTTAAAGCTTCTACGATTAATTCATTATTTTGAAGTGTTTTTGTTACGCTTTTGAATCTGAATTACTTTAGAGATACATCCCAGTTGTATTGTTCAGAGAGTCATTACTAGTCCGTTTTTGACAAAAACTTGTCAACACAACTTGTTCTTCAATGAAAAAACGAAACGCAAAATCTCATAAATAAATATACTAATATCTAGTATGCTAACCAATCATCGATGAAAAGTAATTATATAATATTTTTGATCAACACTTATTAGAAGATGGCTTCGATTTGAAATAACATTTACTGTTTTATGTAAACAGCTATAGGTTGCATTTCTGTAAATATCAACAATGCAATTTCCATAGGAACTCCTTTAACGGCTAAAACTGTACCACTTTTGCTATGAAGTTTTGAAAAAAATATATCCTAGAATGGAAAGTTCATATGCACTACTATTTTTTCAGAGGTCAAAATATAGGGCTGTGCGGCATATTTTTAACGTTTATATGCCCGAACTTCTAAGAGTTTAAACTTACATTAAATTTCTATACTACCCCAACCTTGACTTAAGGATTTCCACAGACTTCAACTTGATCACTATGAATATGTATATTTACTGGTAACATTCCCAAGTTATGTCTCTATGAGATGAAACATAGAGATCATATCCGGGAACCAATACGTAAACAAAATTAATTGTCTATGAATATTCTATATCTCCCCAAAAGGCGTGGTTTGAAAAACAGCTGTATTTACAAAGTGCAACCTATACTAACATTTATTCCAATAGAAAACTTTCTAAAACACTTTTCTCACAACAATACTTATATCTCAGAATTATAGCCTGAAAGAAATCACTGCATATACTCTAAGTTTTCTTTTACAGTACATTTTACACCCCCACCCCTGTATCAATGTTTTACAGAATTTGAAAACAAGACTTTAATAATGGCCAGCTTACCCTATGAGCATGTTTTCTGACATGAAATGTCTAGAACCTGTTTGAAACTATTTTGATAACAAATTGAAAGCATTTCAGAACACTATAAATGTAATGTTTAGCAGCTAATCATTCCAACATTCAAGATTATATAAAGTGTCCAATCCTGCCTCTGTCTCCAGTCCACATCTTACTGTATGCCTATTTGTCAATGAAAGTTCACAATTACTGCCTCAAATGGTCAGTTAAGAAATCTTGTCACAACAGTTTCATCTCTTACCATATATCTAACATAATTTAGCTAATATATGAACTAGAAGTGTTTAAACAAAGCCATATTTGCAAAAGTTGTATGAATGAAGATATCAGTCTGATGTATGAATTCACTAAAAGTTTTATAGAAATTACTGCTAACATCTGATTTTGCATAACTTCCAAGTACAGTTATTGGTTTCTATACAAAAGACCTTTAAAATAATAAAGTCATAGCATTTACAAGTTAAATTATTTGTTTTATGACCCAGGGGTAGGCATTTTCTCTGTTTTTGCCCTGGGGCCTCAAATTTCTAAATTATTCTGCTGTTTCTAGCAATATGGAATATTTAGTGCATATTTAGGATAGAACACACTATTGTAAGTTTTAATGAGGTATTTTTGTATTTCTAGCTTGTATTTTTTATGCTGTGATCACAAAAAGCACATTTAGGTGCTACGACTTACTTTTGGGTTATCGACAGGATAAAACACCCCACCAATAATATTCAGGAAGGATCTATGAGTTTCAATGACTGCGAAGAGTAAATATAAGCACTTCTGAACAATTTATATTACTAATATGCATATATAATGAATTTATTTTGCCTTCAGGGCTTTAACTAAACTATGCAAACTGTGAATTTATGCTGAGTCATCATAGTTAAGGCCCAGGATTTTCTCAATCTTCATGAAATATTTATAAAACTTCATATTTGAGTTAATTTCATTAAAAATATCTGAGATAAACCAGATATGGTGAAATTCTGTATGTTCCCTTTTTTTACCCAATATAGGTTGCATTTCTGTAAATATCAACAATGCAATTTCCATAGGAACTCCTTTAACGGCTAAAACTGTACCACTTTTGCTATGAAGTTTTGAAAAAATATATCCTAGAATGGAAAGTTCATATGCACTACTATTTTTCAGAGGTCAAAATATAGGGCTGTGCGGCATATTTTCAACGTTTATATGCCCGAACTTCTAAGAGTTTAAACTTACATTAAATTTCTATACTACCCCAACCTTGACTTAAGGATTTCCACAGACTTCAACTTGATCACTATGAATATGTATATTTACTGGTAACATTCCCAAGTTATGTCTCTATGAGATAAAACATAGAGATCATATCCGGGAACCAATCGTAAACAAAATTAATTGTCTATGAATATTCTATATCTCCCCAAAGAGGCGTGGTTTGAAAAACAGCTGTATTTACAAAGTGCAACCTATATTGTCAACAGGAAGTTCAAATTGAAGGGAGACAATGTTCTAAGTTCAGTACTGTCAAATCTTATGATATATTTATGATGGCAATAATTCAAATATTATAAAATTACCACACATAACCTTTACCAGACTCAAACATTACATATAGGATTACATAAAAAGGCTTTATTAGTATATGAAATGTACATTTAAGTTTTTATTTTATTAGTATAAAAATTGGTTGGGCCCCTAAAATTTTAACTGGGCCCCTGAAAAAAATATTTTGGGGGCCCAGCTGGCCCCTGGAGAAAAAGAGTTAAGTTTAGTCCCTGGGTTTATATCAGCAATGTCTCAGACAAGTTCGAAATTCAGTTTCGATCAATTATTTTTAAAAGAGTTGTGCCCCTTGGAAATATTAATTATAAGGAAAATTACATTGTTTGAGCTCTCATCTGTACAGTTCTTTCCAGATTTTTATCAAATTTATATCAAAGGTATATAACAGCAATGTCTCTGTCAATCTGAAAATAAGTGCGTTAACTTTCACAAAAATCTTCTCTTAAACTTCTGGGCCACTTGGAACCAAACTTTGCCACAATCATCATCAAGGTATTTAGTTTAAAAAATGTGTCCGATGATCCTGCCTGGCAACGAACCAACATGGCCAACATGGCTAAAAATAGACCATAGGGGTAAAATGTATTGTTTGGCTATTATCTTGAAATCTGTTAAAGATAGAGAAAATTTAACGGGCCAAAATGTTTGGATGATGAGATCCACATAATGTCTATCGACATCAAAACTGTCAGACGATTTCTTATTGAGTTATTGCCCTTGAATAACAAAACTTACCATTTTTGTCCAGCCTGTGACTTTTGTCGCAAAAGCGAGACATAGCGATCCTTCATTCCATCGTCGTCATCGTGGGCGGTGTCCACAAATATTCACTCTGTGGTTACAGTTTTTGAAATTTTAATAACTTTCTTAAAATATTCTGGATTTCTACCAAACTTGGACAGAAGCTTGTTTATGATCATAAGAGAGTATCCAGAAGTAAATTTTGTAAAAAAAAAAAATCCTATTTATCCGTATTTTTCACAATTTTTCATTTTTGCCGATTATCTTGAAAACTATAATAGATAGATAGAAACTTTAAAAACCAAAAATGATAACTAAGACAAGATCTACAAATTAATAAATAATCCATCATGGTTGAAATCTTCAGTTGACTCTTTATTGAAATGATTTTAAAGTCATATGAAACCTCAAATTAAAAAAAATGATGCATATGTTTTTTTATAACTAAATGGATAGTTTTCATTATAAAACTTATGTACATATACTTTTTTCTGAAGAAAATTCTTTAATTTGTCCACATTTAGAAGAAGTTTACTTTTTAGCTCACCTGGCCCAAAAGGGCCAAGTGAGCTTTCTCATCACTTGTCGTCCGTCGTCGTCTGTTAACTTTACAAAATCTTCTCCTCTGAAACTTCTGGGTCAAATGTAACCAAACTTGGCCACAATCATCATTGGGGTATCTAGTTTAAAAATGTGTCCGTGACCCGCCAACCAACCAAGATGGCCGCCATGGCTAAAAATAGAACATAGGGGGTAAAATGTAGATTTTGGCTTATATCTCTGAAACCAAAGCATTTAGAGCAAATCTGACATGGGGTGAAATTGTTTATCAGGATAAGATCTATCTGCCCTGAAATTTTCAGATGAATCGGACAACCCGTTGTTGGGTTGCTGCCCCTGAATTGGTAATTTTAAGAAAATTTTGCCGTTTTGGGTTATTATCTTGAATATTATTATAGATAGAGATAAACTGTAAACAGCAATAATGTTCAGCAAAGTAAGATCTACAAATAAGTCAACTTGACCAAAATGGTCAGTTGACCCCTTAAGGAGTTATTGCCCTTTATAGTCAATTTTAACAATTTTTCGTAAATTTTTACAAAATCTTCTCCTCTGAAACTACTAAGACAAATTTAACCAAACTTGTCCACAATCATCATTAGAGTAACTAGTTTAAAAATGTGTCCGATGATCCGCCCATGAACCAAGATGGCTGACATGGCTAAAAAATAGTACATAGGGTAAAATGCAGTTTTTGGCTCGTATCTCTGAAACCAAAGCATTTAGAGCAAATCTGACGAGGATAAAATTGTTCATTAGGTCAATATCTATCTGCCCTGAAATTTTCAGACCAATCAGGCAACACATTGTTGGGTTGCTGCCCCTGAATTGGTAATTTTAAGAAAACTTTGCACCTTTTGGTTATTATCTTGAATATTATTATAGATAGAAATAAACTGTAAACAGCAATAATGTACAGCAAAGTAAGATCTACAAATAAGTCAACATGACCAAAATTGTCAATTGACCCTTAAGGAGTTATTGCCCTTTATAGTCAATTTTACAATTTTCATAAATTTTGTAAATTTTTGTAAATTTTACAAAATATTTTCCACTGTAACTACTGGGCCAAGTTCATTATAGATAGAGATAATTGTAAGCAGCAAGAATGTTCAGTAAAGTAAGATCTACAAACACATCACCATCACCAAAACACAATTTTGTCATGAATCCATCTGTGTCCTTTGTTTAATATGCACATAGACCAAGGTGAGCGACACAGGCTCTTTAGAGCCTCTAGTTTTAATTTCTTGCTTCCAGCAAGCAATTCGCAGACATATTTTCCGTATGCAAAGTGACCTTAGCGTGACCCTTCTCGTAAAAATCCGGTGATCGCAATACGCATGGATCTGTCATTAAAATAAACAATTATCTGATTGTACATGTTAAACACGTGCTCAGTATCCATGCTTCTTTGTTGATTATTTACTATAAGGTGATAATCGGTAAACTTCAGCTTCAAAACACGACAATTAAGTAGCTGCCATTTTTCACCTCATAACAGACAGAGAGAAAAAAAAATTGACGATTATACGATATATTTGCATAAAAAATGATAAAAGCGTGCACAGAAGACTAAGTTTATGATATATACATGCATTGGTTCAAGAATTGGATAAACATTATTTTTCACCAGTCACTCGTTTCATATGACTTTAACAAAAAAATGGCAATTGTTGAAGATGCAGGCGAGTGACACAGGCTCTTTAGAGCCTCTATTTTTTGTTGATACACTATATTTATTTTCCTTTCACATTACATGGTACAAGTTTTTACAAGATTTCATGATTGACCAAGTAAAAATGAAATTCTACTTGCTATACTTTTTCTTTCAAAAAAGCTGAACAACTACAAAAACAAATTAGAATTGCCTTAGAACTGCACATGTGTAGTGAAAAACAATCCATTATCATGATTATGTAGATAGGAAACTTAAAAAAATACTTTATACAAATAATTTTAATTTCATACATCTTATTATATTTCAGGATCCGTTAAAGTCGTGAAAGGTGAAGGCATGTCTGTGTATAGAAATCCATTTGAAAAGGGAGATTTAATTGTTAAATTTGATATCACTTTCCCACCCAAAAACTTTGCTGACCCAGAACAGTTAAAAGTAAGTAATGAAATTTGAAATTTTAAAGTTTAAATCAAAATAAATGAAATGGATATTCAATAGTTGATATTAGTATCCAGGAAAGTTGAAAGTTTGTGAATAGTGTTTAATTGGATTGAATTGAGTTGTTTGTAGATTCATTGATAGTTTCTGAAACAATGCAGTTTGGAACAATTTAATCGAATCTTGCTGATATTTCAGAGTTCTGATAGGCTTTTTAACAACTTCATTTCAGAACTGTTTTGTGTCATTATTCAATAGTTGAATCAAGATAGTAGATTGCAACCATCATAATCATTGCACTTTTTTACCCACAAAAAAAAAAAGAATAGGTTAACCTTTGCCCCATATGTCTGATCTTCAGTTTTGATGATATTTTTTATCTATTTATAAGCCCGTCAAAATTTTGACGGGACGTATTATGGTATACAAATGTCCGGCGTAAACATGTCGCACCGTAACTTGAGAACAACTCATCCAAATTTCATGAAACTTAATGCAGTTGTTTTTAATGATGGTCAAACGATCTGTATACTTTTTGGTGAAAAAAAGATTAAAACTTCTGAGTTACGGGACTTTGTAACTAAAACAAGGGTGTTTTTTTTTTCACATGTCGCTACCGTATCTCAAAAACGATTTATGATAATTGCTTAAAACTTTACACACTTTTTAGTTATATTAACCTTTAGATCTGTATAATTTTTGGTGATGATTCAAAATTTTATTTTTGAGTTATTGAGTATTTTGTAAAAAGGGGATGGGGTTTTACATGTCGCGCCATATCTCAAAAACGATTTATGATTATTGCTTAAAACTTTACACACTTATTAGTTATATTGATCTAAAGATCTGTATACTTTTTGATTTTGATTCAAAATTTTATTTTAGAGATATTGAGTTTTTTTGTATAAAAAAAGGGGGTTTCACATGTCGCCCCATATCTCAAAAACAATTTATGATTATTGCTTAAGACTTTACACACTTCTTAGTGATATTAATCTCAAGATCTGTATACTTTTTGGTGATAATTCAAAATTTTATTTAAGAGTTATTGAGTTTTTTGTTAAAAAAGGTGTGTTTTCACATGTCGCACTGTATCTCAAAAACAATATATGATTATTGCATAAAACGACGGGCGTATCATGCGCTCATGGCGCAGCTGTTAATTTTTTTAAAAAGGTATATGAATCATATTTCATTACTACTAAATACTACATGTACAACACACCATTTTTGATAGCTTTCATGTTTCAATTTAGTTTCCAGGAACCCATAATATTTCAAGATAATTTATTAGCATTAATACTCATTTCTTTATATTATAACATGTAGGTATTTAATGATTGATTCAATATTACGTAACTTTTATGCCTGGATGTCTCATCTAAAGTTCAAAATTTAGGTGTTCACATTGTTCTGTCAAATTGGGCAATTCCTGTCTAAGAAACAAACTATATCTTGTGGTAACGCAGTTCACAGAGGCATTGAAGTAAAAACAACAAACAGTGATCAGAAAGTATAATTAAGTCAACAAAATCTTATTCATGCTATAAGCCTAGCAAGAGTTTTTACACAAATTGGCATCAAGTTTTTATATGACCGCAAAAAGCGTCGTATAATGCTATGATGTCGTGGTCAGCGTCATCCGAAAAACCATTTGGTTGCCAGACAATAACTTTAATTTAAGTGAATGGATCTCTAAGAAATTTTACCAGAAGGTTCAATACCACAAAAGAAAGGTTGGGATTGATTTTGGGGGGGTTATGGTACCAACAGTTAAGGAATTAGGGGCCAAAAACAAGCATTTTTGGAGTTTACTGACAATAACTTGTGTGTAAGTGTATGGATCTCTCTGAAATTGTACCACAAGGTTCCATATCACAAAGGGAAGGCTGGGAATGAGTTCGGGGTAATTGCCCCATAAGTTTAGGAATTGGGGGCAAAAAAGGGGCAAAAACAAGCATTTTTATACGACCGCAAAAAATTAAGATATTTTGGTTCACATATTGGTGTCACGTTGTCGTCTTCGTTGGTGTCAGCGTCGTCCGAAGACAGATGGTTTCCGGATAATAACTAGTATAAAGTAAATAGAAATCATTAAAATTTTAACACAAGGTTTATAACAACTAAAGGAAGGTTGGGATTGATTTTGGGGGTTATGGTCCCAACTGTTTAGGAAAAAAGGGGCCCAAATAAGAATTTTTGTAGTTTCCAGACAATAACTTGTGTTAAAGTGTATGAATCTCTCTGAAATTATACCACAAGTTTCCATACTACAAAGGGATGGTTAGGATTGACTTTGGGGGGTTATGGCTCAAACCACTTAGGGCAAAAAAAGGAGAAAAACAAGGGTTTTTCTGGTTAAAGGACAATTGAGACAATTTAAAAGTAGTGTAAGGGAGGTAATCCAAATCAATTTTAAAGAACAATGTTTGATTACCTCCCTTATGCTGCTTGTAAATTATATATTAAGAAATGATGATTGTCTTGAGGTGATTAGCTGTCAATTTATTTTTAGCAGTTACTATTAATTAATATTAATTTTAGCCATGACTATGTATGTCATTTTATATTTTAAGACTTTTATGATGTATTTAAATGTATAATTATGGTTGCAAACTCCATTAGAAATTTGAATTGTGATTCTGACCATATCTTGAGGGAAAGAATTTTTTTAGAATAAGGGAAAGGGGGGAGGTGAAAAAAATTGGAAAGTGGGGGGGACAATTTTTTCATTTCAGATTTCAGAGATTAAAAGAAAATTTCTTCAATTTTTTTTTTTTTTTTTTGGTGTTAATATTCAACAGCATAGTGTATTGCACAAAAGCAAAAATTGAATATAAATTCAAATCATATAACCAATTTGAAGTTCTTTGACTACAGTTAATCTGTGTCAGAAACCTATTACGTGTCAAAAATTTAAATACAATCAAAATTCAGACCTGTATCAAGAGTGAATATTGTGTCCATTTCATTTTGGCCCCAACTTTTCAGGGTTGGACATCTTCGGTCATATCCAGCTGCGCTCAGCGAAGCAATTTATTCTAGTTTCCAGACAATAACTTGTGTTTAAGTGTCTGGATCTCTCTAAAATTTTACTACAAGGTCTATACCAAAAAGGAAGGCTGGGATTGAGTTTGGGGGTAATTACTCAAGGGGGTTCAAAAGTTAGGGGGGGGTTATTTTTTTTCAAATTTTTTGAAATTTCAAATAATTGCACAGTATTGCACAATAGCAAGAAATCCTCAACTGCACAGTATTGCCCAATAGCAAGAAATCTTTAATTGCACAGTATTGCGCAATAGCACAGTATTATGCAACAACACAGTATTGTGTAAGATTAAGTAGCAATAGCAAGAAATCTTCTATTACACAATAGCACAGTATTGCACAATAGCAAGAAATCTTCAATTGCACAGTATTGCGCAATAGCAAGAAATCTTCAATTGCACAGTATTGGGCAATAGCACAGTAGTGGACAATAGCAAGAAATCTTCAATTGAAAATAAATACAAATCTTTTAACCAATTTCATTGGGATTAATTTGAAGTCTTTAATTTTTTTGGGTTCTAACCTTGTATTACTTTTTATACGACCGTAAAAAAAAAAATTTTGTGGTTGTATATTGGTATGACGTTGGCGTCGTCGTCTTCGTCCGAAGACACATTGGTTTTCGCACTCTTACTTTAGTTTAAGTAAATTGATCTCTGTGAAATTTTACCATAAGGTTCAATACCACAAAAGGAAGGTTGGGATTGATTTTGGGGGTTATGGTACCAACAGTTAAGGAATTAGGGGCCAAAAGGGACCAAAAAGCATTTTGTAACTTCCAGACAATAACTTGTGTGTAAGTGTATGGATCTCTCTGACATTGTACCACAAGGTTCCATATCACAAAGGGAAGGCTGGAATTGATTTTGGGGTAATTGCCTCAAAATTTTAGGAATTAGGGGCCAAAAGGGCAAAAACAAGCATTTTCTAGTTTCATGACAATAACTTGTGTGTAAGTGTTTAGATATTTCTGAAATTGTACTACAAGGCTCCATATCACAAAGGAAAGCTGGAATTGAGTTTGGGGTAATTGCCTGAAACGTTTTGGAATTGGGGCCAAAAGGGCCAAAATAAAGCATTTTCTAGTTTCAGACAATAACTTGTGTTCAAGTGTATGGATCTCTCTGAAATTGTACTGCAAGGTACCATACCACAAAGGGAAGGCTGGGATTGAGTTTGGGGTGATGAATCATTAGGGGTTCAAAAATTTAGAGGGGGATTTTTTTTTCCTTTTTTTTTCTTTTAAAATTTTCCATTTTAAGTTGGTTATTTCTGATTTATATTTAAAAGCAAATAATAATGATATGGTAGGAGATACACATCAAACAGGATGTGTAAATTATCATATAATAAGTATTGTGCAATAGCAAGAGATTTTCAATTGCACAGTATTGCACAATAGCAAGAAATCTTCAATTGCACAGTATTGCACAATAGCAAGAAATCTTTAATTGCACAGTATTGCGCAATAGCAAGAAATATCCAATAGCACAATATTGCGCAATAGCAAGAAATTGTCAATTGTACAGTATTGCGCAATAGCAAGAATATTCAATTGCACAGTATTGTGCAAAGAAGATACTTCGTATAAATTGCTTAACCAATTTCAATGGGGTTTTATTCTTGAATTCTTGGGGTTCTTTAATATGCTGAATCTAACGGTGTATTAAGTTTTTGGATTTTGGGCCCCGTTTTTAAATTGGTCCACATTGAGGTCCAAAGGGTCCAAAATTAAACTTTGTTTGATTTCATCAAAAATTGAATTCTTGGGGTTTTTTGATATGCTGAATCTAACCATGTATTTAGATTTTGGATATTGGACCATAATAGATGAATGTCCAATTTAAAATTTTTAAGTTCTTAGACCACATTCATTCTGTGTCAGAAACCTATGCTGTGTCAAATATTTAATCACAATCCAAATTCAGAGCTGTATCAAGCTTGAATGTTGTGTCCATACTTGCCCCAACTGTTCAGGGTTCGACCTCTGTGGTCGTATCAAGCTGCGCCCCTGGAGCATTTTATTTGGATATTGGGGCCCCATTTTTATATTGGTCTACATTGAGGTCAAAAGGGTCCAAAACCAAAATTTGATTGATTTCATCAAAATTAAATTTTTGGTGTTTTTTTATACGACCGCAAAAAAAATTTTTTGTGTCATATATTGGTATGATGTCGTCATCGTTAGTTCAAGTAAATGGATCTCTATGAAATTTTACCAGAAGGTTCAATACCACATAAGGAAGGTTGGGATTGATTTTGGGGGTTATGGTACCAACAGTTTAGGAAAAAGGGGTCAAAAACAAGCATTTTTGTTGTTTCCGGACAATAACTTGTGTGTAAGTGTATGGATCTTTCTGAAGTTGTACCACAAAGTTCCATATCACAAAAGGAAGGCTGGGATTGAGTTTGGGGGTAATTGCCCAAAAGGTTCTGGAATTACGGGCCAAAAACAAGCATTTTTCTAGTTTCCAGACAATAACTTGTGTTTATGTGTATGGATCTCTCTGAAAGTGTAATGCAAGGTACCATACCACAAAGGGAAGGCTGGGATTGAGTTTAGGGGAAATTGCCCCAAACGTTCAGGAATTGGTGGCCAAAAAGGGGTAAAATAACAAGAATTTTTCTAGTTTCCAGACAATAACTTGTGTTTAAGTGTATGGCTTTCTGAAATTGTACTACTAGGTACCATACCACAAAGGGAAAGCTGGGATTGAGTTTGGGGGTAATTACTAAAGGGGTAAAAATATTGGGGGTTCATAATTTTTGGGTTTTTGTCGAGCCTTTCGACTTTTGTCGAAAAAGCGAGACATAGCGATCCTACATTCCGTCTGTGTCGGCAGCATCATCCATAAATATTCACTCTGTGGTTAAAGTTTTTGAAATTTTAATAACTTTCTTAAACTATCCTGGATTTCTACCAAACTTGGACAGAAGCTTGTTTATGATCATAAGATTATATCCAAAAGTAAATTTTGTAAAAAAAAAATTCCATTTTTTCCGTATTTTACTTATAAATGGACTTAGTTTTTCTGCCAGGAAACATTACATTCACTCTGTGGTTATAGTTTTTGAAATTTTAATAACTTTCTTAAACTATCCTAGATTTCTACCAAACTTGGAAAGAAGCTTGTTTATGATCATAAGATAGTATCCAGAAGTAAATTTTGTAAAAAAAAATCATTTTTTCTGTTTTTCTGCCAGTTAACATTACATTCACTCTGTGGTTAAAGTTTTTAAAATTTTAACAACTTTCTTAAACTATCTTGGATTTGTACCAAACTTGGACAGAAGCTTGTTTATGATTAAAAGCTAGTATCTAGAAGGAAATCTTGTTAGAATTCTATTTTTCCATATTTTACTTATAAATGGACTTTTATTAATTTTTTTCCTCATTTTTGTTGAGTCTGGGATTAAATAGCACAATAGCACAATAATGCCCAATATCCAGAAATCTTCAATTGCATAGTATTGCGCAATAGCAAGAAATATCCAATTGCACAGTATTGTGCAATTGCAAGAAATCTTCAATTGAAAATTAACACAAATATTTCAACCCATTTCAAATTTTTTAGATTTTTCACCATATTTATTTTGTGTCAGAAACCTATATTATGTCAAAAATTTGATCACAATCCAAATTCAGACAGTATCAAGCTTGAATATTGTGTCCAAACTTGCACCAACTGTTCAGGGTTCGACCTTTGCGGTCGTATCAGGCTGCGCTCAGCGAAGCATTTTATTACTGTTATATTTTCATGAAGTTATTTGATCTGCTAACATTTTTATGCCCCCGTCGTAGCGGAGGGGGCATTAAGTTTTACCCTTGTCTGTCTGTACGTACGTCCCAAAATTGGTTTCCGTTCTCTAACTTGAGTTTGCCTCAACAAAATGTTATGAAACTTATTCACAATGTTTATTACCACAAAACACAGATCAAGTTTGAATTTTGGTGGCGTCACTTTAACCGTTCTAGAGTTATGCCCCTTTATAAATGGAAAAATTGCAAAATTTTTAGTTTCCATTCTCTAATTTAAGTTTGCCTCAACCAAATGTTATGAAACTTATATACAATGCTTATTACCACAAAACACAGATCAAGTTTGAATTTTGGTGGCATCACTTAAACGGTTTTAGAGTTATGCCCCTTTATAATGGAAAAATTGCTAAATTTTTAGTTTCCGTTCTCTAACTTAAGTTTGCCTCAACCAAATGTTATGAAACTTCTACACACTGCTTATTATCACAAAATACAGATCAAGGGTGAATATTGGTGGCTTCACTCAAACCGTTCTAGAGTAATGCCCCTTTATAAATGGAAAAATTGCAAAACTTTTAGTTTCCGTTCTCTTACTTAAGATTGCCTCAACCAAATGTTATGAAACTTATACACAATGCTTATTACCACAAAACACAGATCAAGTTTGAATTTTGGTGGCGTGACTCAAACTGTTCTAGAGAAATGCCCCTTTATAAATGGAAAAATTGCAAAATTTTTAGTTTCCATTCTCTAACTTAAGTTTGCCTCAACCAAATGTTATGAGACTTACACACAATGCTTATTACCACAAAACTCAGATCAAGTTCAAATTTTGGTAGCGTCACTTTTACCGTTCTTCAGTTATGTCCCTTTATAACTATATGATATGCAAGCAGGGGCATCATCTGTGTCCACATGTGGACACAAACCACATTTATTTCAATATTTTTCAGAAACTAGAAAGTTTGTTACCTAGAAGACCAGAAAGAGAGATTCCCACAGGTGAAGATGTAGAAGAAGTGGACTTAGTAGAATTTGATGAAAGTCGTGGGGGTCGTAGGAGAAATAGAGACGCTTACAATGAGGACGATGATGATGAAGAAGGACATGGACCTAGGGTACAATGTGCACATCAATAACGATACTTTAGCGCTAGGTTGAAATTAGGATGGAGTGTGAAAGAGAAGGAACGTATGTGGGTGTGCTTATAGATTCTGACGAACAACTTTTTTTTTACAAGTGAAGTTACAGCAAGAAAATTTCATTATCACAGATATTTTATGTGATGTCTGGGTTATATTATGATTTTATTTTTGTTTAGTTAGGATCAGCAATATCTACATTGTGTAAGAACAGATGTTTTAGCCAACACATTTTCTAATGACTTACACATTTTATATTTTTTATGAAAAGTATTTAATTGTTCTAAAATCAAGTCAGCAGAATATTTTTATAGCTGTTATATGTTGTCTATATAAAATATTCTTCACTTTTACTTTTATCGAAATAAAAAAATTTGGATGCTGGATTTTATATATTCTACCAGATTGAAAACTACCAGATTGAAAAATCAAACTGAATTTTGTTATATAAAGTTTAATGAAGAATTACTAATACCAAAAAACAAATGTATAAATTGACAAATAGATAAATAGTGTTTATTGAAGCAACCTTATAAAAGACTCTCTAAATATAGTTTTATTATTATATTACCTTTGCAGATATAAACACAAGCCAATATACAGCTGATATCTATAAGGTGTATAATATGACAGATACTTGTAAATTAATTTTATTTATTATAGTTAGCTCATGGTTATGTTAACAGCTTTCCTCATTTTATTCTTGACATAACACATTGATTTAAGTTGGGAGCATTGCTTTCATGAGCATGTTTCTAGCTTAAAACTATAAAATGTTGAAATAAACAATCATATTTATAAAACCGAACAATAAAATGTTTTCTGTGTTTTTTTATTGTCCAATGTTTTCCTTGTCAAAATAAATTGGAAGTATCCTGAAAATGCAGACTGTTCAATGAAAACTTGTAAGGTATCTGTGGTAGGCACTTGAAAATTGTTAAAATTGTAAACTTATAAAAGTTTTCATTGAACAAGTATAATTTATCAACAGAATGAGAGCAATTGTCAAATTAATGAGTTTCATTTTTGGAACAATGTATGTAACAGATATCTTTTTTTTAATCCTTGTAAATAAAAAGGAGTCTTATGTTTTGTGTTGTATGTGGCAGTAAGTTAGGTTAAGATTAAAAAGAAATGCCTTCTCAGTCATCACAATAAACCTTTGAATCTACAGGACTGAAGCTCAATTTCACAAAATTTTAGCTGGATTCTGTTGGCTTGTAGAAAAGAATTTTACAAGCCCGACAGCAATTCTACAAGCCTGGGGTGGTGGTCTTGTGGTTAAGCGTGAAGACTGCATTTTGGAAAATTATACACGATGCCTTATTTAGACAGATTTTCAAGGCATTTAGTGACATTTTTTTTCAAAGACTGAATTTAGTGTTTGTATTTTGACATTAACTTTATGTATTCTTTTCATCATATGAAAGGCCTAATATTGAAAACACTAAAAAATTTCAAAGGAATGAAGGGGGGAAAAGTAAGAAAGTTCAATTTTTGTTCAAAAATAAAAAGTGTTGTTAGCATTTCTCTTTTCATTTGATGTAAATATTAAGTCTTAAGATATTTAAAGGAATTTTAATATATTTTCACCATTTATCATTCAGAAAAGCATATGGTTTATCATTGCTTGTTTAGAAATTAGTATGGGTTAAACGTTACTGTTGAATTATGCCAACTTTATTTTTGCAGTGGTTTCAAATATAGTTAGATTTTTGTTCTCCTCCTTCTCTACTAAGAGTAAAAAAATTGGATTTTTTGGTTAAAAGCAAACAAGCTGCCTTCTTTTTCTACCTGTCTGAAACTATTGCTACAAAAGTCTATTGGAGGCCCCATCATTTACATATATTGACATATCATTCAGTGGGATATTCCTATATAATGATTGCAACTGATACAAGATCTGGACTAATGTGATGCATTTCAAATTCCCTTAGATTGGTGATTTTTCATGTGGAATAATTGTAATCCTTGACAATTCACACAGTTTTATCTCTTGCAAAGAATATGTTCCTGCAAGTATAAAATTTTCTTTGTATATTCATGATGCTTTCAGTCGAAAGTATTCATGACTGGATTTGATTATTAATTCTACAATAATATCAACATACAGGCCGATGAATGACCTTTATGTTCATTATTATATTCATTTCATCCATAGTACCCATTTCCTGGTCTACTTTATATTCCTATTGCTTTACATTTCTTTACATTTCCAAAAACAAACAAAAGAGTTTGAGAGTCACACTTTTCAATTGGTTTTATATCAGTGGAGTGAACAAATTGTCTTAGGAATATTTCAGTACAAGATCAGAATTAAAATTTCAAAACATTGTTTCTTGTTATTAGTAGGGTTTCCGACAAAAAAAGCCACATTTTTTGGAAGCCGTGTATAAATTTTATGAGGTTTGAGCACAGGACATCTAGCTTTACCCCCAAAAATTCACATTTAGATTAATTAAAAATTAATTGTAATTTAATGTTATAAGTTTAACTTCTCAATTAATTGGATTTATTTTTTTTGATTGTATCCAATTTGTAACTTGTATTCTGTAGGTTCATTGGCACTTATTTTATTTTGCCCAAATTATTACACCTTTCCATTAGAACTTGTAGTTGTTGTATTCTTCTTTTTATTTTAAGAAGCATTTAAAAAGATCACGATTATTTTTCATCAATTTCAAAGGCATTTTCATTCTGTATGCTGAATTTTGTGATGTTTAAATAAAATGGCACAAGTGTATTTGATCCCATTATAACATAAAGCTAACTTACAGTCAAGTGTTGCAAGTTTGTAAGATTCAAAATCGTGCTTACTGTCCAAGAATCCAATCCAAGATAGAATGGAGTAGGGGCAATTAGACCTGTTTTTGTTCACATTTGGTCAACATTTAAAAATTTGTCAAATCCTACTGGAAATTGAATATTAGAGAGTTAATATCATATACTTTAACTACTGTTTCATAATTTTACATATTCCTATAAAATAAGGTACATATATACAACACTACATGTTACTGTTTATACAGAATAGCAAATTTTACATACTTTTGACATCAGAGTACATCACTTTCTAAAAGGAGTTGAGTTGTATACCAAAGGGAAAACATAGCTTTACTTCCAACAAAATTTTGGTTTTGGTTAATGATGTCTTTCTTGTACATATTTGGATAAATGCTAAAAATTTGCCGAATTCTCTCCAAATTGTGGTTTTGGGCATTCTTCTAGTGTTTAATTTGATGACCTGTTTAGAAGTAGTTCAAAATATTGTTAGAGCCTTAGAGTACATATTTTGGGTGTGATAGTATGAATTTATGTAATGGTTGAAAGACTTTTTCAAATTCAGGGGAAATTGGCCATACTCCTTTCACACTTAGTTCAGTAAAATGATTCATCACATTATTCAGCTACCTTTCTTTCATATCATACAGTTGTGTTTGTTTTATCTACAGAAGGCAACACATTTTTTTAAGTTGATCTGAAGATACTTATTGCGGGGAAAATTTAAACATTTAATACATAAGTTGCATTAGCATTTTATAGTCATATATTATGCATATGAATACTGTAGACGTAAAACCTTCTATGACTTTAAACATTGAAAATAATATTGTGTGTGTTTATTTTACATATTATTAAAATTAAAATTATGAGTGAACCAACGGTTTATAATTTGACATCTTTTTAAGAAAAAAACCAGTCTGCTTAAAGATAAACATGTTGAAAAGTTGTCACTTCCTAGAACAAACATTTTAATGGATGGAAAGAATAATCCATAGACATAATTTCCCAAATTAATTAAACTTAGGGATTTGATATACATGGAATAATGTCCACCAGTGTAATTTTTTTTCTGCAGGTCATAAATTGACAATAAAAGGGAACCCATAAAGTTTGAATTTACACTTGGCAACGAGAAGTAAATTTTCAAAATATACATCTTATGCATTTATCTAGATTCAGTGAAAATTTTGTATTCATAAAACTAAAAACCAGTTTTCAAAATGTGAATCAGGTAAATTTCCTGAAAATAGATTGCCATTAACTTTGAAATTATTATGAAATGGTGTTATATCAGAAATGCCTTGTATTTAAATGTTTTATTTTATAATAGTAAAAAATCATCATGTTTTTATTTAAAGTTTAAAATGAGTTTGTATAGTTGTAGAGTATAGCCATAAGTATAATGTGTTATCCTTTTTGGTTGTCAGCTTATAATAATAATAACCATAAAAACCCCATTTGAAAAACACAAAATTTACAGATAGATTCACCAACTTCATTGTAAATTTAGCATGTTATTTTTAATTGAAATACTTGATGTGATAATTTTACAAATAAAGTAAGATAACTTGCTATTTGTCATCTCAAGTTATTTGATTTTTTAATTATTACAGATTCCTTGAATCCGAGTTGTTTTAAGCAAGTGTTTGACTTTTTTATGCAGTTATATTAGCATTGTCACATCTCATTTCCATGGAGATAATTTGCCCCTCCCCCCTCAGTCAGTCTATTGACTGTGAAACCTTTGCTTATTTTACATGTATTATTTTGTGATTAGGTCAGTTTATGGGCAATCACTAGTGGTAGGTCAATGGTATTTGGTATGCAGTTGCAAAGCATTTGCACATCTCATTTCCATGGACATTATTTAGCATCACCCCTTAGTCATTGTTATACGACCGCAAAAAAATTTTTGGGATCGTATAATGGTATGATGTCGTCGTCGTCTGTGTCATCGTCCGAAGACACATTGGTTTCCAGACAATAACCTTAGTTTAAGTGAATGGATCTCTATGAAATTTTACCATAAGGTTCAATACCACAAAAGAAAGGTTGGGATTGATTTTGGGGATGATGGTCCCAACCGTTAAGAATTTAGGGGCCCAAAACAAGTATTTTTCTAGTTTCAGGATAATTACTTGTGTACAAGTATTTTGATTGCTCTGAAATTGTACCACAATGTTTAATACCACAAGTAGAAGGTTGGGTTATGGGACCAACAGTTTAGGAATTAAGGGCCAAAAAGGGGCCAAAACAAGCATTTTTTTTAGTTTCCAGACAATTACTTGTGTGTAAGTGTATGGATCTCTCTGACATTGTACCACAAGGTTCCATATCACAAAGGGAAGGCTGGGATTGAGTATCAGGTTAATTGCCCAAAACATGTAGAAATTAGGGGCCAAAAACAAGCATTTTTCTAGTTTCCAGACAATAACTTGTGTTTAAGTGTATGGATCTCTCTGAAATTCTACTTCAAGGTACCATACTACAAAGGCAATGCTTGGATTGAGTTTTGGGGTTATTGCTTAAAGGGGGGTTTCAAAAGTTGGGGGATTTTTTTCAATTTTTTTAGTGGATTCATATTTTTTTTTTTTTCCAAATTTTTCAAATTTCGAATTTTTGAAAAACAGTGTTGCGCAATAGATTTGTAAGATCTTTGACCACATTTATTTTGTGTCAGAAACCTATATTATGTCAAAAATTTAATCACAATCCAAATTCAGACAGTATCAAGCTTGAATATTGTGTCCAAATTTGCCCCAACTGTTCAGGGTACGACCTCTGCGGTCGTATCGGGCTGCACTCAGCGAAGCATTTTATTGAGAGATAGAGTAGATTTGAATCTTTACTTCCTCCCCAACAGGGGCTGGGACCTGTTCTCACTTCTACTACAACACACCGCCTAGCATTGAGCAGACACCTTATCCCCTCCTCTAACTATAGCCTAGCATTGAACAGACACCTTATCCCCTCCTCTAACTATAGCCTAGCATTGCTCAGACGCCTATCCCCTCCTCTAACTATAGCTATATATAGATACAGATGCTTATATGGTGGTGGTGCTAACTATGTATTTACTTTAATATATCAGAAGGTAGATCTAGATGCTAAATGCCTTATCTTATTAAGTTTCTGTCTTTCATATGTCAGTTGTCCTTGTCCTTGTCAATTACTTCATTTTCAAGTTTCAGTGATTTTTATAAGACCGCAAAATTTGGTATGACGTTGGCGTCGTCGTCGTCCGAAGACATTTGGTTTTCGCACTATACTTAAGTATAAGTTAATAGAAATCTATGAAATTTAAACACAAGGTTAATGACCACAAAAGGAAGGTTGGGATTGATTTTGGGAGTTTTGGTCCCAACAGTTTAGGAATTAGGGGCTAAAAAAGGGCCCAAATAAGCATTTTTCTTGGTTTTTGCACAATAACTTTAGTATAAGTAAATAGAAATCTATGAAATTTAAACACAAGGTTTATGACCACAAAAGGAAGGTTGGGATTGATTTTGGGAGTTTTGGTCCCAACAGTTTAGGAATTAGGGGCCAAAGGGCCAAAATTAAACTTTGTTTGATTTCATCAAAATTGAACTATTGGGGTTCTTTGATATGCGAATCTAACCGTGTATTTAGATTCTTAATTTTCGTCCGTTTTCAAATTGGTCTACATTAAGGTCCAAAGGGTCCAAAATTATACTTAGTTTGATTTTAACAAAATTGAATTCCTGGGGTTCTTTGATATGCTGAATCTAAACATGTACTTAGTTTTTGATTATGGGCCCAGTTTTCAAGTTGGTCCAAATCAGGGTCCAAAATTGAACTTTGTTTGATTTCAACAAAAATTGAATATATGGGGTTCTTGATATGCTGAATCTAACCATGTATTTAGATTTTTGATATTTGGGCCAGTTATCAAATTGGTCCACATTGAGGTTTAAAGGGTCCAAAATTGAACTTTATTTGATTTCATCAAAATTGAATTCTTGGGGTTCTTTGATATGCTGAATCTAACCATGTATTTAGATTTTGGATATTGGAATACCACAAAGGGATGGTAAGAATTGTCTTTGGGAGTTATGGCTCAAACCGTTAAGGAATAAGGTGCGAAAAAGGGGGAAAAGGGTTTTCAGGTTAATGGACAATTACTTAAGTACAAAACATAATTTAAAAGGCAGTGTAAGGTTGGTAATTGAAACTCATTTGAATATCTCACCTAAACTGCTTTTAAATTATGTATATTGAAATTGCCAAAACTTTATTATTAATAAATTCCATTGAAATTTGCCAATATAAAATGTTGCTAATGAAGCTTTTTATACGCCCGTCAAAATTTTGACGGGACGTATTATGGTATACAAATGTCCGCCGTCTGTCTGTCCGGCGTAAACATGTCGCACCGTAACTTGAGAATGACTTATCCAAATTTCATGAAACTTAACATAGTTGTTTCTTATGATGGTCAAACGATCTGTATACTTTTTGGTGAAAATAAGATTAAAACTTTTTGAGTTACGGGACTTAGTAACTAAAAGTCTGTCTGTCCGTCGTAAACATGTCGCACCGTAACTTGAGAATGACTTATCCAAATTTCATGAAACTTAACATAGTTGTTTCTTATGATGGTCAAACGATCTGTATACTTTTTGGTGAAAATAAGATTAAAACTTTTTGAGTTACGGGACTTAGTAACTAAAAGTCTGTCTGTCCGTCTGTCCGGCGTAAACATGTCGCACCGTAACTTGAGAATGACTTATCCAAATTTCATGAAACTTAACATAGTTGTTTCTTATGATGGTCAAACGATCTGTATACTTTTTGGTGAAAATAAGATTAAAACTTTTTGAGTTACAGGACTTAGTAACTAAAAGTCTGTCTGTCCGTCTGTCTGTCCGGCGTAAACATGTCGCACCGTAACTTGAGAATGACTTATCCACATTTCATCAAACTTAACATAGTTGTTTCTTATGATGATTAAACGATCTGTATACTTTTTGGTGAAAATAAGATTCAAACTTTTTGAGTTACGGGACTTAGTAACTAAAACAGGTGTGTGTTTTTTTTCACATGTCGTGCCGTATCTCAAAAACAATTTATGATTATTGCTTAAAACTGTACACACTTCTTAGTTATATTAACCTTAAGATCTGTATACTTTTTGGTGATGATTCAAAATTTTATTTTAGAGATATTGAGTATTTTGTTAAAAAAGGGGGAGGGGTTTATCACATGTCGCGCCGTATCTCAAAAACAGTTTATGATTATTGCTTAAAACTTTACACACTTCTTAGTTATATTAACCTTAAAAATCTGTATACTTTTTGGTGATGATTCAAAATTTTATTTTTGAGTTATTGAGTATTTTGTAAAAAAATGGGGGAGGGGTTTTTCACATGTCGCGCTGTATCTCAAAAACAATTTATGATTATTGCTTAAAATTTTACACACTTCTTAGTTATATTAATCTAAAGATCTGTATACTTTTTGGTTTTGATTCAAAATTTTATTTTAGGGATATTGAGTTTTTTGTAAAAAAAAAAGGGGGTTTTCGCATGTCACGCCGTATGTCAGAAACTATTTATGCTTATTGCATAAAAATTCGCACACAAGACGACGGGCGTATCATGCGCTCATGGCGCAGCTGTTTATTTGTTTATCTCACCTAAACTGCTTTTAAATTATGTATATTGGAAATTTGCCAAAATCTTTATTATTGATAAATTCCATTGGCAATATAAAATGTTGCTGATGAAGCTTTTTTGTTTATTTTAGCCATGATTATTGCAAAAAGGGAAGGCTGGGATTGATTTTGGGGGTAATTGCCTCCAAATTTTAGGAATTAAGGGCCAAAAAGGGGGCAAAAAAAAGCATTTTTCTAGTTTCAGGACAATAACTTGTTGTGTGTAAGTGTATGGATCTTTATGAAATTGTACTACAAGGTTCCATATCACATAGGGAAAGCTGGGTTTGAGTTTGGGGGTAATTGCCCTAAACGTTTAGGAATTTGGGGTCAAAAAGGGGCCTAAAAACAAGCATTTTTCTAGTTTCCAGACAATAACTTGTGTTCAAGTGTATGGATCTCTCTGAACTTGTACTGCAAGGTACCATACCACAAAGGGAAGGCTGGGATTGAGTTTGGGGTTAATGAATCATAATGGGGTTCAAAAAATTTGGGGGAGGGATTTTTTCTTTCTTTTTTTCCTTTTTTTTTCTTTAAAATATTCCATTTTAAATTGGTTATTTCTGATTTATATATAAAAGCAAATAATCATGATATGGTTTGATTATGTAAATTAAAAATTTTTAAGTTCTTAGACCACATTCATTCTGTGTCAGAAACCTATGCTGTGTCAAATATTTAATCACAATCCAAATTCAGTGCTGTATCAAGCTTGAATGTTGTGTCCATACTTGCCCCAACTGTTCAGGGTTCGACCTCTGCGGTCGTATCAAGCTGCGCCCAGCGGAGCATTTTATTTCACTAATGAGTATTAGGGTAATACTGTTTGGTCTATATGTCCATCAGACAGGTTCATCTGACCTAAACCTCATTTTATGGATCAGTGATCAAGTTTAAAGTTATGTGATTAGTAAGAAATAAGAAGATGTGGTATGATTGCCAATGAGACAACTTACCACAGGAGACAAGTTAAGTTTGATGGTCTTTGTTTCACCTTTTCCATTCAAGATTTATGCTTCTTGATTGTCGGAAACATTAAATATGTTTTTTGGTTTCTGGATAATAAATGGAGAACCTCTGTTTGAAATAGATTGAAGTTATGGACCACTTAACAAAATTATGATCTTTCATTTGCTTTCGGTGGGGTATCTGTGTCCACTAGATCATCTCTCTAGTTTATTTATTTATGGAATGATTGTAAAATGTATATGTCAACCTGGCAGGGTTCATT
Source organism: Mytilus coruscus (assembly GCA_017311375.1). NCBI lineage: Eukaryota > Metazoa > Mollusca > Bivalvia > Mytilida > Mytilidae > Mytilus > Mytilus coruscus. The sequence continues at coordinate 60,521,126 of CM029600.1, forward strand.
TGACCCTGACCTCATTTTCAGCTTTCAATGATCAATGTTCAATTTTTATACGACCGCAAAAATTTTGCGGTCGTATATTGGTATGACGTTGGCGTCGTCGTCGTCATCGTCAAAGATGCATTGGTTTCGCACTCTAACTTTAGTTTAAGTGAATGGATCTCTATGAAATTTTACCATAAGGTTCAATATCACAAAAGGAAGGTTGGGATTGATTTTGGGGTTATGGTACCAACAGTTAAGGAATTAGGGGCCAAAATAAGCATTTTGTAACTTCCAGACATAACTTGTGTGTTAGTGTATGGATCTCTCTGACTTTGTACCACAAGGTTCCATATCACAAAGGGAATGCTGGGATTGATTTTGGGGTAATTGCCTCAAAATTTTAGGAATTAGGGGCCAAAAGGGCAAAAACAAGCATTTTTCTAGTTTCATGACAATAACTTGTGTGTAAGTGTATGGATCTTTCTGAAATTGTACTACAAGGTTCCATATCACAAAGGGAAAGCATGAATTGAGTTTGGGGGTAATTGCCTGAAACGTTTAGGAATAAGGGGCCAAAAAGAGGCCAAAAATAAGCATTTTTCCAGTTTCCAGACAATAACTTGTGTTCAAGTGTATGGATCTCTCTGAAATTGTACTGCAAGGTACCATACCTCAAAGGGAAGGCTGGGATTGAATTTGGGGTGATGAATCATAAGGGGTTCAAAAATTGGGGAGGGATTTTTTTTCCTTTTTTTCCTTTTTTTTTCTTTAAAATTTTTCATTTTAAGTTGGTTATTTCTGATTTATATTTAAAAGCAAATAATAATGATATTGCAGGAGATAAACACCAAACAGGATGTGTAAATTATTATATAATAAGTATTGTGCAATAGCAAGAAATTTTCAATTGCACAGTATTGCGCAATAGCAAGAAATCTTCAATTGCACAGTATTGCGCAATAGCAAGAAATATCCAATAGCACAATATTGCGCAATAGCAAGAAATTGTCAATTGTACAGTATTGCGCAATAGCAAGAAATATTCAATTGCACAGTATTGCGCAATTGCAAGAAATATTCAATTGCACAGTATTGTGCAAAAGAAGATACTTTGTATAAATTGCTTATTTCTTGACCAATTTCAATGGGGTTTTATTCTTCAACTCTTGGGGTTCTTTAATATGCTGAATCTAACCGTGTTTTAAGTTTTTGGATTTTGGGCCCTGTTTTAAATTGGTCCACATTGAGGTCCAAAGGGTCCAAAATTAAACTTTGTTTGATTTCATCAAAATTGAATTATTGGGGTTCTTTGATATGCCGAATCTAACCGTGTATTTAGATTCTTAATTTTGGTCCCGTTTTCAAATTGGTCTACATTAAGGTCCAAAGGGTCCAAAATTAAACTTAGTTTGATTTTAACAAAATTGAATTCTTAGGGTTCTTTGATATGCTGAATCTAAACATGTATTTAGATTTTTGATTATGGGCCCAGTTTTCAAGTTGGTCCAAATCGGGTCCAAAATTAAACTTTGTTTGATTTCAACAAAATTGAATATATGGGGTTCTTTGATATGCTGAATCTAACCATGTATTTAGATTTTGATTTTTGGGTCCCGTTATCAACTTTGTCCACATTGAAGTCAAAAGGGTCCAAAATTAAACTTTGATTTCATCAAAATTGAATTATTGGGGTTCTTTGATATGCCGAATCTAACCGTGTATTTAGATTCTTAATTTTGGTCCCGTTTTCAAATTGGTCTACATTAAGGTCCAAAGGGTCCAAAATTAAACTTAGTTTGATTTTAACAAAATTGAATTCTTAGGGTTCTTTGATATGCTGAATCTAAACATGTATTTAGATTTTGATTATGGGCCCAGTTTTCAAGTTGGTCCAAATCGGGTCCAAAATTAAACTTTGTTTGATTTCAACAAAATTGAATATATTGGTTCTTTGATATGCTGAATCTAACCATGTATTTAGATTTTTGATTTTGGGCCCGTTGTCAACTTTGTCCACATTGAGGTCAAAAGGGTCCAAAATTAAACTTTGTTTGATTTCATCAAAAATTGAACTCTTGGGGTTCTTTGATATGCTGAATCTAACCATGTATTTAGATTTTGGATATTGGACCATAGGTGAATGTCCAATTTAAAATTTTTAAGTTCTTAGACCACATTCATTCTGTGTCAGAAACCTATGCTGTGTCAAATATTTAATCACAATCCAAATTCAGAGCTGTATCAAGCTTGAATGTTGTGTCCATACTTGCCCCAACTATTCAGGGTTCGACCTCTGCGGTCGTATCAAGCTGCGCCCTGCGGAGCATTTTATTGTGGTTTGGTCTGTATCTCAGATACTTAAAACAGTAGGTCAACTATATTAGGTACATCATACCTTCACCTCATCTGCATCGATCATTGATAATGTTAAGTTAATAAGATGTTTGTAGTAAATCTGTAATCTTAAGGACTTTCAACATAAAATCAATCATGAACAGTAAAGCAGGCGATACCTGCAGCGTTTACATTCTATACTATTAAATTTGTAGACCAAATTTTTTTAGCCGGTTTGTCTCCGAGCCGATGATCGTCCAATGTATTATATAATAATAAATAGTTAGTGTATGTAATGTACTCTATAACTTCATATAGTAATTACTTTAATTAGCGTAGCTTAATTAATTAAACCCTAAATAAAGTTCCGTAGCTGGTTCCTTACCGTTTTGTAAGCAGGCGGAAATGGTTTTGTATTCAGTTTGTCTTGAATTTATGACAATTCGGCCCACAGCCAAATCGCACCACTCAAACACTCACTAATTATTACAAGTTGCATCACTTTATCAAATTCGCACCACTCAAAAAAGAAAGAAATATAACAAACTCGAAGAAATGTGTTTAATCATTAGATTGTTTTCTTCTCTCTTAGTATATTCCCTCTTTCTCGGAGCACCTTTGTCACACAGAGACAGAACTCGCACTACTCAAAAAAAAAAAAAAAAAAATACTACAAACTCGCACCACTGAAGAAATGTTTTGAATCATCAGAGAGTTCTAAATTGTCTTCCCTTAGTTATTTCCTCTGTTCTTAGAGCACCCATATCACACAGAGACAGAACTTGACTCGCACCTTTCAAAAAAAAAAAGAGAAAAAAAAAGAAATACTACAAACTAGCACCACTGGGTAATGTTTTAATCATCAGTGTTCTAGGTTGTCTTCTTCTTCTCTGAGTTAATTCCTGTGTTCTAGGAGCACCTGTGTAACACCGAGACCGCAGCTACTAATTGGACATTCAAACTCCTATGGAAGATCAAGAAGAACTGACAAACTTAATCAAAACTATCAACATAATGCATCAGTACATAAAAACAGTTTGAGAAACACGAACCCAAGCTGTGTATCACCATAAACATTTCAAGTACGCGCAGGATTTTTCTAGTGTTTGTTAAACTACAATAAAAATTACATAATTATAATCTGGTCCTGTAGCTTTATTGGTGTTTACATTTTTTATAAATTTGTTAACTCCTTCTCGACTGATGTTTATTTGTCCCATTTTAGGGTATAAACTAGGTACTGTTTTTGGTATTTTTATGCATTAACTTTTACCCTTGTCTGTCTGTACGTATGTCCGTCCGTCCGTCCATACGTCCCAAAGTTGGTTTCCGTTCTCTAACTTGAGTTTGCCTCAACCAAATGATAGGAAACTAATACACAATGCTTATTACCACAAAACACAGATCAAGTTTGAATTTTTACTCTATAACTGTCTTGAGTTATGCCCCTTTACAAATGGAAAAATTGCTGAATTTGTCGTTTCCATTCTCTAACTTTAGTTTGCCTCAATCAAGTTCGAAATAAGTTGGCGTCACTTTTACCGTTCTTGAGTTATGTCCCTTTCTAAACATAAAAATTGATGAATTTTTCGTTTTCGTTCTCTTACTTTAGATTGCCTAAACCAAATGTTATGAAACTTATACACAATGCTTATTACCACATAATACAGATCAAGTTTGAAATTGGGTGGCGTCACGTTTACCATCCTTGAGTTATGCCCCTTTCTAAACATAAAAATTGCTGAATTTTTCGTTTCTGTTCTCTTTCTTTAGTTTGCATTTTCCAAATGGTATGAAACTTATACACAATGTTTATTACCACATAATTCAGATCAAGTTCGAAATTGGGTAGTGTCACATTTACCGTTCTTGAGTTATATCCCTTTCTAAACATAAAAAATGCTGAATTTTTCGTTTCCGTTCTCTAACTTTAGTTTGCCTCAACCAAATGTTGTGAAACTTATACACAATGCTTATTACCACAAAATACAGATCAAGTTTGAATTTTGATGTTGTCACTTTTACCGTTCTAGAGTTATGCCTGTTTACAAATCGAAAAATTGCTGAATTTTTCTGTTTTCTAACTTAATATAAAAAAGAAGATGTGGTATGATTGCCAATGAGACAACTGTCCACAAGAGACTAAAATGACACAGAAATTAACAATTATAGGTCACCGTACGGCCTTCAACAATGAGCAAAGCCCATACCGCATAGTCAGCTATAAAAGGCCCCGAAATGACAATGTAAAACAATTCAAACGAGAAAACTAACTGCCTTATTTATGTACAAAAAATGAACGAAAAACAAATATGTAACACATAAACAAACGACAACCACTGAACTACAGGCTCCTGACTTGGGACAGGCACATACATACATAATGTGGCGGGGTTTAACATGTTAGCGGGATCCCAACCCTCCCCCTAACCTGGGACAGTGATATAACAGTACAACATAAGAACGAACTATAAAAATCAGTTGAAAAAGGCTTAACTCATCAGATGGACAAAAATACAAGTGGACGTGGCAGGGTACTTGTACATCCAAACAACAAAAAGACACTAGGAACAGATCTGAGAGTACTCGCAGTTATCTGACAGCTAGTCCAAAGCCACTAAGTTAGCCGCAACCAAATGTTATGAGACTTACACAATACTTATTACCTCAAAACTCAGACCATGTACAGATTTTGGTAGCATAACTTTTACTGTTCCTCAGTTATGTCCCTTTATAATTTTATATGATATGCAAGCGGGGCATCATCTGTGTCCCATGGACACATTCCCCATTTATTGTATTTGTTTCTGATGTGAAAGCAGACTAAAATTGCTTGTTTAGTATGTTGACTTTTTCAGAGAGGTTTGTATGAAGGGTACCTTCGCTTCGTAAAGGTGCAATGTGTGTTTTCCTTTCTTCTGCTTTTTAAACGCCCGTTTACGGGACGTATTATGGTATACCGTTGTACGTCCGTCGTCAACATGTCCGACATTAACTTAAAAACGCTTTAACCGATTTGCATAAAACTTTGGTGAATTGTTTATATCTATTGACGTGAGCTTGCTTTCGTTTTTTATAAATTTTAGATTTTACGTTTCCGAGTTATGGGGTTTTATTCATTAAAAAAAAAGGGGGATTTTCCAGTTTTCGGACAATAACTCAAGAATGCTTTCACTAACTTGCAAGACATTTTGGTTGATTGTTTATATCTATGAACATGAGCTCCCTTTGGATTTTTATAAATTTTAGATTTTACGTTTCCGAGTTATGGGGTTTTATTCATAAAAAAAGGGGGATTTTCCAGTTTTCGGACAATAACTCAAAAATGCTTTCAGCAGTTCTCATGAAACTTTGATGAATTGTTGATATCTATTGATGTAAGCTCCCTTTAGAATTTTATAAATTTTAGATTTTACATTTCCGAATTATGGGGTTTATTCATTAAAAAAGGGGAGATTTTCCATTTTTCAGACAATAACTCAAAAACGCTTTCAGCAATTCGTATGAAACTTTGGTGAACTGTTTATATCTATTGATGTAAGCTCCCTTTAGAATTTTATAAATTTTATTTGTTTATAGTCTGACAACAGATTTACTAAGTATTGCGCAACAGCACAGTGTATTGCACAACAGCAAGAAATCTTTAATTGAATATAAATTCAATTCATATAACCAACTTCAAGTTCTTTGACTACATTTATTCAGAAACCTATAATACATGTATGTCAAATATTTAATTACAATCCAAATTCAGACCTGTATCAAGCTTGAATATTGTGTCCATTTTTGCCCCAACTGTTCAGGGTTAGACCTCTGCGGGCGTATCCAGCTGCGCTCAGCGAAGCAGTTTATTATAAATTAATATAGCTTTTTAGGTTGCTTGTTGAAACATTGCTGGTCTGGTTCCAGGGGCGTAGCTACCCGGAGGCACGACAGCACGTACATCCACGTCGTTTTCACACAAAAAAAAAGAGAGAGAGAGAGAGGCACAATTATAACATATAGGAATTGGTCTGTTGGTGTCTTTTCCGTCTATCCCGGGTGTTAGTTTGACAGTATAATAACAAGTGTTGAAGCTGTTAGAGTCATGCAGAAAAATATATTTTCTTATTTCGAACCGAAGCCAGACTCATCTGCTTCGCGTTCTGAAGGAAGAGGCTCAGATGATCACAACTCCACAAAGTTCAATATCCAATGCAATAGAGACGCCCCCACACTAACTGACTCGTCGACTCCGTCTTCATCTAACCACCCTCCTTATCCAGATATTGGCAATATCTACATAGAATGTTTACAACAAGACAGAGCGAAACTAGACTTGCTGACAAAAACATCATGGGAAAATGTTGCAAAATACAAGTTTCCTTTAAGATAATTTATAATTTTACGAACAACAGAAATTTAAAATTTATTATAAAGAAATTGAAAAAATATATACAGAATGTGTTTTCCACGTTAATAGATTAGTCGTGCAATCTGTGGCCACCACCTGTAAAAACGGCTAATGCACTTATTGTGAATGACATTTTTATCTTTTTATCTTCCCGTTCCTTGCCCAAACGGAGTACGGGGTATACTGGTTACTGTGTATCTGTTCGTGCGTCCACCCATAACAACATTTTCTTCAGCAACTATTCATCACAGCAAAATACTACTCAGTTTCCTTCTTCCTGTTTCCCGACCTCTTTTTATTTTCGTACATATCATATGGTCATACATGGAAGTTTTGGTGGCATTTTTCTCAGGAACTATTTCTGGCAGAAATCTAATATTTAGTAACAAGTTTCATGATTTTTTTACCAGTCAGTTTCTTTCCTACTTCTTGTCTACCAACTGAAAAAAATAAAAAAACAAAAATACAGTATCCCAAGGGAAATTCAAAACGGAAAGTCCTTTATAAAATGCCAATTTCAAAAGCTCAAACACATCTAACGAATGGAAAACAACTGATACCACTTTGTTTTGTATGGGTTTTACTCATTGTTGAAGGCCGTACGGTGACATGTAGTTGTTAATTTCTGTGTCATTTGGTCTCTTCTGGAGAGTTGTCTCATTGGCAATCATACCAAATCTCCTTATTTTAATATCTACTTTGCTTAATACAAATACTAGTACTAATATATGGAACAAATCTCCGTGATTATAAAAGCTCTCACGGCGTACAGAAAACGCAAACAACAATTTTAGTCTTCATTCAACTCTTATATGTCGAAGTTAAACAAATAATTGACCAAAAAACCACAACAAAAATGTACAAATTTTAATACGGTTGTGATTGTTTTGTTACGCTATATACGCGGAGCGTCCGGGGGGCTTTGCCCCCCTACCAGGGCCCCCAGACCCCTCGCCCTTCAGTTTGTGATTCCACTTCATTAACAAGGTAGCTACGCCCCTGGGTTCTTTTATGTCGATGTCAAAGTTCATATTTTCGATGTATACCCAGTATATTTATGCTTTTCTCCTTTTTGAAGTTTGGTCTTTATCTCTTTGTACTTATTTTTGTATGATGAGTTATGATTTTCTTTTTGTATAGTTTATTTTTCTTTCTGATGAATTTTTTTAGGTCTCCATTTACCAATGATTATTTCCCAATTTCTTTAGTTGGTATATTTTTGTTGATGGTTTGTCTTTTTTGTTTTAAAAGGTGGTCCATAGATCATCAACGGTCATATTTCTCTTGTTTTGATATTTTTAAATAATCATGCATTAGTATGAGATCTTTCTTTATGTTCTGCCAGTCTGCTTTTTATTGTATTTAACTTTTATATGTGCAATATGTGGTTGCTGTTTTGATGCTGATTTCACAAAAGACAATTTCATGGTCACTTACTCCTACAGGTGGGAGGTTCTCAACTCTGTTTACAACGGATGGATTAGTCATGCACATGAAATCTAAGGTCTATCATTTCTGGTGTTCTTGTTGTGCCAAGTTATTATCACCAGAATATTAAGAAGTGGTTCAAAAAAAGCCAGGTTTGTTTGGAAATACCAAGTGTTTCTCCCAGTCTATGTGGCCTAGATTTCTGGGAAAAAGCACTAGTTTGAACATCATGTATTGATCCGTCCCCATAACCTCCATTGACATGTGCCTGTGCATTGAACAATCGGTTTATAATTATACTGTGACGTAACATTATAAAGAGGGGGCAAAGGGTTTAACTGTTTTGGGGCAATTTAATTCTTTATCTGTTATTCTGAAAATATATTTGCTGTTAGCTGTTTTTGTCTTATTCCTTGTTAGCTGTTATAGGACTATTATTTTTTTTTTGTTATCTGTTATTGTGAGAATGTATTTGCTGTTAAATGTTAGCATTTTGACAGCCAATCTTCGGTAGAAAATGAAAATCATCGAACATTGGGGTCTTACCACTGGTAATATGGTGGTCCCTTATTGGGAGAAGGATTCCAGTAACATACACATCACAGATCATCACATAAACATATTAAAATCAGTCGGGTCCAGGACCATTCCAGTATATCTTGTAATAATAATTTCCATTTTCAATGAACTTGTATTTAGAGTTACCTACATGTTTATCTAGAATTGGTTTACTCAATGTATGATAATAATTTTATGTTAAGGAATACTTTTTTATACGACCGCAAAAAAATTGCGTTCGTATATATTGCTATCATGTCGTCGTCGTCCGAAGACATTTGGTTTCTGGATAATAACTTTAGTATAAGTAAATGGATCTCTATGAAATTTAACCACAAGGTTCAATACCACAAAAGGAAAGTTGGGATTGATTTTGGGGGATATGGTCCCAAATATTTAGGAAAAAGGGGCCAAAAAAGGCATTTTTCTAGTTTCCGAACAATAAATTGTGTATAAGTGTATGGATCTTTCTGAAATTGTACCACAAGGTTCCATACCACAAAGGAATGGTTGGGATTGACTTTGGGGGATATGGCCCAAACCGTTCAGGAATAAGGGGAAAAAAGGGGAAAAACAAGGTTTTTCTGGTTAATGGATAATTACTTAAGTATTGGTCTATGGATCTCTATGAAATTGAACAAGGTTCCATACCATAAAGGGAAAGTTGGGTTTGACTTTGGGGGTTATGGCTCAAACCGTTCAGGAATAAGGGGCAAAAAAAAGGGGGATGGGAGGGGTAAAACAAGGTTTTTCTGGTTTCCGGACAATTACTTAAGTGTTAGTCGGTGGATCTCTATAAATTGAAACACAAGGTTCTATATTAATCTAATGTTACTTTGACTATATAAAGAGAGATAACTCTATTTCATGTTCTACATCACAGTGTATAATAATAGAGTTTAAAGTGGAGAGAAAATACAAAGGTGGACAAAATGGCAACAAAAATACCCCCACCCCACCCCCAATTACAATGCAAAACTGAAATCATATGAACTTTACAAGCAAGAACTTTTGGCCTGGAAAGAAATAACTGATTTAGATAAGAAAAACAGCGTGTTGTAATTGCCTTATCCTTGCCTGAAGATGATGAATCCAAAATAAGAGAAAAAGTGTTTGATCAGATAAATTAAGATGATTTAAAGAAAGGCACTGGATTGACCACACTAATTACACTATGGACAAACATCTTACAAAAGATGACTTAGCCAACAGTCTTGCAAAATTCGAAGATTTTAAAGATTTTCAAAGCTAGGGGCCCTAATCAATCAATTCAAGATTATGTAGAAACATTTGAAGCTAAGTATCGAAAAATCGAAAAGAAAAATATGAAGTTGCCCTCCGAAATATTGGCATTTAAACTACTGAGAAGAGCCAAAATTACAAAGGAAGGGAAAATGTTAGTTCTAACAGGCATGAATTATGAAAACAAACCAACATTGTATGACGAAGCAAAGAGATCTCTAAAAAACTTTAAGGGTGAAATGTGTGATTCTGACAAAATCTCTGCCTCAATAGGTAGCATAAAACTTGAACCTGCTTTTTTTGGCTGAGAACGAAGAAGCCCTCCTGGCAGCAGGGTATACTAGAAATAGACAAAAACCATTTCATTATAATGGTAAGGGTGATTTTTCAAGAGGTAGAGACAATTTTTATAGTAGAGGATTTAATAAAAGTCAAAGGGGTGGACAAACAAATTGGACAAGGGGAGGCAGCTCTATAGTAAAGAAGAGTATAAATCCAAAAGGTGCAGACGGCACATTATTGACATGTAGTTCTTGTGGATCTTTCCGACATATGATGGCAAACTGTCCACATAGCTGGGAAAATATGCAGGAGAGAGTAAATATAACAGAGGAAGAGGAAGTAGTCATGTTTACAGGAAATATGCGCGAGGATATCACTCGTCTTGGGATGGATGCACGAAACTGTGCTGTTCTTGATAGTGCATGTAGTAGCACTGTTTGTGGACAATTACGGATGAGGAGTTATGTCGACGGAATAAACGGATAAAGCGAACATTTTAAAGGAGGATGGCAACAAGGTATTTAAATTTGGAGGTGGAACTCGTTTAAAATCAATTGGAGAGTATAGTCTGCCAGCAGATATTGCAGGTAAAGATGTCACATTAAGAACTGATGTTGTAGATTCTAACATTCCACTTTTATTGTCTCGAACAGCTATGAAAAAGGCTGGTGTGAAAATGGACCTGGAAAATGATACTGCATAGATATTTGGTCAACAGGCCACTATTGCATTCCAATAGATAAAACTGAAGAAATTCCAGTCGCAGATGTATGTGCTGTGAGACTTGAAGAATTAGACTCGAAAAAAAGATATGCAACCTTACTTAAGTTGCAGACAATTTGCACACCCACCAATGAATCGTTTAATTGCACTTTTGAAGGATGCTGGAGTATGGAAAGAGGAATATGAACAAGAAATGTCAACAATAGAGGAACAATGTGAAATTTGTAAGCGATATGCAAAAGCAGCACCAAGACCAGTAGTGTCCCTACCTATGGTATCTCAATACAATGAAAAAGTGGCAATGGACCTAAAACAGTGGAATGGACGGTATATTTTGCACATGATCGACATGTGGTCACGGTACACGGTATCTGTTTTTATTGATAGGAAGAAGACTACAGGTGTTATTGAGAAAATGATGAATAATTGGATTGGAATATTTGGTGTTATGGGAACTATATTAACAGATAATGGCGGTGAATTCAGCTCAGATAAAAACAGAGAGGTTGCATCAATACTGAATGTTAAAGTTTATACCACAGCTGGTGACAGTCCTTTCCAAAATGGACTATGTGAGAGAGTCCATGTAATTACTGATACAATGCTTATGAAGCTAGAAGTTGATTAAAGACAGGTGAATGATCAGAGCTTACTTTGCTGGGCAAATATGACAAGAAACACTTTACAGATGTGGAATGGATTCAGTAGTCATCAACTTGTTTTTGGACTCAATCCTAATCTTCCGAACATTTTGAAAGACATTTTACCGGCTTTAGAAGGAAGAACTTCAAGTGAAGAATTTGCAAAACATTTGAATATTTTACATGATTCTCGAAAAGCTTACATTCAATCAGAGTCGAATGAACGCATTAGACGAGCACTACGTGGCAAAATAAGAGCATCAGAGCAGATATTTGATCATGGTGACAGCGTTTTTTATAAGTGAGAGGAAAAGATCGCTGGCTAGGACCAGGAAAGGTAGTTTTTCAGGATGGAAATGTAATTCTTGTTCGACATGGAGGAGTCTTCGTGAGAGTTTCACCAAACAGATTAACTAAAACTAAAGATGTTAATTTTCGGGATCAAAATGACAATATTGAAACACCTGATACAAATGAAACAGGCAATCATGAACCCAGAGGTACTAATAAAAATAATGAAGTATCCCGTGTAGAAAAGAAAGATTGTTTTTCCGAGTTGATATCAACATCAAAAGAAAGCATTCCTCAGATAGAAAACATTCAGGCAAAAATAAAACCTAATCTAAAAGAAAATGACTAAATTCAGTACAAACTGCCTAATTCAAACACATGGACTAAATCTACTGTACTAAGTAAAGCAGGAAAATCAACAGGGAAAAATAAACATTGGTATAATGTTCAAGATGATGTTGATGAAGATAAGAAAAGTGTAGATTTCGATAAAGTTGAGTGGAAAAAGGTCACAGGTGACAGTGATATGAATGAAATTGGTGTAAATATGACAAACAGTTCTTATTTGAATGATGAGGAAATTGCTAAACAAACTGAACTTTAAAAACTCCATAATTTTAACACTTATGAAGAATGTGATGACATAGGTCAGAATGCTCTTTCTACAAGATGGGTTATTACAACCAAAGATAATCAAACAAAAGCAAGACTTGTTGTGCGAGGTTTTGAAGAAGAATTTACCATGCAGAGAGACAGTCAAACAGTAGGAAAAGGAATGATTAAAATGTTCCTTTCAATTACTGATAGCATGAATTGGATCGTTAAAACAAGAAAGCAATTCTAAGAAAGGAAGAATATGGAGATTAAAGCACTGCTTGTATGGACTTAAAGATGGAGCAAGACAATTCTATTTAAGTGTAAGGGAAGAGCATTTATGTTTGGGATGTAAACAATGTAGTTTGGACCCTGCAGTGTTTGTCAAACATACTGACCGACGTCTAAGTGGAATAATTTGTTGTCATGTAGTTGATTTTCTTCATTCTGGAGGATGAACAATTTGAGGAAGTTATGAGAAAACTGCGGACAAGATTTGCTGCCGGAAAAATTGAAGAGAAAAATTTTTCATATGTAGGATTTCAAATTCATCAGAACAAAAATGGCATAACTCTGGATCATTCTACATATATGAAGAAAATAGATAACACAACTATAGAACCATCAAGAGCCGCTATGAAACAAGATGTCCTTACCCAGCAAACACAAAAACATCTTTAAAATGTTATTAAAATGTTGTGTCTAATGTCATGAAAATATCACAAAAGAACGTGAGAAAAACATAAAATGTATGGTAGAATATATATCGCTAAAACGTTTTCTAATATATCTTCTAAAATATTTGAATAACATAATTAAAATGTTGCCAAGAAATATCATGATAATGTGAAAACCAATGGCAAATAAAACATTTTGATAATCTTTTAAAATATTTTCTGGAAATATTTTCTGAACGTTTGAAAAACACCATGAACATCAAATAATGCTATAAAATGTTTTTGGGATGTTTTCTTTCAAGTGAGACTGTGCCTAAAAAATGTTTTCAAAATGTTTTAAGAAGATGTTTTTGGTTGATATCTAGATCATATCAATATAAAAATTTCTGTACTTTTGATTGAGTTTCCTGCTTTCTTAAATAAAAATTATTAGTTTAATTTATACACAGTGATTCATTCTATATACAAACAAGAATAAATCAGTTGTTTTGCTATTAAGCATATGAAAATTCACAATTTAAAGTATCTAAAACCAAGAAGTATCTACAAATTTTGACACATCCAAAATGGCAGACACAACTCACCATGATCAAGCCACTTACCAAATATGAAGTCATTCTGTTCAGCAGCATTACTAATAAAAGTAATGAAAAATTTGAGAACATTCATCATTTTGAAATACAATGTATAAGCAAACAGGAAACAGGTGCCAGATACAAAAACGTTCACACATCACAGTTCATCACTATCAAGTAGCTCATCAAATATGAACTCATCTTGATCAGCAGTTTTGGGAAAAACAGTAATGAAAATATTTGTTGGACAAAATCCGACAAATATAGGTGGACAGACGATAGACAGTGCAAGAAAGCCCACATTCCTACCACAATGGTATAATGTTTAGTTTTTCACTCTCAACTTTTATTACCTATCTTATACACATCATGCATATGTCAACCTGAACATGCATGACATATTTGCCATTGGACATTATGCAAACATTATACACATTTTTAAGTTGAAGTTACATTGATTAAAACTTGTGTCCCAAATTCAGATTTTTCAATATAACTTCTCTTTCTAAACTAAAACTTTACACTTCTAATAGGGTTACATCTTAAGTCAATAATCATTGATAATTGGCTTAAGAGATGAGAACAAAACACCATTTTACATCAACTATTTGATTTATTTAAGAATACATTGAAAAAGTCAATCAATTGTCTTATTCAAAGTCACTTGGAATGTCTTATAGTGTCTTATATCTTTTTCTTGCTGTGCCATGCTTCTGAAAGAAAAAATTTTAATCTTACATTCATATATAAACTTCTTGCACATTCCTTTATTAGAGAACGATTCACGTTGCCTGAAGGATAAACATCCCCTCCCCTTTAAAGTTTTGAAAAAATAACGATGATAGTCTGTCGGAAGGGGACGATAAATGGCTCTGTAGAGTGACATAGTTTATAATTTGTCATTTGTATCTAAGGGCATACGATACAGTCCTAGTAGTATACTATAGGCACATAATAACTTATCGAAGTGTTACGCATTGTTTTCGCAATGATGATAATAATATAACTTAACTTCCAAGAAACACACAGATGTCATTAAATGAGTTGTTTATATATGTATTTGAAATACTTCAAAGGAAAGCAAATATGTTGTTTATGAAAGCACACTGTTGGACTTAAAGATTGATTTAAATAAACAACTTGTTTTTATTTTGTCACAAACAAAATAATTTATTCAAATATCCAGATATCTTTACTGTATCACTATTGTATGCCCTTAATCTTGAATGTAATGTATTGTTTATGCTAAATATTTAATTAAATATGGAATAACAGTAATTCTGTATGAAAATCTTACTTGAAAAAAAATTCTCCTGAAAGGTTGTAGACATTCCAAAGAACCTGCACCACTTCCAAATTGTAAACCTGCATATTGAACTTGTCCTTTGTTGCTTTTCTTTTAGCTCCTGTTATAAAATAAAAGATACATTGTATGTACATTGTTTGTATGAATCAATAAATATAATTTTAAGCAACAGTTTATATTATCTTGCTTGTAGTGAAGTCTTACATAGTCTTTGTAATGTTCATTAAGCTGTTAAGGGAAATTTAATTTACTGTTTTGCAAATACATGCTCATACCACATCTTCTTATATCTATATACACTGATTTTACTAGAAAAATCTCCATATTCACATGGTGCTGATATTAGCGTTATTGTAACTTGTGTGTGTGCCTCGGAACAAGGTATTGAGTCATGCTTATTGCAATAGTTGTTGTTGGGTTAAGTCTGTCATATTTGTTTTTCATAATGTGTATTTAATGTAGGCGGTTAGTCAGTGGCGGATCCAGGTGGAGGGGAGGTTCCGGTGGTTGGAACCCCTTTTGACGATCAATGCATTTGAATGGGGACATATAGTTGGAACCCCCTTATCCTGGGTTAGAACCCCTTTTATAAATGGCTGGATCCGCCCCTGTTAGTTGTTTAGTTGTTTTGTTTCAATTGTGTTGAGAAAAATTTAACATTTGTTTGTCAAGGCCTTTTAAAGTGGACTATATGGTATGGGTTTTCTCAGTGTTGAAAGCCGTACAGTGACCTATAATTTCTTTTATCCAAGTCATTTGAATTCTGGTGGATAGCATGTCTCATACACCTTATAGATATTTGAGTATTTGGAAATCTGTCCCTTGAACTTTTACGTCAGCATACTCATACTAGTCCAAATAATTATGACGTCTTGAAAGGCTATTTTTTTCTTTGACGCCTTACATTAATATAATTTATACTGCTAAAATGAAGCATCTTTAGGAGAAATCAGCTAAACGTTTCAATAAAGCAGTAAATTCCTCTCAAAGTCCAACTGAAAATATGAGTTCGGCGTTATGACGTCGATGTAAGGCGTCAAAGAAAAAATATAATAGCCTTTCAACAGTCGGAAAGCAAGCCCTTAGAAACGACCGTTGTTGCTACTTTCTTAAGACAACAATGGGACTGATATTAAAACCCGCCATTCTGAAATTGCGTTAATTTCGCGGAAAAAATAATTTGGCGCCAATTTGGAATTTTTTTTTTTTTTCTGTTTCTTACTTGCCATTAGGGTCAGAAATAGATTTCTTTCAATTTTTCAAGCATGGTTCTTATTATCAAAGAAAATAATACTTAAACATGTTATAAATTGTCCGTCTTTTAAAAATAACGTATGCCTTTGATCGTCGTTTAAGAATTATGCGAAATTGTCTGTTATTTTTTTCTTCTTTTTTCCAGATAAACAAAGAATATACAAACTACATAAAAATTAATAATAAGTATCTCAAAGTTCAAACAAAAATCAAGTCTAACGTTCTATCACCCCTTAGGAAACCCCGTTCGAACTAAATTCCAAACGAAAGACATTTTTTGACTTTGTAGTTTTTTTTATCTTACACATCGATGTCAACTTGCATCTGAACACAATGTACACACATTTAGTGTGTTTGTTTGAAAAAGCAATGGCGAGTTCAGCTGTGAATATTTGACTGGATTAATTATTCTCTTCAAGTCAGTGAATTGTTTGACTTAACTAAAACAAGGTAAGGAAATCGTATACAGTCTTTACACAACCTTAACCAAAACTCATTCATCGTTTATAAATATAAAAAAAATTGTGATGAAGTAATCCTGCAAAACTGCCAAAGGTAAATGAAAAAGTCTTGTCCTAAATATGAACTTAAAACAATCTCTTTCAGACTAGCATTTTAATCACTCTTATTCAAAGCATGTTCATACTGACATGAAGTGTGACTTACTTATGACTTGTGATCTAAAACATAATATTGTTGACTTAGCACTCAGAATCTGCTCTGAAATACTTTTATATAAATATAAAATGCATAATTGTTAAAAAATTAAATAGAAGAAGAAAAATATTAGACCCAGTCTTTTTTGTTCTTATCTATTTTCAAGTTCATGATTAGAACCATTTATTTATTGGTTTAGTGTTTTTTTTTTATAATTTGAGTCCATTCATTAGAATCTGCATGGAATCAGTGAGACAAAATTTATTGTTGTATTTAGTTTGTTCATACAAGAATTGCAAACTAATTTCCTTTTATTTCAAATAATGAAGAATTTACATTCAGAATACTTTCATTATGGTCTCGTTTAAGTTTAAATGAAAAAGGTAGGATCAGGTAATGAAAAGGAGTTCCTGTATTTGATCATTTTAATCTTGTCTTGATCCATTATTCATGAATATTTTGGCTACCCCTTGTATGATTAAAGTAGAAATTTATTTCTGTGTTGAAATAATTTGTTTACAGCAGTATAAATACTTACCAAAATATAAATATTAAATTAACTCTTGGAATAATAATATTATGGCACATACTGACATAGCCTAGGGGCCTGTTTGAGTATTTCACTGAGACTGAGTTCTGAAAAGTGATAAAATGTGTTTCGCTAATTTTTTTGCACATGTCTTTAGTATCAAAATATATTCAATAAAATTATTTTAATAATATCCTCATGCAAATAACAGCATATGGTGCTTAATATAATAATAGTTTGATCATGAGAGTGTCAAACAAAGGGACGTAACTCGTAAATTACTATCGGCCCTTCGTCAGAAATATCGACACATCGAAGTGGCACATTTGCGTATTACAGCGTATTAAGTGGCACAAATTTGACCTATCATAGTCAAAGTTATGTTACATAACATAATTTAAATTCAGCATAGCTTCCCGAGAAGTTAAGAAAGAAAATTACGATTTAAATTTCCAGTGACCGATTTTTTTGGTCAACACCTAGACTTTGAAGACACATTTTGAGAGAAAAAATTAGTTTAATCCATAATTGAGTGGATTAATATCTTTCTTATATACTCAAAAATGTTCACTTAAAAGCAAATTAGTTTTAATTCATGCAAAAAACTGCAAATTCCAAAAAACGGGCTTCACTTTTTTTGGTAAAAAAATGCCCATATATGGTAATCACATGACTTCCATTGTTGCTTTAAGAAATGGGGTCAAACCGGGGTCAGCTTTCCGACTGTCAAGACGTCATAATTATTTGGACTAACGTCATACAATAAATACACCTTATCGCTATTCCCGCTTGACCCGAGAATCTGTCCTGCTTGAACTTTTGACGTCAGACAACAATCACTTCCATTGTGGCGTCAGATATTTTTATTATGACATCAAAATTTTACGGGAACTTGTGACAGTTGTGTGATGTCCCGTATTGAATGGTGGACAAACAGCAATAAGGTGTATTACTTTCCATTGTGGTGTCAAATATTTTCTATTATGACGTCAACATTTTACAGGAACTTTTGTTATGCCCAGTAGTAATGGCCGACAAATAGTGATAAGGTGTATCGGCAATCAAACACACAAGCCACATACAAATGTATGTCATATCCTTAGTTTTATATCAATGAACAAATTCATAATTGGTGTACGTAGATGCTAGAACAGTGGCGGATTTAGGGGCCCCGAACCCTTATGGAGCTACATATAAGATAAATGCAAAGACGATTTACAAGTATCACTCCAAACGTTTGCTTGCCTTGGGCAGGGGCCCCCCTTTTTTGAACCTTGATCCGCACCTCTAAAAACAGATGTATGACATGTATTGGTTCCGATTATGATTGAACACACAAAATGAATGCACAAGTTTCATCTTAAGAGATTAATCATTCTTACCAAGTGAGTATATATCGCGTAACAAACAATTTTCTTGGCTCTCTTTGTTGATATGGATCTGTCTTCGTTTCAAAATTCAAATTTCAATATAATTTGCACGAGGATAAAAGCTTATGTGAAGGGTTACTGCCAGTCACCCAACGTCAAAACCGTAGCACTACGAATATTGTCTACGCAAGTTAATGTAGTCCCAACCAAAAAGGTAGATCTAAATACCTAAAGGGAAACATTGTAATTGAGCATTTATTTGCCATCGAAGTGCAATCTTTATTGATTATCAAATTAAATAGAATAGCTTGTAATTTACAAGTAATATTGAATCCCGTAAAAAATTTAGATTAAAATCGACGATGTTATTACATATGCAACGTGACTCAGTTGATGCTAAACATTATAAATTCTGTCAGTCTCTATAATATGTATTTTAACTTAAGGTTTCATAAATTTTATCTTTTGATTATCCTCTTTGTATTACGTTGGAATTTACCGTTTATTGGAAATATATAAAATACCATTAACAATCATATCAGGCATAATGGTAGGTGACTGCAGGTCACATTTACATATCACCAACTTTTAAAATGTTGTAGATATGTACACGTAGGGTATCATGGATTTACAATTATTCATATGAGGGTCAAGGAGGAAATTTAAAGGTAAGACCTCGGACCTGATTTTCGAAAGTATCTTATGACTAAGACATGTTCTACGATAGTTTTAGTTCATGTCATAGTTATGGCGTATCAAAAGGGTCAAAAGTATTTTTTCATGCAAAAGCACTAATTTAATGCAAATGCTATATTTAATGTTGCAAATGCTATATAATTGTAGCTTTTGCGCTTCTTATAATATTTCGTAGCAAATCCGATCGGCTAACATACCATTAGGGTCATATATTCATTTGGTGCGTAATTAATGTAGCATTTGCGGTATTTATTGTAGCATTTGCGGTATTTAATGTAGCATTTGCGGTATTTGTTACCGCATTACCTTAATCTTAACACAAACATATACAGAGAAGAGCAATTGTATATTTCCTTCTTCTGATGCCGAGAGGTTCAAAAGTATAAACAGCAAATGCAATACTTAGTTCTTAAGCAAATACAGCAAATGCAATACTTCGTATTTAAATTAGAAGGTTGTTTCTTCTCTTCGCTTAATTCTCCGCCCATTTGTACTTAAATCTCCGCCCACTTCAAATATCGAAACACCCAATCAGCTCACAATGTGTAAAAACTGAAAAACGTATATTATGTGAATAATCATTGACGTAAATTAATAATAATAATTTTTATGATTTTTTTCTGCTGATCATCTGTTACTAATACCTAAATATTTGTCCAAAATGGCGTATAATGACAATTTGAATGGCTTTCTAAGTGTATTTCAAACCATTGTTAATGACATCGTACGAACTTTAAACAATGACGATGCTTCGTTTGATTTTATGGATGTGGCATTGAATCGACTTAATGCACTATGGCGGAATTTAGGAAGAATGGTTACTGCATATCCTCAATGCAACCTACTTACAGAGGATTTTCAAAGACTGATCACTATTATAGAAGATATTAAAGGGTTTGTAAAATTAAAAGGGATGTCAACTCAGTACTCATTTTTTCTAACTATTGTTTTAAAGCATTTTATAAAACCTATCTTCTTAGATTTTATTTCAAAATTCTGTCTCATATATTTGTTATTATTCACAAAAAGTTTTATTATCGTCGTAATTATAGTCGTAAGATATGTATTCGAAAGAGTCTCAAGTTATGATATGTCATAACTTTTATCGTACATAAAGGAGACGTGACACGATTTTTTTTTTTTTTTTTTTTAAATTAATAAATATTAGTCTTAAAACATGTTTTGTGCAATTTTGCTGGTCAAAACCTGATCAATCGGCATTTTTTAGGTCAAAGAATCCAGCGCTTGTCATAATGAATGATTTTTAATTAGATAACGATCACGTGATCGTGCTTACGTCAGTGGTTACAAGCTGGGAAAATGTCTCGAACTGGACGATGTCGATACACTATGAACGTATTGACAGCACTTTTCCCGATTACTGTCAAACTACAACGACAATTGATCTCATCAATTTGAGCCATTGTGTGTGGAAAATAACCAAGAAAAAGATATTAATTCTTCATGCGAAGAGTCCAACAACGACGATTTTTCAGACAAAACCGATCGGACTGTTACCATACCTATGGGTTTGTCTGATGAATAAATTTAACAAACCGCTTTCTGCATTTATTTTAATTTAAATCAAACTACTTTTAATCATGATTGAAAATATAAATTTCTAATTTGATGATCAAATTGTTCTTTTTTCTCTCTGTTACGGTAACGTTATAATTATGTGTGCGCCAGAAGCAGAAAGAAAAAAAAAACGATATTTTTTGGTTGGAAATCATACATCACACCAATGATTTGTATAGTGACAAATCCTTTATCACACTATTTCTACATTAGGATATTCAATTAACAATTTTATTACTCCCCCCTTTTATGTAAACATTTATTGGAGGCTGTTGTTTAAGTAATTAAATTTTGACACCTATAGCATACTTGACCAGGTGAAAGGTAAGAAGGCACCTGTAGTGTGATTTAGTCACGTGTTCTTTTACATACCACATGTTTAAGAGGTGTCTTCCTCGAATGCCAACATTTTATATGTTACCTATTCCTTGAACGCCAACAAAAATATTTCAATAGATGTTTACATAAAACAATAGGTATTTTTATAACTATTTAAATGTTTTCTTAGTATTTAACTGTTAAAAATAATTAGTGAACTTTTGCAACATTTTATCACTTTTGATCAGGAAAAATGTATATTTTGGGGTTAAAATTATTATGAATTTTAAAGAAATAAAGAAAATTAAAACATTTTATTACTTTTTATTAAAGAAAAAGATATTTTGGGAATGGAAAATCTTTAGTAACATAAGACATATTAGAAATATTAAAGAAATTTTAGTTAAATACAATTATTTCAAACTGAAAAAGAATATTAGAAATTTGGTGGAGAACGTCTGGTTTCAAGCTCTCCAAGACTTAGAGGATGCAGATACCTACATCAACACCGCAAGATTTACTGACTACGTGACCGAGTACTGGGTAGAAGGCAACCGTCATCTGTGGAACCATTACAACACTGTAGGACCAAGAACAACCAACAACTTAGAGGTGGCACTCAAAGATCAAGAAAAATCGTCCAGACTCCACACCTAAATATCTACAAGTTGATCGAGCTGTTTCAACGCCAGGAAGCTGCTTCCAGATGTCAAATGCTGCAGTATGCCGCCGGTGGTAAACGAATCAACACTACTCTACAAAGTTTCAAGAAAATCCATAAAATAGGGTAACAAAATTCCGATGAGTTGCGAACATAACAAACACCTAAACAATATATTATGAATCACTAACAATAAAAAGGGTGTAATAATATAACCAAGAAAAATATCCTGAACAACTGAACAAGATAAAACATAGTAATCTAACACGAGATACAAAGTTTTAAGAAATTCCATCAAGTAATATGGGTGGATATTACAGCACACACAACTATAGAAATATTGAAAAAAACAACATCAAAGTCCAAAGAGTCTATTGTAAAATTTGTGAAAATGGAATTCTGACAATATGCACATGTTGACTATGTGATGCAACACTTTTCAAAGTTTCATTTAAGAGAATCCATATTTGTTCAAGCAGTAACAGCAAAAATGATTTTCAACAACTTGACAAACATGGACTAGATTTAGCTACCTGTAATTTACCTATGATTGTTTTGATAAGCATGCACTTTTGTTGTGATAACTACTTACACCTATTCCTCGAACGCCAACATAATTTTACAGGTAAATTGTCGGTAGATCAAAGGACGTTGGCATTCAAGGAATAAACCGTTTAAGAAAACAAATATCTTGTGTTGAAACAATTAATATAGTTACACTACACTTCTAAAGTATGGAATTCCATTCAGACCCTTATAAATCTAACTTCAAATTTAATGAATTACAAAGTAAATTCAAATTCACATATATTTCCACCCTCTCTTCCAAATATCATTTAGCAATCAATTTGTTTATTACTACCAGCAAAATGCATGAGTCCAGGAAAATATTCACAACACATAATGTTCTTTTTCAAAACATTTCAACAAAAAGAGTCATTTGAATAAATGAATAGGCGCTCACAAACATATACCGCGACACATTTTGAATGTGCCTGTCTTAAATCA
Organism: Mytilus coruscus; assembly: GCA_017311375.1. Classification (NCBI taxonomy): domain Eukaryota; kingdom Metazoa; phylum Mollusca; class Bivalvia; order Mytilida; family Mytilidae; genus Mytilus; species Mytilus coruscus. The sequence continues at coordinate 60,544,223 of CM029600.1, forward strand.
GGAGCATGTAGATCAGTGGTTGTCGTTGGTTCATGTCTGTCATATTTTTCTTCGGAAATTATTTTGTTATAAATAAGGTCGTTAGTTTTCTCGTTAAAATTGTTTCACATTTTCGTGCTGAGACCTTGTATAGCCGAATATACGGTATGGGGTTTTCTCATTGTTGGAGGCCGTACGGTTATACCAAATTATTGGTTCAAACGACACTTTCTTCATTTATTATTAAGTTTCCGTGTTAAAAAAATGTTTTTCATCATGATCTGAATCTTTACCAACTAGATAGTTGTCAATAATTTTATTCGATGTTCAATATAAGAATGTAAAAGACTTATGATTCACATTCTCGTATCATTTCCTTGTTTGCTTTTATGCTTTTTGCCTAACAATTTCTTATGAAGTTATAGACTTGCAAGCATACAGAAATATTACTTTTCCATCTCAAGAAGTCAATTAAAAAATGCATCTGTTATAAACCTTTTTACATCTACATCTGCATATTTTAAAAGCAATAAAAATAAGACCTATATACTGTTTGTCTATTAGTTATCAACACTGGTTAGGGTATCTAATTGGTAGTGCATAGGGTATTGCATGGTCGTAGTACAGGTGTTCATTAAACACCAGGTAGTTTTACCGTTATTACTGTAACAATAATATATTCATATCTCACCTGTGCAAAACCAACATCCAGGATGTACACAAAGAACTAATGAAGTAATATTGCGTAATAACTATGTCTTATCAATCCCCCATGTGGCGTGACACCTGAAGCTTACAACTTCAAACGAGACCTGAAATTGCGAAAATCAATCACCTGTACCGCACACCTGTGACCTATGATGAACTCATATGGCATGGCACCCGAGACCCCAACTATGGATTCTTTATGAAAGTGGGAGTAAAGAAGTGTAGTTTGGGATTGTTAAAATATCACATTTTTACACCTTCTAAGTCTGCGTGTCATTCGAAAAACAGAAAACATCATGTCAATATTCTTTTTTATTATATTGTTGAATCCATCGACATCACACATAATCATTTTTCATCAATGTCATGCGTTTTGTTGGATAATAATCGAAACTAAATTTGTGCTGTACCCATATGTCCATATGAATGAAAGTAACCACTGACGTAGTAGCCTCGTTCTGAGTGACTTCCGGGATGGAAATATGCATATTTGACAGGTCATAAATCGTTGCATTAAAATCTCATTAAAATACATATTTTACCAAATAATTGACACTTATATTGCTATCGATGTATTTTTGGGAAGATTAAGTATAAATAAACATTTTGGAACACAAATTGAAAATCGTGTCATGTCTCCTTTAAGACACCTTGCAACATGACTTATAATGGTCTTATGATTGTCATAAATGTTACGACATCACACATTTGTTTCTAAGGTATACGTGTCATTTACTGCATCTTTATTTGCACATGCAACATGCAGGTCCAGGATTTTGAAAAAAGGGGGCTTAAACTAGACAACGTTTGGAGTGGCATATGCTAAAAGTCTATAGATAAACCATATATGTAGCTCCATAGGGGGAAATGCCTTGACTCTCCTACTAAATCCGTTTCTGCATGCAGCCTCCTTTGCTCTATTTTCGGCACTGTTTATTGTGTTGTTTTATCTGCCAAATAGTAAAGATTTATTTTTTTTCCACTTTGTCATTTAAAATTTGAATCTCCTGCGACGTAAAATTTGGAATCCTCTTCATAGTCATGATTATTTTTAATAAATATTTATGATATTTCTCTCTTTATATAGTAATTCATTAACGTATTTGCACGGGCATTTCTTTAAGCGGGTACTCGATGTACCATGTCTTAAAGGTATTCCCAATTAGATAACACTTCATTATAATAATACATATACGCGAAGTTCTAACTAAATTTAAACAAATTAACAACTCAGATTATAACTCGTTTTCATATATACTTTCATGTTCATCGTGTTCATTATAATGAAAAATACGAAATATTCGTATAAGATCGGAATACTAGTAGTAAAAGTTTTTCATACTTCTATATCTTTTTCGACTGTCATAAGAGCATCATAAGTATGATGACTATTTTATGACTGCCATGATTTACGTTCTATGAAATATCATATGATTGTCATAAGATGGTCCTAAATGTGTCCTAAGATGTATCTTATGACATATCTTGGGATACTTTCGAAAACCAGCCCCTGAACTTTTGCAAATCAACAAAATTAAATGTCTACTTATTAAGTTCGTGAAAACATAGATATAAACCGAATTTGGAATCCCGAAAATATCTATAGTGGCATATCTTGAAAGTTAACTGAATCAACAGGTGAACTTCGTCTTAGTTCAAATGTTGTTTTAGTGGAGTCTAGTTTCCATTTCTTGTATTGCACGATGCAAAGAACTGTTCTGTTCTGAGCTGTATACTAGTAAACATGTAGGGTTAACATGTACCACCAAGGTTACTTCAATGCACATTGATGAAGCAACCAGATAAGAGCATCATAGTACCTGGATCTTAATAAATGTGGAAAATGTTTTATTTTGTAATATCGGCCAAGGCATAATGCAGTTGATACTAAATACTAGAATTGCTTTGTTCATTGAATAAGTCGCACTAAAATGCAGACGTCTTTCTTCTCGTCAAATGACAGTTTACTGGTCAATGCAGGCCACTAATAGACTTGAGTTACTGCTAGTCTTACCGATAACACAGGTGATGCTACTAATATTACCCTTACGCATAGGAGTTACTGCTAGTCCATGCGTTATTGCTAGTCATACTCAATAACACTTGATTTACTGCTAGCCATACCCAATAATACATGGGTAGCTGCAGGTCACACACAAACGTATTTGTAAGGACAGGTTACTCCAGATAACAAATTAACTACTGCTGGCCATTCCGTATAACATATAAAACTCATTTGGTTTTGCATGTAGGTCATCCTGTTATTGATTTGTACCATAATTTTCTGAGGTGCCTGCAGGTCACCCTGCTATTGATCTGTACGATAGTTATCTGAGGTGCTTGTAGGTCACTCTGTTATTGATCTGTACCTTAAACCATTGTCGTGACGTCAGCCTATTCATTTACCGTGGATTCTTTTCTAGAATCAACGCTTTCTAAATCTGTCGCTGAAATGGATTCACCAAATTAAATTCAATTGTTTCCTTTGTGTTCCTAATTTCATTAAGTTTGAATTAGCTAATTTACTGATTTCTGTTCACTAATGGAATTAATTTAAAACTTACCTTTAATTTTTGTAATTTTATATGCCTTCACTGGGAATCGAACCCGTCCTTGAAATCTGTTATGTGTGACCGACATCAACATATCGACAAAACCTCTCGGCTACCAACTGGTTACAATTTAAATGTCTATTCTATATATATAAATGAACATATGATATATATCGGTACAACGGACACACAGGGCTTATACCTTTATGTATACATAATAGGCAATCGTATAGTATAAGTTGGTAGCCGCGAGGTTAGCATGGTTAAGATCAATGAGTTAAAGAGTTAAGTTAAAGTTAGGGACTTGTCGGTTTAGGTTCGAATCCTGTATTCTCTTTGTTGTCCATATTCTTTAGTTTTCTGTTTTTTCTTATTCATATATGTAATTGTGGATATTTTGCAATAATAGCGAGTTTTACCGTTTATTTTTGGATTATTATTGGCTATTTCACATATTTGAAACGAAAATGATTACATTCAATTTGTCCATTTTTGTTTTATAAATATAGTAAGATTTCATCTCTTTACTACATAATTTTACAAATGTTTATTCGAAAATTCCTATGAGTAAATCCTGATGTGCCTAGAATTAGGCTTCTTGCTAGAAATTTCGGTAACATACTTTTTATATATACTTTATATAAGCTCTTTGGTCAGGTTGTTGTCTCTTTGACACATTCCCCATTTCCATTCTCAATTTTATTAGAAATAAGATCGAATATGTCTTACTTTGTAAACACAGATAATATTCAGATGCCTGATAATTTAAAGGCAGACGTGTTGTGTTATATTTGTATTTTCTAACCAATTAGTTGTGATCTTATATTTAGTAATGCATCGTTGAACATGATACCATGGTTATTTAAACTCATTTACAATACCTTCTAATTAAGAAAAGGCTCTAATTTTGAAAAGACATTAACACAATAGTTTGTTATAGATACAATGAATAGCGTTGATTCATGAAAACAAACCATTCGCCCTCCGGGCTCATGGTTTCTTTTTCAAGAATCAACGCTTATTCATTGTATCTATATTACATAATTATCTGAGGTGCCTGTAGGTCACCTTGTTACTGATATGTATCATATCATTTCTAACCCGAATAATTCAGTCGTTATATTCCGCTGATCTACGAAGGCTACATTAACGCCTGAACGTCTTCCTCGATAAAGACCGTCAACCGGAAAATTCACACCGCTATGCAATATGGGAATTTTGATTTAAGTTGGCAGCTAAAGAAGGAGGAGTTCCGGATGTTAATTGATGTTAAATGATGTAAACTGATGTTAATTGATGTTAATTAATTATTATCGGATTTGTGTTAATTGAACACACGTGTTTGGTAAGACAATTACAAGACAGTTGCGCAGACTCATTATCCTGATCGCCGCCGATTGGCTCTCTCTCACAGAGAGCAGGTGACGCGACCAATGATCATAAGGAGTTCAAGCCCTCGTGTGGGAGAAAATCGGACACGGAAAGGGCTTGAATTATTCGAGTTATATCATTTCAAACGTGTAGGTATGTAACCCTGCTATTGATATGTACCATATCTTATCAAAGGTGCAAGAGGTCACATTGCTATTGATCTCTATCATATCTTATCAAATGTGCGTGCAGGTCATCTACTATTAGTCTCTACCATATCCTACCAAAGATGCTGAAGATTATATTCCTGTTTGTCTTTACCATATCCTATCATAATTATCAAAAGTGCCTGTATATCATCCTGCTATTGATCTGTACCATAATTATCTGAGGTGCCTGTAGGTAATTGATCTGTTCCATAATTATCTGAGTAGCCTGGAGGTAACCCTGCTATTGATCTGTACCATAAATATCTAAGTTGCCTGTAGGTCACCCTGCTATTGATCTATACAATAATTTTCTGAGTTGCATGTAGATTACATTGTTACTGATCTTTGCTATCTGGGGTGCCTGTATGTCACCCTGCTATTGATCTGTACCATATCATTTCAAAGATGCCTGTAGGTCACCCTGATGTTAATATGTAACATATCATATCAAAGGTACAAGAGGTCACATTGCTATTGCCGTAGCATACCCTTTCAAAAGTGTTTGAATGTCACCTTGTGGTTGATCTGTACCATTATATAAATAACACATAGCTGAGAGGGTGATAGAGCAGATTGTTTCCCCGAGAAAACATTGTCAACTGAAGCGAAGCCAAGATTGACAATGTTTTTTCGAGGGGTACCAATCTGCTCGATCACCCTCTCAGCTATGTGTTATCTAATTTATTATACTGAATGTCCTATCATTATTGTCTTTTACTGTTGAATTTTAAATTTAAAGTATTTAACCAGGACGTCACGTACATAACAACTTTACAGATATTAGAAAAATCAACAGAAGTGAAGCAAGATATTTATTTTTTATTTTGACATTCCATGAAAAAGTTTTGAGCCATAGAACTTGAGCATTGTAATTAATTATTTGTTGTAAATTCAATTCATTATCCTTTAAATTATCTATTTTTGATTGGTCTACACTAGAGGGTGACATTCAAAAAATTGTCTCCCGCTCAGTCATGGGATAGAGTAAATTGTCTCCCTCGTATTAGCCAATCAAATCTGGCATTTTAATGTGAAGTATAATAAATCCTAATGGCTATCAAAGGTGCTTGTAGGTCATCTACTATTCGTCTCTACCATATCCTGTACCAAGTCACGAATAATGCAGTTGTTACCACATAGTCCGTTTCTATGTATGTTGGCGTTTGTTTTTGTTGCACTTCAGTGTTTCTGTTGTTCCGTTGATTTCCTTTTATAGTTGATGTGTTGCCCTCGGTTTTTGTTTGTAACCAGGATTTGTTTTCTCTCTATCGATTTATGACTTCTGAACAGCGCTATACTACTGTTGCCTTTATCTATCGTAGCTGCTAGCTGCTGAAGGTTATATTCCTGTTTATCTTTATCATATATTATCATAATTATCAAAAAGGTCACCCCGTTATTGATTTGTACCCTATTATATCCTAGGTGCCTGTATGTCATACTGCTTTTGATCTTTAGCAATCATTTGAACGGCTCTGTTGTTAACCATGTCATATTATAGATGAACGTAGGTCACCTTGTAACTTTCCATATCACATTATAGGTGCCTGTAGGTCACCATGTTATTTACCAAACCCTATCATAGGTGCCTGTAGGTCGTCCTGCTATTCATCCGTACCATAAGTGCCTGCAGGTCACAATGTTTTGATTTATTTCACTAACTAGGTGACTGCAATTGTCATTACCATATATTATCATAATTATCAAAAGTGACTGTTGGTCACCCTGTTATTTTCCATATCATATATAGATGCCCGTAGGTCACCTTGTTATTTTCCATATCATATATAAATGCCCGTAGGTCACCTTGTTATTTTCCATATCATATATAGATGCCAGTAGGTCACCTTGTTATTTTCCATATCATATATAGATGCCCGTAGGTCACCTTGTTATTTTCCATATCATATATATTATAGGTGCCTGTAAGTCACCCTGTTATTTTACATATCCTATCGTAGGTGACTGTAGGTCATCCAGTTATTTTCCATATCATATTATAGGTGTCTGTCGGTCACCCAGTTATATTACATATCCTATCATAGGTGCCTGTAGGTCACCATGGTATTCATTCATATCATTTTACAGGTGTCCGTAGATCACCATGTTATTTTTTTTTATCCTATCATATGTGCCTGTAGGTCATCCTGTTCATTTACTTAACCTTTCATTCATATCATATTACAGGTGCCTGTAGGTCACCTTGTTATTTTCCATATCACATTATAAGTGCCTGTAGGTCACCATGATATTTATCCATATCATATTATAGGGGCCTGTAAGCTTAAGTCACCCTGTAACGTAGTGTTATCTTACATATCCTATCATCGGTGCCTGTACGTCACCACCTTATTTTCTATATCATATATATTATAGGTGTCTGTAGGTCAACCTGTTATTTTACATATCCTTCCATAGATGAAAGTAGGTAATCATGTTATTTTCCATACCGGCATTATATTATAGGTGCCTGTAGGTTACCCTGTTATTTTTACATATCCTTTCATAGGTGCCTGTAGGTCACCATAGTATGGATCCATACCGTATTATAGGTGTCTGTAGGTCACCCTGTTATTTTCTTTTACCTATCATAGGTGCCTGTAAGTCACGATGGGATTTATCCATATCGTATTACTTGATTCAACCTTCATGCACCTATGATACATATCTATATGGTGATTTGATCTGAAGTATTCTATAATGCGCAAAAGTATAGATAAATATCAGTGTGACCTGCAGGCACATATGATAGGCTATGGTATAGATAAAAAGCTGTGTGATCTTCAGGCACCAATTATAGCCTATGTTACAAATACATAGCAGTGTGACCTGCAGGCTCCTATGATGGGCTAGGGTGCAGATCTATAGTGAAGTGACCTACTTGCACCTATGATAGACCCATGATAGACTATGGCACATATCTATGGTGATGTGACCTGTAGGCACATATGGTAGGCTATGGTACAGATAAAATGTTGTATGGCCTGCAGGCACCTATGAAAGGCTATGGTGCAGATCATAAGTGAAATGACCTAAAGGCACCTATGATAACTGCGAGTACTCTCAGATCTGTACTGATTGGTTTTTTTTTTTTGGTTATTTGCATGTACAAGTACCCATCCACGTCCACTTTGTGTTTTTGTTAGATCATGATGTATTTCTATTTGTATCCATCTGATGAGTTAAGGGCATACGATACGTTTACAGGGGAGGTAATGACGTTTCTAACGCAAAATGTTATTTTCGCGACGTCAAACTGTGACATATCGAGAAAAGATGGATTTGTCTACTGTTTTTTTTTTTTTTGTGATTTAAACTGATTTAACCTGAAAACCAGTACATAGACCCCTCTTTTTTTAAAATGGCATTAGGTTTGATTACGTATGAAGATAATTTGTACCAATTTTAATGAAAAAGTCAACATTGAGATTTTTTTTAATTTGATTAATAAACCGCAAAACTGCCGTTTTTTCCTAAAATCCTGAAACTTTGTTAACAATTAATTATTTCCAAAGAACTGTTGAACATATTAAGACCATATTTATGTAAAGAAGATTTTCATAATGTTTCTATAAAAATCCGCTTGTGTTTATCTGTTGAAATAAAAGAGTTAGGTGTGTCTATCCAAAGAATAGAAATGTAAAAAAACAACAAATTTTGAGTAAAAGTCTAAAATTTCTACCTCTGTTATCTCTTAAAGTAGCACATGAAAGTATATTTAAACTGCTAAGATGAAAAAAAGCATGTATGCAAATTTTCGTAAAAAATCATCATGGGATCGAAACTGTATCGTAGGCCTTTAAGCCTTTTTCAACTAATTTGTATAGTCTGTTCTTATGTTGTACTGTTACACCACTGTCCCAGGTTAGGGGAGGGTTGGCGCCTTCAAACTAATTCTGTATGTGCCTTTCCCAAGTCAGGAACCGCTAATTCAGTGGTTGTCATTTGTTGCTGTGTTACATATTTGTTTTTCGTTCATTTTCTTGTTTGAATTGTTTTACATTTGTCTGCACTTCAGTCATTTTTGGAGCCTTTTATAGCTGACTATGCGATATGGGCTTTGCTCATTGTTAAAGGTCGTAAGGGGACCTATAATTGTTAATTTCTGTGGCATTGGGTGTCATTGGGTCTTTTGTGGAGAGTTGTCTCATTGGCAATTATACCACATCTTCCTTTTATATATATGGTTCAAATCTATAGTGATGTACCCTGCAGGCACCTACCATACATATATGTAAATGAAAGTGTGACCTGCAGGCACCTTTAATAGCATATAGTGCAGATCTATGGAGATGTGACATGCAGGCACATATTATAGGCTATGGTACAGATAATTAGCATTGTGACCTGCAGACTCAAACGATAGGCTATGTTACAGATTTTAAGTGATGTGATTTGCAGGCATCTATGATACAGATAAATTTTGGTGTGACCTACAGGCACCTATAGTATTGTTTATGATTATACGCGTAGGTATATGCAGCACTACTTTTTAATAAGTGGTGACTGGCAGTAACCCTTCACATAAGCTTTAAGTGGGATATATATGTTAACACTAAATCAATAAAGGTTTTTTTTTTACCTATGCAAATTGTAAGTTTATCAATAAAAAGTTGATTAAGGGCAAGTAGAATAAAAACAGCCCTTAAATTTCACCCCTGGGAGTGAAAATTGGTGATTCAGCAAATTTTGCCTGATCTGTGGATACTAATGTTAAAATTTACCTAGAAAGTAAAATTTCTTTATTTTTAAGTAACTTGCAATACATTTTTAATTATAAAGTTTTGCTATAACTTTTCACAGTGTCTGACACATGTGCAACAACTGGAATTTGAGACGCGACATATTTTAGTTGCCTGTACGTCCTATAATTTTCACCGTAATAAATAAAGTGCATAACTTCTTTTTTTTTTCCACACAAGTACAGCTATACTAGTTTTCTTCAGGTTTAATTTGTAGTTCTATGGTAACATGACACAAGTAAAAAGCTTTTTTGGAACTAGTAAGTGGTTAAGGGGTCCTTACTTATTCATTTAGCCCTCATATTTAGCTGAAATAGGGATAGCATTAGGGGTTTCTTTACATTGACAAGACAATTTTTTGGACAAAGAATGTGATTAGGATTGTATATCAGCAAGATTAAATAGTTTATTCATTTTCCATGCAAATGGCATTAATTGTTTTAATTTTCTGACACTGAAAAGCACAATAAATAATTTAACATAATGCATACATGAGAAATAGACAATCAGTCAACTTAGAGATATATTCTAGTACATGTAAAGTCAAAAGGATTTTAGAATAATAGTTAACTGCCATCTAAAGAACCTTGTTGTATTGCCTTCATAATCTGGAAATGCTCAAAGGAATGTAAGGCATGCTGTAAAATGTGGAATGGACTCTACTATCATTTTTCATGATTTGGTGCTTAAACTGTTTCTTTCAGTCAGATTAACTATAAATAGAGTTGGCAATCCAATAACTCCTCCTTAATCACCATGTTTTACTTCTGTGTTGATTTGAAACATCATATATTTGGGTTTTGTTCACTCCTTAAGTAAAATGGTAAGATGAAAAAAGCGAAAATCTGCCAGCTGGGGTAGGGGTATAATCTTTAATATTTTTGGTAAGAAATAAGTGCAGACTAGTATTCTTTATTGTAATATGTTTCCTAGTAAGAAGTCTATGCATCATAGGTGTCATGACTGGTTTCAAGTTTGTGATGTCTTAATTGGTTAAGGTAGCACGGTAGTGTTTGCATTCCGGAATTTATGTTGCTCTTTTGTGTACCCTACTTAAGTCAATGTATCTGAACAGTGTGATTGGACAAAAAATACAGTATCAACTGAACATACTTTCCCAAACTGAGGGATGAATCAGGTGTAGAAAAATATGAAATAATTTTACATACAGGTGAAAATGATTTTTGAGAATTTTTTCAATTTTGTATTCACTGCATGATAAAAGACCTAAAAGCACTAGTGGCCTTAGGTTTTAAAAATAGCAAAAAAGTAAACGGTCATGATACATATTCAAATTTATTTCTGATTAGTATAATGAAAGTACTCCAGTTAACTGTGTATGTAGAATTTTTCGCAGTGTTAGAAAGTGGTGAAAATCCTAAAAAGGCTATCATTATCCCTTATGGGTCAGGAAATACTACCGTGCTACCTTTATCCTCGTGCATATTCCGGTGATAAAACAAAAGTCGATTCCGGAAAAGGTCGGTTTTCCGTAATGCATATAAACGATACGAAAATGAAACTTAGTACAGTTACAGTTTTCATTTCTTAATTTCTAAAATATACACGAACGAAATGAATAAACATTAAATAAAGGTGATTGTTTATTAATACATTATTGCTTAATTTAATGTTGACTCTTTTGAATTTTGATATAAGAAGGACTGAATAAAATCTGACTTCAAGATATCAAGGATTTCAAAGGTATAGTATCTTGCTTGTCATGATATTGATGAAATGTAGTACTATATCTTATCCTGAAAAAAAACGAGCTAATTCCACAAAACGTTGTTTGTGGGGTTTTGAATAAAATTTAAATAAAATGTTATTTTTATATCCGTAAAATGTTGAATAAAATATCAGTAAGACTATTAAATAATGTGTATGTCAGAATATTTTATAGAAAACATTTAGCTGATATTTTCAGATGTTTTATGTAAAACATTTTAATTTTACGTTATAAATCATTTTATGCAAATAGCAAAACTATATTTTCTGTAAAACATTTTTGCAGAATGTTTTTGGATATTTGGAAAATATTTATTTTAAATGTTGTAACAATATGAAATACCAATTGAAGAAAATATTATTTTTTATATTATAAAACATCTACGGGATATTTTAGAACAATGTTTGAGAACATGAATAAAAGATCTTAGCAAATAATATTTTGTTAATGTTGTAAAACATTTGACTTAAATGTTAGAAATAAAACATTTCAAAAACAATAAAATAAACATTTTCTGATGTTTAAATGATATCTTATTGAAATATTTTGTGAGAGACGTCCATATGACATTTAAAAAATGTTTTTAAAATGTTTTGTATTTGCTGGGTAATACAAGTGAGCAAACCTTGTACAGGAAGTTAATTGGCCAAATGAATTGGGCTGTTCAAGTTTCAAGACCTGATATGGCTTTTGAAATTATAGACACGAGTACTAAACTTAAAGAAGGGACAGTGGCACATTTGATAAGAGTAATCAAAGCAGGTAATAGACTTAAGGAAATTAAATCAATAATTTCATTTCCAAAAATGAAAAAAAGATATAAAAGAATGGAAAATTATCGTTTTAACAGACGCCTCTCTGGGAAATATTAGTAACGGAACTGGTAGTACAGAATCTTATGTAATTTGGATAGTTGATAATGAAAGTAATAGCTGTCCGATAACTTGGCAAGCAAACAAAATCAAAGGTGTATAGTAAGATCCACAATTGCAGCAGAAGCATTAAGCATACAAGACGGGTTAGAGTCTAGTTTCTATCACCGTCGAATAATTGAAGACATTATATAGGTCAAGCCGATTAGTTCCTAAAGATAAGTCCACTGAATTACTAAGCAATAATTTTCGAAGTAATATGATACATGTAGTCCGAGACGTCACATTTATACAGGTTACAGTTATCTGCATACATAAACACACACAGCTGTTTTCTTGATGTCCAACTCCAATGCGGTTAAAAGTTTGTTTGTGTAGAAATTTCTACGGAGTCCAAATGAAACATTAAAGAGTCATTAAGGATCAGAAGACAAATAAACAATTGCAAAATTTTTTCGATATTTATATGCATGTAGTTTAACAACAGTAACGTTCTTTTAATTTCACAAAAAATGTACAGTTTACTTTTGTTGACGAAAAACTCCCATGGTGACTTCTGAATATTGTCTAAATCCTCATTAACATCCAAATTTTACACGAGATCCAAAAAATCTGTTCCGGTGTAAAATACATGGTACTGCTATACTCTACTGAACGAAAATTCCAATTTTAACAAAGTCAAAATTTTAAAAAATGGCGCCGCCAGCCTCGTGGTCTAGACTTTAAGACAGTTGATTCATCTTTGGGGACAGCTCACATAAAATACACTCAAAGGGACCGTTTTGAAGTCCTCCACCATATTACGTACATGGGGGGACATACACTTGCCTCCCCATGCCGCTAAAGTTATATTTGCTTTAGAGCAACAAAAACACATCTATTTCCATATCACGTTTATTTCAAAAAGCCAGAATTCATCACATGACAAATAAGCATCAGTATACAAAGGGACACAACTCTTATGACTTTACTATAAAACACATACGACCATACAATACATATATATAACATAAGGATTAAAACATCAGACAATACCAACTGAAGCTTACATTGACAATAAAAGTGTAGTTGAAGCTGTTTATTCGACTAAACTTGTAGATGACAAACGTTTAAGAATTGACATTGCAGCTATAGCTGAATCATTGGCGTCAAAAGAAGTAGACAATATTAAATGATGTTCAGGAGATAAACAATTAGCAAATTGAATGACAAAGTTTGGAGCTTCATCTTATGAACTTTTGCAAGTTATTCAAACAGGAAAAATGTTGAAGGACTTTGTTTAAATAGCGAAATAATTCATAAAATTTTATCATGTATGTTTGTCACATGGGGCAAAATAATCCCCTAAGATCTGAGGATAGTCTAAACCCTATGACGATTTTGTAATAGTATAAAACAAAAGAAAGTAGAAGGAATGTTAATCTAATGTTACTTTGACTATATAAAGAGATAACTCTATTTCATGTTTCTACAAGTACTCACTTCCTGTTGGAGTGAGTCCTCTTCCTGTTAATGGTCAATTGTGCAACATGTGCTAATAGTTAATAGTTATTAAAGTATTAAAACTTATTGATGTCTTTCTGAGTGCATTAACATTCCATCCCCCCCCCCCTCTATAAACAAATATAATAGTGACGAGTTGTGAAATGAACGAGAAAATGATCGAATTTGAAAGTCGTCTACAAATCAGTGACAACCAGGGAAAAGACTGTTCGCAGTCTCTGGCCATATCAAGCAAAAATCTTACTGGTTAGTTTAGAAAAATTATAAGACATTATTATTCTCCTGTCATATTATATTTCCCGCAAACTTTTAGTCGATTATGATTGGGCGCAAATTGTTGTTGCCGGCGCTCTCGAGACGTCTCGACCCATACCACTCAGTCGGTCAGCGGATTTGGATAGTAAGTATTAGATACAATACAAAGGTAACAAAGAAACAGGCCGGTAACAACCGTTGCCGGATAGTTTTCTGCACGAGTAGTCAGGTCAAGGTCCGAGGCGCTGGCCGAGACCTGACCTGACTACAAGTGCAGACAAACCATACGGCAGGTTGTTTCGGCCTATTTTTGTTACCTTTGTTTTGTATCGGACTTGTACGACGTTTCAGGAAGGAAGTAGTACATTTTCATTTAGAAGAGGTAGCAAAACTAAACACATTAGAAACTTCAATGGCCATATATCAGTTAATGTAAGTTACAGTTTAAACACATTTTTTCACTTCCTTAAGCCGAGAATTCTTTTCTAAAAAATTTCAAGAATTTAATAACTTTATAAAAAAGAACCATTTCAAGGAAAAGATGAATGTTGTTTACATTTGAGACTTTTAGAATGCAACTTCGCTAGTAAGTAATTCATAAAAAAAACCAGAGCTACCATTTGATTTTTTATTGTGGAAAAACGGAAGGAAAGCGGGGGTTAATCCATTTAAAATAAACAGAACTGATATTAAGTGAATGAAATGTTATGAAAAACTGGATTTTGTCTTGTTATTTGATATATATATATATATATATATAGGCATATATTTTGGATTTTTTTTTAATAGTTCATACATATAGGTTTTTTTATATGTCTCTGATAGTGTTGATCAGGATTTAACACGTGTCACTATATGATCCAATCGCAGCTTACCGTTCAAAATTGATGACATTAGTTGAATGATTTTTCTTCACGATTTGCTGCATATTTGAACATGTATTACATGGACACTTTTTATTTATAGGATCAATCGTGCATTGGTGAGTTGATAGGATTTTATCTTTTGATTAGATTTGAATTTTTATATATATTTCCTGTCTTTTTTATTGAAATATAAACGTTGGTACCAGCATTTCTTTACTTTCAGCATTGTCCAGAATACTATTCATGTCCATATGTTGAAGGAAAAAAAACACTTACGGACCGACCATTTAGCTTCAAAAGGGGGTATCTTCTTTTCTGAGTAAGAACATTATTTATTTTTTCAACGCTATCACCCAACTATTTTCATTTTTTTTTTCGAAATTAGACGATTATATACGGTATACGGAAAATCGGGAATCAGAACATTATTTTGTCATCTGCTTGACCACAATATATTTTTTCTCATAAAATTGGGTATCAAAATATTTTTAGAAAAAGACATACCCCCTTTTATTAAGTTAAATGGTCAATCCTTTAGTGTACTGATATGAATAGTAATTTACTGGAATTGTTTGAAATACAGTTATTGATGCTAACGTAAATATTTTAATCAAAAAGACAGGAAATATGTCGGTGAAACAAAAGTTCAAATCTAATTGAAATTTAAAGTGCCCATGAACTCTCTGATCATGCACGAGTGATTCTATTCATAAAAGTGTCCGTGTAACAACTAAAAAGTGTCCGTGTATCATCTAAAAAGTGTCCGTGTAACACCCGTTAATGTACTGTTTTTCTATAGCTCTGCTGGGGGTAAAGTCGTACAAGTTTTAATAATTTTACTATGTAACTCGTTGGTTGGTCATAGTGGATTCGACCACATTATGTCACAATGAATACCAAAGATTTTTTTTTTTGGAATAAGATAAAATAAGATACTTTACATCATCGGAATAGTTAAGGTTCATCTATACACTTCAACAAAAATGGCTTTTGTGGATTTTGCTAAACATTTTCATTCCTTGACACAGGTGGTGTAAAATCAACAAAGTCGTGTGAAACCTTTGAGATGGTCCCCCTCATGTAATGATTGTACTGTATCATATTAGTTGATATGGACAACAGAGGGACAATAGAAATCTACTCACAACAAAGTTGATTTAAATAGTGTAAATGAGTGGACTGTATCAAAGAAAACTCAGGTGTTTGTTTATTTCACCATCTTCTGTGGCAAGGAAAGAAAATGTTCATCAAAATCAATAAAGTGTTATAACTTTTTAGAACATAAATTGGATGTAACATTAATTTATCTAGGTGCTGCCAGGCATTAATACTTTTAAAATTACACAGTTTTGTCTGTATTCAGAGAAAAATTCATGGTCTAAACACAGCCATTTTTGTTTAAGTGTATAGATGAACCTTAAAGTTCGTGTGGACCCTTTGGCTAAAATGGCTGCGTTTTTACCTCAAAATTTACTCTGAGTACAGACAAACTTGTGCATCTGGAAAAGTTTTAAGGCATAGCATGCCCTAGATAAATAAAATTCAAATGCATTGTATGTTTTAGAAAATTGAAACCTTAACTGGATTTTGCAGTGCACTTTTTTTCGTCCCTGCAGATGATAAAAGAGTTTCACTTGATATGGTCCACTCAGATACACAGTTTAAATCACCAATTATTGTCAGGTATCTATTGTCCATCTATTGTCCATGTCCATCAATACAGTTCACTTCAATTATTACCTGTAAAAATAAACAAACACCTGAATTTCATTTGATACTGTCCACTCAATTACACCCTTTACCTCGGGTACTGTTGTGTAGATATCTATTGTCTGTCTACTGTCCATGCCAATCAAGGACAATCAATACAATACAATATGGTGTTACCTGAGAGGGAGCATCTCAAAGTTGTATCCCAACTTAGTTTATTTTTTCACCTTCTGCAGGAACGAAAAAAAAATGCCCATCAAAATCCCAAAAGATTTTATCTTTCTGAAACACAAAATGCATTAAACTTTTATATATCTAGTGGATGCCAGGCCTTCAAACTTTTCCTACTGGACAGGTTAGTCTGTACTCAGAGTAGTTTTTTAGTTGTAAATACAGCCATTTTTGTCCATTTGTTATGATGAACCTTAAGGTTTATCTATACACTTCAACAAAATGGCTGTGTTCCATGAAATTTTCTGAATGCAGACAAAATTGTGTAATTCTAATAGTTTTAAATCCTGGCAGCACCTAGATATATACAAGTTAAACCATTTTGTGTTTTACTTTAAAAGGAAAACACTTTTGTGGATTTTGCTAAACATTTTCTTTCCTTGCCACAGGTAGTGTAAAATAAACAAAGTCATGTGAAATCTTTGAGATGGTTCCCTCAGGTAATGATTGTATTGTATCATATTGGTTGCCTTGTTCCCCATTTCTTACTACTTTGTTAAACGACTACAAGGAAAATCTACAAAGTGATTAAAATAAATGAATAGAAAAACACAGGAATCAAATCACATTCGAATCCGATTTTTACTCTACATCAATCTTTGTTCAAAACGTTCGTTTATTTGAAATTTTATTTAAAAATAATTGTCATGTCGGGGCCTTTCTTAGGGAGCTACCATTTGATTTTATGGGGAAGGGGAAATAGAGGAAAATAAAAGGCAGGACAACATTTTCATCCTAGCCCCCTAAAAATCAAATGGTAGCTCCTTTAGCTTTTATATGCGGGAATGTTTTGCTCCATGTTGGGGGTCTGTCATACAGTAATCTATAGTTGCAAACATTTACGTCATTTCGTCTCTAGTAGATAGTTGTCTATTTTGGCTATCATACCGCATCTCCTTATTTTATATCATTTTCTAGAATAGAGAATTGTGTTACACAGTAGCGCAAAATTCTAAAATAAACCAAACTAGAAATGTGTACTTGACAATTAAAAAAACTGAAACAAAAGCGTTTTCAATTTGATTTTTTTTATATTTTTATTTTATCTAGAAAGGTCGCTGACAATTTTATATAATGTTAAATGAATTAATTCTTATTCACATAAACAAAAATTGCCCTGACATTTTCCTTCTATCAACTTTTATCAGTTAGTTTTCGGAAAGAGAGGTTATCGAATTAAGTATTAAAAGATTACAACGTTTGGACATTATCAAGCAGGTTATATTTACGTTTCGGTGAAGGGTCGGAAGTTTTTTTTTCTTGTTACCACGGTTTCCTCCACCAACAAAACAGAGTACCACGATTAAATTGAGATATTGTTGAAAGTGGCGTAAAACTTTCATATGGAGAAGTTCATGTTAGTATCTTTGGGCCAGGAGGTTATTTTGAAAATGGAATATTCATTTTCACCTCTTTCAAAACAAAGTCTGCTAAATTATATGTCGGGCATTTTTTTTTCTCGATTTGCTTCATTTTTTTTTTTTTGCCTTAGATTCACTATACACTCCGCTTTCTAAATTGGACGGTATATAGTGATGGGTGAATTGGTCCATTCGTCTGTTCTTTCGTCCCTCTGTCCATTCATTGCATTCATACCCAGAAAGTAGTAGATAATACGAATCACATATAGCTCATGGAAAGTTGTTTTCTTGAACATTAAAACGATGCGCAGCAAGACAACCTTCTACTGTAGCCCCTGCTTCTTAAAGTTTTATATAAAATAGCACTGTATCATCTTGTGTCCACTTTTTCTTTCTTTTTATATAGATATAACGATGAGTTCAGATTAGTACTGACTTGTTTAAGCCACACATTATATACGCTTCCTGTATCCTTCGACACAAAATGCATGCTAACTATATTTTGCAACGGAAATAGGACATATCTATTGTGGAGAGACAAACTGAGTTATATAACTATTAAACATATTCTAATCATATCGCTAAATATATATATATTTGGACTTGTGGCCGTAAAATCCGTCATTCCTATTCTTGACTCTTACATATATTTTTGTTAAGTTTTGTTTTGCACCCTTAAATCAAACAAATACACATTAATGTATGAATGTATGAAGATCTACGAAGGCCAATGCACGTCTTAGAATTTGGAGTCGACGTTAACTGTTCGCTTTATATTGTATCAAACACACCACAAACGTAAACTATTATTCCACTGCATGTTGATTTTGATAGCGAAATCAACATTTGATTGGTTGAAACTATCCCACGTGACATCGAACAAAACTTCATATGCCCTTCTGAGTATCACATTCCCGTCTGAACGTCGGAATTGCCTTGTGCGACGTTACCCGCGGTTAATGTTTTAAAACATTTTGATCGGTTATTTTAAAGATAGTATAGTAATTTCGTTTTAAAAATTATTTCAGATCTAAAACAAACAGAAATGAATAAATAATTAACTTTTAATCGGCACTGATTATCATTGTGTATGTTGTGTTTAGTTATAAAAAAAATATGGACAATAGAGGGACAAAAGAAATCTACTCACAACAGAAGTGATTTAAATAGTGTAAAGTGTAAATGGGTGGACTGTATCAAAGAAAACTCAGGTGTTTGTTTATTCACCATCTTCTGTGGCAAGGAAAGAAAATGTTCACCAAAATCCATAAAGTGTTTTAACTTTTTAGAACATAAATTGGATGTAACATTAATTTATCTAGGTGCTGCCAGGCTTTAAAACTTTTAAAATTACACTGTTTTGTCTGTACCCAGAGAAAATTTCATGGTGTAAACACAGCCATTTTTGTTAAAGTGTATAGATGAACCTTAAGGTTTATGACCCCTTCTGTAGCCATGTGAATTACGAAATTTTCAAACTGCAATAATATCAAAACAGCAAAAATAATGAATAATAGAAACGGACCATTTTTACATATAACAAAGGGAAACTTCGTGCAAAGCATTATTATTTATTGTTTTATTGCATTTAATAGAAAATGGGGATTTTGTGGCAAACAAAACCAAGATTTTTGTAGAAAATCCACAGACTATATAATACAGAGATTTTCGTTATAAAATTTTAAATATAGATTACTCACTTGTTTGTCCATGATGTGCTAGCGTTTATTTTTTACAAAAAGTCCTAAATAACCTTTACATTCCCAAAAACCTCGTGCTGAGCCACTTAAGTCGAGCGCACCCTAGAAGGTGTACTTGAATTGGTCCATATTTATATTTGTTTTAACCAATATCTTAATTTATAATCTTGTTTTAAGAAACCATTGCTAGCACTGCATGCAATAATCCCCTATCTATCAAGCAACGAATTGTCAAATATTAGAGTACAAGGGGAAAGGCTGTGGATTATCTGTAAAATTTCCATATGTTAAGCATTGAATCAACACAAGGGTACATAATCTTTAACAAAACAAGTTTTGTAATAAAAGTCATGCGGTATCTCTATATATCTGTATCCGTAAAAGTTTATACCAATTATATACACATATTAGACCAAGGTAAAAGGTGTGCTGCTGGACGGGTGTGGAACTACGATTATTTTAAAAAATGGGGGGGGGGGCGCGCTAGAAAGCCAACGTTTGGAGTGATTCTTGTAAAAAGTCCATGCATTTATCATATATGTAGCTCTAAAAACACAGGCACTTGTCTCTGAAAAAAAAATCCTAAATACCGTAATATACCACATGTTCTCTTCTCTTCTTTATATACAGAAAAACATCAACTGGATGATGATTACTTTCTGGCGCAGGTTATATGTTATATTGAGGTATAGGTGTCGGGGCCCCTGTCCCCCTAAATCCGTCTCTCGTTCGGTAAACATGGCTCAGCGTGACCTTTCACTCGAGAGGGAACACATATATGTCTCGGAGTAACATTAAACTTTGTGACCAGAGGCATATTTGTCTCTGCATGCCAAGAAATTTCCTCCGTTGAAATTTTGCAAACATCCCATAGAGCAAATTACACGGATGATTAATATTGACCATTTGGTACATGGCCGTGTTTAAAGCGACACGTACATGCAGGTCATAATTTAATTTGTTGAATGAAATCAAATATATAACTACTAATGGGTGCCGTAGGAGGTCCACCGGAGTTTTGAGCGAGGATTTCGTGGCATGTAACAGATAGAAAACTCAGGGTTAGAATTCATAATACAGACAAGGTGCAGTGGCAAATATTTCATGTTTATTTTTGACACAGTAAGAGTAACCCCTTTGCATTAAAAATCTTCTTTTTCTTCTAGGTGCCTTTGGAACTTATGTTTTATTACAAGGAAAATGGTCCTGAATATTACGTTTTGAATTGTAGTTTCACTTTCTAGATAAAGGAAAATTATTGTCCAAATTTCCACATGATCCAATAATAAGAGGATCTTTTTATAAATGTTATAGAGAATATAATAAATTACGTAAATATAAAAAACGTCATTTTAAACAGACCAGTTTAAACAATTTAGACAGATTAAGAGATAATGATTCCAAAAAATACTGGAAGTTAGTTAATTCATTAAAAGAATCAACAAAAAATAATAATGCACAATCTGTTGATCCAGATGAATGGGTAAATTATTTTTCAGCAGATCTTAATAAAATACCTTCAAATAATATACCAAGATTAAATGAGATAAATGCTCTTGTAGAAAATATATGAAAAAAATGAAAGTTTCTGTGACTTAGATTACAGAATTTCAGTAAAAGAAATTTCAGATTCAATATTTAAATTAAAAAGTGGAAAAGCATGTGGACTAGATGAAATTCCTGCTGAAATGTTGAAAGCAGGTACCTCTATATTAAATCCTCTGCTTCAAAGACTCTTCAATGTAGTGCTGTCTTCAGGTCAATATCCTACACAGTGGTCATCCGCATATTTGTCACCAATTTTAAAAAGCGGTAACCCAAGCAAACCAGAAAATTACCGTGGTATTGCAATTAATTCCTGCTTTGGTAAATTATTCAACTCTATTTTGAATAAAGGTTAGATAAATTTTAGAAGAAAAAATATAATAAGTAAATCACAAATTGGGTTTTGTAAAAATCAAGAACTTCTGACCATATGTTTGTTTTAAAACCCTAATCGACAAATACATTAACAAAAGAAAGGTGGAAAACTATTCGCTTGCTTTGTCGACCTTAAAAAGCATTTGATACTGTTATACATGCAGGCATAAAATATAAACTTTTAAAACTAAATATAACAGGCAAATTTTATTCTATTATCAAAGATATGTATAGTAAAAATAAACTATGTGTAAAATTTAAAAATGAATTAACCCCTATTAAGCCCGAATATTTTCAAATTGTTTATAAATGATATGCCAGAAACTTTTTCATCATGTACTGACCCTGTTGATCAAATGACAACAGAATTGATTGTCTTATGTATGCAGATGACATTGTTATTTTTTCTGAAACACAACATGGTTTACAAGAGAGAATGGATAAGTTACAATTATATTGCTCAAAATGGTGTTTAAATGTAAACCTTAATAAAACAAAAGTTTTGATTTTTAACAAACCCGGAAAACAGGTTGATTGCCCAGTGTATTTGAATGGGCAATAGCTTGAAAGTATAAAATGTTATAAGTACCTAGGAATTACTTTTGTATCTAGTGGTAAATTTACACAGTGTAAAGATGAGCTATACAAGAAATCTATGAAAGCTTGTTTTGAATTGCAACAATGCCTAGCATCATCAAATCCTAGTGTTACAACTTTAATGCACCTTTATGACCATACAATTAAACCTATTTTAATGTATGGCAGTGAAATATGGGGAGTGTTTTCAACCACTTCAGTGGCATGTAAGAAGAATAACGATTATATTTTAGAAAAGGTTTATTCAAAAGACATATCTGAAAAGTCGCACACAAAATTCATGAAGTATATTCTTGGGGTTAACAGAAAATCAAGTTATTTTGCTGTTATGTCTGAATTAGGAAGATTTCCTGTATATTTTTCAATTTTATTGGCAATGTTAAAATATGCTCATAGGTTAGAGAACACAAAGGATGGTTTATTATATGATGCATATATTTGTAATAAAAGTTACATGCAAACAATATCACTACATGGTTTTCAAGTATTGACTATTTAATGACAGAACTAGACTTACCAAACTTAAATGTAAGTGTTGGCCGTTTATGTACTATAGTTAAGAATAAATTATGTACAAGTTTTCATAATCTTTGGAAAGAATTTAGAGAAAATACTGTTAAATCAGGTAGAGGTAAACTCTTGACCTATTTTTCAATTAAACATTTTTGGTACAGAAAAATATCTGCAATTAAAAGAATTTAAAGATAGACAAGCACTGTGCAAGATCAGAATAAGTGCACATCCCTAAAAGTAGAGATAGATAGATATGCTAAAACCTATATAGATAAATCACAAAGATTATGTAAAAATGCACCTTAGATAAAGTTGAAGACGAAGAACATTTTATATGTCAGTGTCCCTTTATAACTTTTTAAGAAAAGAATTTTATAATAATATTTTGATAGGTTGTAAAAATTTTGAAAAGTTAAGCACAAGTGCCAAATTTAATTGGCTTTTATTCAGAAAATCTAGAGGTATTGAAAAATATTCTATTTATATTAATAAATGTTTGGAACTGAGAAAACTATCAATATAGTATAGATATTGTTTTATTTAAGACGTTGAGAATATTTGCCTGTTAATAATAGATATATTGTTATGCCTTTTTATGTGTATGGCTCTGATCTGGCTGTGGTTTAATATCTAAGAATTGAAATAGTTAAATTCATATTTATGATTTATGTCAACATTATTGTAACAATTATAAAAATCATTGTAATAAATTACTTTGCTCTTCATGGGCCCTTTAATTGGAATAAAAATATCTTATCTTATCTTATCTTATCTTTCTATAATCGGTATTTATTCTAATGTAAGCCCCACGTGGTAAAAATCACGTGATCCAGGAATATATTATCTTGGAGTTGGAGGGGGCCTTTCTTTTCAGGCGGGACACCAAGCAGACATCATGCATGTGTATAACGGCACTGCAGATTTTTTATTTAGATAAAGAGAGTTGCCGGTCCTGTCACAAGCATAGATCGGTTATAGAAAGCAATGTTTTAATTCTAATTACATTGGAAAGCCTAATTCAAGGGGAAATGGAGGGAGCAAAAGGGGGATTCTTAGGGAATATTTTTATCTTATATTAATTCTATATTTAAAAGGTTTATTCTTTTTTTTATTTCATTAAAAAAAACCCGAAAGGTTAGACAAATTGTGACCCAAGTCTTTCCTCCTTTCTCCCATGCCAAGAAATTTCCTCCGTTGAAATTTTAATGATTAATATTGACCATTTGGTACATGGCCGTGTTCAAAGCGACACGTACATGCAGGTCAAAAATTAATTTGTTGAATGAAATCAAACATTTAACTACTAATGGGTGCAGTAGGAGGTCCACCGGAGTTTTGAGCGAGGATTTCTTGGCATGGGATTAGCTGCAGACCGCAAATGGCTAAAAATATCATAAAGGCCATTCATGAGAGCTACGCCGTCCGAAGTTGTCTCTGGATATGTCCGAGGCTCTGTTTAAATATTGTAAAGACTCAGGTTTGTATGATCTTGTTTTGTAAAAGCTTTAAAAGATCGTATACACCATGCAATATTGTCCAACTTGCGTTTAGTTCGGCGTTATGTAAGTATATTATGCTTGGACTCATACTCATACTCATAATGAATACTAGTACATTTATCTGTTTACTAAATAGGTTGCACAAAATGTTTCCTCTTCTTCAATTTCTATTGTTGACCATTTATATGTTATAACCACCCAAAAACCATTGTTGAGATTAATATACTAGTACCAAAAACTGTGTTAAATGTAAACGGGAGAATGGCTACTGGAATGAAGGTGTTGACGAGATACAACACGACCGGTTGCAGAGGTTGGCGATGCCAGCGATAGACAATGACTTAGACCTATAGCCAATTGCATGAGAATGCTCGCTTATGCTCCACTGGTAGAATCATCTAATTAACCCTCGAGGTGGTCTCCGGAGTCTGCCGACACGTGTAATCGGATTTTTCTAGGTCTAATTTATTTCATATTATAGCAGTCAGGATTAAAAGGATTCGAAAATTCCACCTGACAATTGATCAGAACCGAATAGTTTTAAGTTGACTGAATGCAGAAAAGTACATTAAATGATGCTCAAAAGCTAGTAGATACATTTGTCTTTTAAAATACAACTGGCATATACGCCCCGGATCTTAATGGTGATATGTGGATAAATTTATCTGTTTTTAAGAGCTAACTTGGCAGCGCGTCATCCCTACAATGGCTTCCATTTTTACGATTGTAAAAATTAACTGCATGGCGTAATGGGGAGATATAATTTTGACGAAGTAGAATATCCTGACTGTCACTTTCATTGTTGACATTATTTTATTTGAATAGCTGAACACGCCTGTAGTTCATGCGTAACCCATCTTTAGCAAAGGAGTTAAATAGAAGGCCACATGAATACGGATTCAATGAGGCCGAATTATTCACTTATTTTCACAGGCACATGTCCAGGCTCTAAACTGAAAAATCCTATATACCTCAATATAACACATTAGGATTTTTTTCAGAGACAAGTGCCTGTGCTTATTTTGACAAAATTTAAGCAAACTGGCTGCTAAAAGCGAATTATTATTTCACTTTTTCACTTTCATTAATGATTAAACCAAAAAAAAATATCATACTTTATTTTGTTTTATATCTCGTAGCAGAAGCTGCTCGTAGCTTATGCACCTTTAATAGACTTACGAATTGGATATTTCTTCAAACTGACTCGTGCGTTTCCCCGACTGTTTATGTAGTCTTTGCACAAAAACCGTGAGATGTGTTTATTTATTTGTTAGTTGCAATTGGTTTTGAAGTAGCTTTCGGTAATTGGTATCTTTGGCATGTTTGGGTCGAGACATAATTAAGGGGCGATTCTATTGTTTTTTTTTTCAGAAAAAATTTAACGGAATTTACCGAAGCCTTCCGATCTTTCTTTTAACACGCACTTGCAGAAGGAGAAAGAAGCGTAATTTTCCACGACAGACAGGAGACCTTTTATTCACGATGGCAGACCGAAGAGATGACCCAGGGTAAGAACAGCAGAATATTATCAAGCATTTTATTTTATAACGTACGTTGATAGCAGTTATTACAATTTTTAGCAAAACCATAGTTATCGAAAGAACAGGAATAATTTAAAAGATAAACCACGTGCTCATTTCATGCCTATATTTTGCGATACCTCGAATGACCAAATAACACCGTTATTATCCAAATAACACTTGAAATTTTAATATTATCACATATTGGTGACATTTAAACATTGATTAATAAATAATAATATATTATTAGTGTGTTTTATAACTTAAAACTGATTTACAGAAAGCAGGTAAGTTCATAAAGATCATTTTAAATATTAGTGTGTACATCCAACATGGCGACCAAGGAAAACACAATGGGAAGAATAAAATAATGATTGCATATGAAATTGTACATATTTAATTTTGATGAAGGCATTAATTTCACTAATTCGATTATATTTAACTTGTTTCTTATTTCATTTTCCTTGGCAATATATATTCAATTTACTTAATTTACTCAAAATTCAGAAATAAAAGTAAAGGAAAAATAATTAATATTCTTAGTATTGACGTTTAATTTTTTTTGTTGCTATGTTCATCCATTTTAATAATTTAAATAAGTTTAATAATGAAATAGTTTGTGCCAATTAGATAATTTAATTGTGATAATGCCAAGTTCCCAATAATCAAAATATTTATTACCTTACAATTCTATTATATTGTTAATTAGATTGTTGTTTACTGACACGTGCCCATTACATAATTAATCATTAAATGATAATGAAATTATATTACGGTATGGACACTCTACATTAAACAGGCTTGTGACTGTCTTGGTATACCAAGGCTGCATTACCAAAACCAATAATAATAATTAAGAAAAAGAACACAAATAAATATTTACAACTATATACAATATATGTACTTCCTAACTATATCTTCTGTAAAAGTGTAGTAAGCTTTATTGTTTCACAAAGAATTTTGGATTATTTAAAATAATAATATTTTCTTCAGAAAAAAAAAAAAGATTATTTAAACTTATTTGATATAAGTTTTTCTGTTTAATAAAATACTTTTTTTTTGCAAAATTCTAAAAAAATAAATGTATGAATTTCTGGATTATTTTAGACATTCTTCTTCTTGAACAAAATACATTTCATGTGGAGTCAATGAGAAAATATTTCAGTTCATTTGCTAACTTTGTTAATAAACCAACTGACCGACTTCCTCAAAGCTACTAAGAAGGCACGGTAACCTTCTTCAGTGAAATGTATCCCGTCGTGAGCTTCGTATTCCGTCCGATAAACATTAGTTGGCTTGAAATAATGTACAAAATGATTTTCAAGAGCAAGAGCAATGCTTTTCATTTATATGCAATTGCATTTTATTCTGTAAAATAACAAAGTGATTTTAGCTATTTACGACCGTGTAATATAAGCCCACTGTGAATAATCAAGAAATTAATGTGCTCCTAACCCAGGGGTTAAAAAATTTTGTGACAGGTAACTAGCCCAGGACTTACTTGCAGCAGGATTTTACTAGCCCTGTTGGAAGAACTGCTAGCCCATCAAAACTGACCTGCTAGCCCGAGAATGCCTTACAAATCAAAGTTTGCTGCATAATTACAAAGTGGGTGTCCCTTGTTTTGAAGGCGGCATTATACACTGTATTTAATAGTTTTTATTGACCTGCTTTTTATTCTGTTGGTAAACAAACAGTGGTGCTTATCCTATTTTAGTTGTTCCCACATACAAAGCAGACTTTGTATTGGCGTGCTCGGGAAAATAACGGCAATATTCTCTGTTTTTTCATCAGCAACACGGCCGACCTTGCCCAGAGGAATCTTTCTTTCCGGGACACTATTCCGCTTTTCCCGGTCGTATTTGGCATTTTTGGGGGATGAATTGTCAGTCTCATTACCACTTTCATCTACAGTTTTTTGTTTTAAAACTGACGAAGTTCCTGGGGTGCCCGTACTAAAATATTTAGAAATATTTGGTTGCATGGATTGGTTTCGTGCTCAACAGCTGTCCGACAAGACAGGTCAATACCGATCAATACATCATACCCCCAGTACTGTAAATTGAAAATCTTGGCATAAGAAATGTACAATAACCCCCTCCCATTGTACTGATGTACTGAGAAATCGATATTTAAAGTACGAGAATTGCGATCAATACATGATACCGGGCCACCCAGAGTTATTTGTTCTATTTTTAAAATATGTACAACAGGACCTGTACAAACCAGTTCAAATTCTTGGAATCCTGGATGACGTACTTAAATCTGATTGGCTAAGATAGAATAGTGATGAAGGGATTTTCCACTTTCTATTTTGGAAACGCCAAGATTTTTTTGTTACTAGTCCGTCGGGCATATTGGGTTAAAAATTTTGATTGCCCGAGGCGTAAATGCTCAAATCCCGGGCGTCGGGCTAGTGGATTTTATTAACCCCTGTAACCACAGGAGGAAGTTACAGAAAGAACAAGAAGGTCACCATGTTGGATGTACACACTAATATTTATAATGATCTTTATGAATAACTGCTTTCTGTAAATAATTTTTATACTATAAAATACACTTATAATATATTATTATTAAATAATCAATGTTTAAATGTCACTAATATGTGATAATATTAAAATTTCAAGTGTTATTCGGTCATTACAAGTGTTATTTGGTCATTCGTGTTACCCTATATTTTGTGGGTGAAAGATAGTTTAAATCGAGAAATTATACATAAACTTTACATTATTATCTTATCTTTATTTAGAACGGGACCTTTGCAAATTTTAGCTGAAAATTCTTCGTATGTCATTCCAATTGCGAACACCAAGTCATTTGTTTTTAGCTCACCTGGCCCAAAGAGCTTTTCTCATCACTGCGTCCGGCGTCGTCGTCCGGCGTCGTCTGTGAACTTTTACAAAAATCTTCTCCTCTGAAACTACTGGGTCAAATTTAACCAAACTTGGCCACAATCATCATTGGGGTATCTAGTTTAAAAAATGTGTCCATTGACCTGGCCAGCCAACCAAGATGGCCGCCATGGCTATAAATAGAACATAGGGGTAAAATGTAGATTTTTGCTTATATCTCTGAAACCAAAGCATTTAGAGCAAATCTGACCGGGTAAAATTGATTAACAAGTCAAGATCTATCTGCCCTGAAATTTTCAGATGAATCGGACAACCAGTTGTTGGGTTGCCACCCCTGAATTGGTAAATTTAAGGAAATTTTGCAGTTTTGGTTATTATCTTGAATATTATTATAGATAGAGATAAACTGTAAACAGCAATAATGTTCAGCAAAGTAAGATCTACAAATAAGTAAACATGACCAAAATGGTCAGTTGACCCCTTAAGGAGTTATTGCCCTTTATAGTCAATTTTTCTTAAATTTTTGTAATCTTTTACAAAAATCTTCTCCTCTGAAACTACTGGACCAAATTTAACCAAACTTGGCCACAATCATCATTTGGGTAACTAGTTTACAAAATGTGTCCAGTGACCCGGCCAGCGAACCAAGATGGCCGCCATGGCTAAAAATAGAACATAGGGGTAAAATGTAGATTTTGGCTTATAACTCTGAAACCAAAGCAATTAGAGCAAATCTGACATGTGATTAAAATTGTTTATCAAGTCAAGATCTATCTGCCTTGAAATTTTCAGATGAATCGGACAACCGGTTGGTGGGTTGCTACCCCTTAATTGGTAATTTTAAGGAAATTTTGCCGTTTTTGGTTATTATCTTGAATATTATATTATATTATATCAACTACATTGTACTAAGACAAATGTAACCAAACTTGTCCACAATCATCATAAGAGTATCTAGTTTAAAAAATGTTGTCGATGACCCTGCCTGTGAACAATGATGGCAGACATGGCTAAAAATAGTACATGTACATAGGGTAAAATGCAGTTTTTGGTTTATATCTCTGAAACTGAAGTATTTAGACCAAATCTGACTGGTGGCAAAAGTGTTCATCAGATTTAGATATATCTGCCCTGAAATTTTCAGACAATTCCAACAACCAGTTGTTAGGTTGCTGCCCCTGAGTTCGTAATTTTACGGAAATTTTGCTGTTTTTTGCTATTATCTTAGATATAGTACTATAAATTATGATTTTAACCTTATTTTACATGATTTCCAAAGCATCAGAAAATACAGGTGAGCGACACAGGCTCTTTAGAGTCTCTAGTTACTTGTATTTAAAGCTTTTAAATACTATATACATCGGATAGTTTAAAATGTAAAAGGGTTGAACATTCCAACCCCCATGTACAAGACGAAGTGCCATCCAAAGTATATACAAAACTATCGTGAAAAGCAGTTGCAACATAATTTAGCTGTGGAACCGTTTCGCAGCTAGTGCAACATATAAACATCCGTTTCCTTGGGTTATACTACAGGTAGGTTAAAATGTTTATAGATTAAGTACAGTGTCTAAAAGATGGCTTATGTTCAAAGCTAGCAAGATTCATCTCTTTCATCTGGATAGGATTTTGTACAGTGAAAAAGTTAGTTTTACGTGGAAATCCTAGTCCAAATAATTGTGACATCTTCGAAGGCTATTTTAAATTTTTGCTTTGACGCCTTCCTGTAAGCCTTTAAGGCGTCAGAAAAAACAAATAATAGCCGTTCAAGACTTCAAAATTATTTGGACTAGTGCAAATCCCATAAAATATATATTTATTTTAAAAGGCATAGTTTGAGTTCCTCACGTATACGTAGAATAGGGTTTAAAATAATTCAGTTTCTTTCATGCAGCATTCACACATTAAGATAAGGATATGTTCCTATATTAAACAGTTTGTTTAAAAGTGGTATCTCTAAAATCTAAGAGTGTTTGTTGGTTGAAATGGGAACCCTAAAGTAACATTCAGTTCCATTTTTATTTTTAATCTTTTGTGATACAATGTATATATATATTCCTAAATCTTCCCACGCCTTTTTAAAGGGGCAGTCTCACTAATTAGCGAAATGAAGAAAAATATTAGCGATAAGAAAGTTTATTTGCTATTAAAACAAGTTACACATAGAAAATGAAAGGATATGGAGTAAATGTACATGGGACAAAATCGCACACAATACATAGAAAACATAGAAAATTATCAATGAACAGGGCTTTTATTCCTGGTCTTCATCTTGACAGTTGATGTAGGGTCTTCAACAATGAACAAATCATTCATACCCTACAACAAGGTCAAGACGGCCCCCTATATATACATGTATGTCTATAGCACTCCTTTTATGAAGTAACTTATGTAATTCACGTAAAGCGTAGCTTTGAGTTGATTAAATATGTTAATGAGTAAGGCGTGGGTATATTATGATATATTTAGTTTATTCTCTTGTTTCTTGTATATAAAAAAAAAAGAAAATTTAATATATGTCTCAATATTTATTTATTTAGAATAATTATTAATATTTAGACTTTTTATGCTAAATTTGTATTCTTGTCGCTAATTTGTTTCTTCTTGTCGCTTCTTGTCTCTAATTAGTGAGACTCTAAAGGGGGAAGTTTCAGTGTTCCATTCCTCAAATGCACCTAGTCATATAGTTAATTTCATGCAATTTAAATATCAAAATTTTGAAATTGTCTTTTCTTTTCAGCAAATTTTTTGTTGGAAATCTTAGCTGGGACACAGATAATGGTAAGATAAAATAACCTTACTAAATATTGTGGAAATATTATACATGTAGCTACAATGTACATATCTTTAAATTGTTTGTACAACAGTCTGAACAGGGAGATTTATTGCAGCATGTCATTTTCATGAGAAAACTTAAGCTGTCACAGGTCAGCTCTCTTTAAAAATTTACTTATGGAATATTCAGCTATTGCTGTGTAGAAATGTTACAGGTCTGTGGCTAAGTGTGAAGACTAAGCATGCAGTTTTTAATACCGTAGAAAGGCTTGTATAGTTCGCACTGGTACATAGTCCGCACCCCCTTCTCCACACGAAATTTTAGGTAAAAAAACTTTTTGTAACTGTTAGAAAAGGTCTAATGAAACTCCGGTAATTTCAAATCCTGTGCGGTCGTTTGCGGTATTTTCTTGGAAAAACCTGTTTTCCATCATCAAACAGAAGCTGAAACTACTTGTAAATGATTCTAGAACGCTTCATGATTGTTAAATAAGTTTAATTCACTTAAAAAACAATTTAGAAACTTGTGTATGTTTAAACAGGAAGTTTAAAAAGCATGTGTAAAAGAAGAAATTAACCGGTGAGAGTCGAAATCCGTACATAACAGATATCACTATAATACGACTTTGAAAGTAAAACAGTTCCATCCTTTTGTAAAACAGTCTTTAATATATCTATCACATTAATGTTTGAAGGGTCTTAAGCTAATACAAATCATATTAGTCAGTATGAAACACCAAAACGGAACGAACAATAACCGATTCGTTTTGTAGTTTACAAATTCTACGCTGGTTTATGGTTGTCTTTTCACTATGTTTGTATCGTTTCAATCAATAAGATACCAGTTTATTTCAACCAATGCATTGAAAAGAAACGAAATTTGTAATGAAAGGTTTAGTTTTATATTTATCAGTATTAATTTGATATTGAGTAGAAATAACTTATTAATATGGATGAGTTAAAATTATTAGTTTGAAAAAAAAATTATTAGTTTGAAAAAATGATAAGGCGCCTCTACAATATCAATAACAAAGATGGCGGAACGTAAACAAACCATCTCGCCCATGAAATTGAAATTTTTCTCTTATTTCTTGCTTATTGTACTCTATAGTCCGCACCCCATCTGGAAGGTCCAATTTTGGAGAATAAAACCGCGGACTATACAAGCCTTTCTACGGTAGGTTCTATAAAAATCAGACAATGGTGTCAAGGAAACAGAATATTCGAACAAAAAGGTACATCATATCACTATCACAAAATATCTAACAAAATGAACTGTATACATTGACAAATTGACAAGCTATGCACTTGTGATAAATATTAAATATTTAGGAAATAAGTGTGACCTGAACCTGGGACGCAATTCTGGCTCTGGTCTGCACAATGTCCAAAAATAACAAAAAGTCCTAAGAGCTACAGTTCAGCAGCTATTTTGTAGCGTTCCTTTCTCTATCTGAAGGAACAAGTTAAAATTAGATCCTTCTCCTAAATCTTATTTTTAGCTCACCTGGCCCAAAGGGCCAAGTGAGCTTTTCTCATCACTTGGCGTCCGTCGTCCAGCGTCGTCTTAAATTTTACAAAAATCTTCTCCTCTGAAACTACTGGGTCAAATGTAACCAAACTTGGCCACAATCATCATTGGGGTATCTTGTTTAAAAGATATGTCCGGTGACCTGGCCTACCAACCAAGATGGCGGCCATGGCTAAAAATAGAACATAGGGGTAAAATGTAGATTTTGGCTTATATCTCTGAAACCAAAGCATTTAGAGCAAATCTGACATGGTGTAAAATTGTTTATCAGGTCAAGATCTATCTGCCCTGAAATTTTCAGATGAATTGGACAACCGGTTGTTGGGTTGCTGCCCCTGAATTGGTAATTTTAAGAAAATTTTGCAGCTTTTGGTTATTATCTTGAATATTATTATAGATAGAGATAAACTATAGCAGCAATAATGTACAGCAAAGTAAGATCTACAAATAAGTCAACATGACCAAAATTGTCAATTGACTCCTTAAGGAGTTATTGCCCTTTATATTCATTTTTTACAATTTTCATAAATTTTGTAAATTTTTACAAAATATTTTCCACTATAATTACTGGGACAAGTTCATTATAGATAGAGATAATTGTAAGCAGCAAGAATGTTCAGTAAAGTAAGATCTACAAACACATCACCATCACCAAAACACAATTTTGTCATGAATCCATCTGTGTCCTTTGTTTAATATGCACATAGACCAAGCTGAGCGACACAGGCTCTTTAGAGCCTCTGGTTATACGACTGTGGTTGTATATTGCTATCACGTCGTCGTCCAAAGACATTTGGTTTCCAGATAATAACTTTAGTTTAAGTGTATGGATCTCTATGAAATTAAACGAAAGGTTCAATACCACAAAAGGAAGGTTGGGATTGTTATCGACCGCAAAAATTTTTGTGGTCGTATATTGGTATGACGTTGGCGTCGTCGTCGTCGTCGTCCGAAGACACATTGGTTTTCGCACTCTAACTTTAGTTTAAGTAAATGGATCTCTAGGAAATTTTACCATAAGGTTCAATACCACAAAAGGAAGGTTGGGATTGATTTTGGGGTTATGGTACCAACAGTTAAGGAATTAGGGGCCAAAAGGGGCAAAAATAAGCATTTTGTAACTTCCAGACAATAACTTGTGTGTAAGTGTATGGATTACTCTGACATTGTACCACAAGGTTCCATATCACAAAGGGAATGCTGGGATTGATTTTGGGGGTAATTGCCTCAAAATTTTAGGAATTAGGGGCCAAAAAAGGGGCAAAAAATAAGCATTTTTCTAGTTTCAGGACAATAACTTGTGTGTAAGTGTATGGATCTTTCTGAAATTGTACTACAAGGTTCCATATCACAAAGGAAAGCTGGAATTGAGTTTGGGGTAATTGCCTAAACGTTTAGGAATTAGGGGCCAAAAGGGTCAAAATAAGCATTTTCTAGTTTCCAGACAATAACTTGTGTTTAAGTGTATGGATCTCTCTGAAATTGTACTGCAAGGTACCATACCTCATTGAAGGCTGGGATTGAGTTTGGGGTGATGAATCATAAGGGGTTCAAAAATTGGGGGATTTTTTCCCCTTTTCTTCCTTTTTTCCTTTTTTTTTCTTTAAAATTTTCCATTTTAAGTTGGTTATTTCTGATTTATATTTAAAAGCAAATAATAATGATATGGCAGGAGATACACACCAAACAGGATGTGTAAATTATTATATAATAAGTATTGTGCAATAGCAAGAAATTTTCAATTGCACAGTATTGCGCAATAGCAAGAAATCTTCAATTGCACAGTATTGCGCAATAGCAAGAAATATCCAATAGCACAATATTGCACAATAGGAAGAAATTGTCAATTGTACAGTATTGCACAATAGCAAGAAATATTCAATTGCACAGTATTGCGCAATTGCAAGAAATATTTAATTGCACAGTATTGTGCAAAAGAAGATTCTTTGTATAAATTGCTTATTTCTTGACCAATTTCAATGGGGTTTTATTCTTGAATTCTTGGGGTTCTTTAATATGCTGAATCTAACCGTGTATTAAGTTTTTGGATTTTGGGCCCGTTTTAAATTGGTCCACATTGAGGTCAATAGGGTCCAAAATTAAACTTTGTTTGATTTCATCAAAAATTGAATTATTGGGGTTCTTTGATATGCCGAATCTAACCGTGTATTTAGATTCTTAATTTTGGTCCCGTTTTCAAATTGTTCTACATTAAGGTCCAAAGGGTCCAAAATTAAACTTAGTTTGATTTTAACAAAAATTGAATTCTTAGGGTTCTTTGATATGCTGAATCTAATCATGTATTTAGATTTTTGATTATGGGCCCAGTTTTCAAGTTGGTCCAAATTGGGGTCCAAAATTAAACTTTATTTGATTTCAACAAAATTGAATATATGGGGTTCTTTGATATGCTGAATCTAACCATGTATTTAGATTCTTAATTTTTGGTCCCGTTCAAATTGGTCTACATTAAGGTCCAAAGGGTCCAAAATTAAACTTAATTTGATTTTAACAAAATTGAATTCTTAGGGTTCTTTGATATGCTGAATCTAAACATGTCTTTCAATTTTTGATTATGGGCCCAGTTTTCAAGTTGGTCCAAATCGGGTCCAAAATTAAACTTTGTTTGATTTCAACAAAATTGAATATATTGGGTTCTTTGATATGCTGATTCTAACCATGTATTTAGATTTTTGATTTTTGGGCCCCATTATCAACTTTGTCCACATTGAGGTCAAAAGGGTCCAAAATTAAACTTTGTTTGATTTCAACAAAATTGAATATGTGGGGTTCTTTGATATGCTGAATCTAACCGTGTATTTAGATTCTTAATTTTGGTCCCGTTTTCAAATTGGTCTACATTAAGGTCCAAAGGGTCCAAAATTAAACTTAGTTTGATTTTAACAAAATTAAATTCTTAGGGTTCTTTGATATGCTGAATCTAATCATGTATTTAGATTTTTGATTATGGGCCCAGTTTTCAAGTTGGTCCAAATTGGGGTCCAAAATTAAACTTTGTTTGATTTCAACAAAATTGAATATATGGGGTTCTTTGATATGCTGAATCTAACCATGTATTTAGATTCTTAATTTTGGTCCTGTTTTCAAATTGGTCTACATTAAGGTCCAAAGGGTCCAAAATTAAACTTAATTTGATTTTAACAAAATTGAATTCTTAGGGTTCTTTGATATGCTGAGTCTAAACATGTCTTTAAATTTTGATTATGGGCCCAGTTTTCAAGTTGGTCCAAATCGGGTCCAAAATTAAACTTTGTTTGATTTCAACAAAATTGAATATATGGGGTTCTTTGATATGCTGAATCTAACCATGTATTTAGATTTTTGATTTTTGGGCCCGTTATCAACTTTGTCCACATTGAGGTCAAAAGGGTCCAAAATTAAACTTTGTTTGATTTCAACAAAATTGAATATATGGGGTTCTTTGATATGCTGAATCTAACCATGTATTTAGATTTTTGATTTTGGGGCCCGTTATCAACTTTGTCCACATTGAGGTCAAAAGGGTCCAAAATTAAACTTTGTTTGATTTCATCAAAATTGAACTCTTAGGGTTCTTTGATATGCTGAATCTAACCATGTATTTAGATTTTGGATATTGGACCATAATAGGTGAATGTCCAATTTAAAAGTTTTAAGTTCTTAGACCACATTCATTCTGTGTCAGAAACCTATGCTGTGTCAAATAGTCAATCACAATCCAAATTCAGAGCTGTATCAAGCTTGAATGTTGTGTCCATACTTGCCCCAACTGTTCAGGGTTCGACCTCTGCGGTCGTATCAAGCTGCGCCCTGAGGAGCATTTTATTTTTGGGTGTGATGGTTCCAACCGTTTAGGAAAAAGGGGCCCAAAACAAGCATTTTTATGGTTTCAGAACAATAAATTGTGTACAAGAATTTTAATTGCTCTGAAATTGTACCACAAGGTTCAATACCACAAGTAGAAGGTCGAGATTCATTTTGGGGGTAATTGCCCAAACCGTTCAGAGATTGGGGCCAAAAAGGGTCTAAAACTAAAAATTTCTAGTTTTCAGACAATAACTTGTGTTTAAGTGTATGGATGTCTCAAATTGTAAAATTGAGAATGGAAATGGGAAAAGTGTCAAAGAGACAACAACCCAACCAAAGAACAGACAACAGCGGAAGGCTACCAATGGGTTTTCAATGCAGCGAGAGAAACTCCCACAACCGGAGGCATGCTTCAGCCGGCCCCTTAAAAATGTACAAATGTATACTAGTTCAGTGATAATGGACGTCATACTAAACTCCGAAATATACACAAGAAACTAAAATTAATAATCATACAAGACTAACAAAGGCCAGAGGCTCCTGACTTGGGACAGGTGCAACAATGTTAAACATGTTTTTTGAGATCTCAACCCTCCCCCTATACCTCTAGCCAAAGTAGAAAAAACACACACACAACAATATGCACAGTAGAACTCAGTTCTAAAGAAGCCCGAGTCTGATGTCAGAATAGGTAACAAAAGAAACTAAACAAAATGACAATGATACATAAATTAACAAAGGACTAGTAGCAGTTACTGACATGCCAGCTCGACCTCAATTAAACTGATTGAAGGATTATGTCTTCATCATATGAAAATCAAGCACAATCCCTCCCGTTAGGGATTTAGTATCATACCATCATAAAATATAAGAGAACATAAACTGTATCATGGCCAACAACTGGTTTTAGAATGTGTTTATTTCAGATGCAAAGACCCTATAAGTGAATCAATATTAAAGCCAAAATATGCAATTTTTAATGACATGACAACAGTAGACGTGACAACAGGATTGTAACTATATCCCTTCTTAACACTTACCATGCCCCAAAGTAGGTCATCAGGTGCAAAAACATCAATTTTGTCGATTTTTTTGTCCTATTTTTGACCCGAAGACCAAGTGATGCTGATATAGGTATCCAGCTGTAGTCTGCATGTACCGTGGACCCCAATTAACACATTAACCCCAACAGTTCTTAGGTTGGAGTGAAACTGATCTGGGAACACCATTCTAAAAAAGGTCATTTGGACAAAAAATCCAGAATTTCACGATTTTTTTTCGATTTTTGACCAACTGGGCTTGAAACCGGAAGTAGTCGTTTCCTATGCGTATTTCAATAATAATTATGCTCAGTAGACAGAGTTCTTGAAATCTTTTTTTTCCTGGTGGTCATTGGGACCACCAAGACTAAAAATCTGGTGGTCCTTTAATTTTGCTTGAATTTATCAAACACCTATTAGTTATACCCCACGCAACGAGTTGCGGAGGGTATAATGTTTTTGACCCGTCCGTCCGTCAGTCCTGTTTCTTGTCATCGCAACTCCTCTCAAACTACTCTACAGAATTTCACGAAACCTTTTTAGATAATAAGGACATACTATGTAGTTGTGCATATCGACAGGAAATTACGATTCAATTCTTTTTCTAGGAGTTACGCCCCTTTGAACTTATTTACTTTAATGTACTACTGCAACAGTTTGTCATCGCAACTCCTCTCAAACCACACAACAGAATTTCATGAAACCTTTTCAGATAATAAGGACATACTACGTAGATGTGCATATCGACAGGAAATTACGATTCAATTTTTTTCCAGGAGTTACGATTGTCCAATATACTACTGCAACTTTTGTCATCGCAACTCCTCTCAAACCACACAACAGAATTTCATGAAACCTTTTCAGATAATAAGGACATACTACGTAGATGTGCATATCGACAGGAAATTACAATTCAATTTTTTTTCCAGGAGTTAAGCCCCTTTGAACTTATTTGCCCAATATACTACTGCAACCTTTTGTCATCTCAACTCCTCTCAAACCACACAACAGAATTTCATGAAACCTTTTCAGATAATAAGGACATACTACGTAGATGTGCATATCGACAGGAAATTACGATTTAATTTTTTTTCCAGGAGTTATGCCCCTTTGAACTTATTTGCTTCAATGTACTTCTGCAACAGTTTGTCATAGCAACTCCTCTGAAACCACACAACAGAATTTCATGAAACTGTGTAGATAATAAGGACATACTATGTAGATGTGCATATTGACAGGAAATTATGATTCAATTTTTTTTTCTGATACAATTTTTTTTTCTTACACTTATTTTATTTCTCCAATGACAATGTGGGGACGTGGGGTATGTGAGTGCGCTCACTAAGGTTCTTTCATTAAATGAAAGTCATTGCTCAATATACAAAATATATATAAACTCCATCCTAGTTTCTATGTTATATTTTTGGTTGTTTTCAATGAAATTTTGAACTTTGCATTGTTCACTAATTTTTATACTTTGTCAGTTTGATAACATGTTTGATTTCATTTTTATAGGCCCGTCAAAATTTTGACGGGACGTATTATGGTATACAAATGTCGTCTGTCTGTCTGTCCGGCTTAAACATGTCGCACCATAACTTGAGAACGACTTATCCAAATTTCATGAAACTTAACATAGTTGTTTCTTATGATGGTCAAATGATCTGTATACTTTTTGGTGAAAATAAGATTAAAACTTTTTGAGTTGCGGGACTTAGTAACTAAAACAGGTGTGTGTTTTTTTTCACATGTTGCGCCGTATCTCAAAAACAATTTAGGGGGCCTCGGTGGCCGAGTGGTCTAAGTAGTTACTACTGTAATCACTAGCCAGTCAACGCTGAGGTTGTGAGTTTGAACCCCGCTCGTGCGGGTGCACTCGACTCCAATCTTAATTGACTAGGATTGTCAGTTTTCCTATCGAAGGTCGGTGGTTTTCTCCTGGCACTCCGGCTTCCTCCACCAATAAAAACTGACCACCACGAAATAGCCCAAAAGCGGTGCTTAAAAGTGGCGTTAAAACACCAAAAATCAAATCAAATCAAAAACAATTTATGATTATTGCTTAAAACTTTACACACTTCTTAGTTATATTAATCTCAAGATCTGTATACTTTATGGTGATGATTCAAAATTTTATTTTAGAGATATTGAGTATTTTGTTAAAAAAGGGGGAGGGGTTTTTCACATGTCGCTCCATATCTCAAAAACAGTTTATGATTATTGCTTAAAACTTTACTCACTTCTTAGTTATATTAATCTTAAGATCTGTATACTTTTTGGTGATGATTCAAAATTTTATTTTTGAGTTATTGAGTATTTTGTAAAACAAGGGGGATGGGTTTTTCACATGTCACACCGTATCTCAAAAACGATTTATGATTATTGCTTAAAATTTTACACACTTCTTATTTATATTAATCTTACGATCTGTATACTTCTTGGTTTTGATTCAAAATTTTATTTTTGAGATATTGATTTATTTTTTTTTAAAAAGGGGGGTTTTCACGTCGCGCTGTATCTCAAAAACGATTTATGATTATTGCTCAAAATTTTACACACTTCTTAGTTATATTAATCTAAATATCTGTATACTTTTTGGTTTTGATTCAAAATTTTATTTTAGAGTTATTGATTTTTTTGTAAAGAAAAAGGGGTTGGTTTTCGCATGTCAGGCTGTATGTCAGAAACTATTTATGATTATTGCATAAAAATTCACACACAAGACGACGGGCGTATCATGCACTCATGGTGCAGCTGTTTATTGTTTTATGTCTCATGCATTCTACTACCTGTAGAATACCTGTAGAGTCGTTTAAGGGTTCATGTGTATGGAAATTCAATCCTTTTTAGCCCACCTAAATTTGTACTTTTTTAAAAACTAAACTCATAACAATTCTCAGAGCTCCAGATAAGCTGCGTA
Source organism: Mytilus coruscus (assembly GCA_017311375.1). Classification (NCBI taxonomy): domain Eukaryota; kingdom Metazoa; phylum Mollusca; class Bivalvia; order Mytilida; family Mytilidae; genus Mytilus; species Mytilus coruscus. Next base: position 60,584,988 of record CM029600.1, read on the forward strand.
TTTGCGTGATCACGCAATAAAAATAATTCAAAACCAAATTCAATTGCCCATTGCTGCGTTCAAAACCCAATCCATGCAAAGGAAAACCCAATTATATGCCAAAACCATGAGTTCTTAACGCTTTTATTCGCTATCGTGCGTTATTTACCTCATCTATTACATAGTCAACGTAAATCTATTTTTATACGACCGCAAAAAATTTTGTGGTCGTCGTTGGCGTCGTCGTGCGTCGTCGAAGACGCATTGGTTTCGCACTCTAACTTTAGTTTAAGTGAATGGATCTCTATGAAATTTTACCATAAGGTTCAATATCACAAAAGGAAGGTTGGGATTGATTTTGGGGTTATGGTACCAACAGTTAAGGAATTAGGGGCCAAAAGGGCCAAAAATAAGCATTTTGTAACTTCCAGACATAACTTGTGTGTTAGTGTATGGATCTCTCTGACATTGTACCACAAGGTTCCATATCACAAAGGGAATGCTGGGATTGATTTTGGGGTAATTGCCTCAAAATTTTAGGAATTAGGGGCAAAAAGGGCAAAAACAAGCATTTTTCTAGTTTCATGACAATAACTTGTGTGTAAGTGTATGGATCTTTCTGAAATTGTACCACAAGGTTCCATATCACAAAGGAAAGCTGGAATTGAGTTTGGGGTAATTGCCTGAAATGTTTAGGAATAAGGGGCCAAAATAAGCATTTTTCTAGTTTCAGACAATAACTTGTGTTCAAGTGTATGGATCTCTCTGAAATTGTACTTCAAGGTACCATACCTCAAAGGAAGGCTGGGATTGAGTTTGGGGTGATGAATCATAAGGGGTTCAAAAATTTGGGGGATTTTTTTTTCTTTTTTTTTTAAAATTTTCCATTTTAAGTTGGTTATTTCTGATTTATATTTAAAAGCAAATAATAATGATATGGCAGGAGATACACACCTAACAGGATGTGTAAATTATTATATAATAAGTATTGTGCTATAGCAAGAAATTTTCAATTGCACAGTATTGCGCAATAGCAAGAAATCTTCAATTGCACAGTATTGCGCAATAGCAAGAAATATCCAATAGCACAATATTGCGCAATAGCAAGAAATTGTCAATTGTACAGTATTGCGCAATAGCAAGAAATATTCAATTGCACAGTATTGCGCAATTGCAAGAAATATTCAATTGCACAGTATTGTGCAAAAGAAGATACTTTGTATAAATTGCTTATTTCTTGACCAATTTCAATGGGGTTTTATTCTTGAACTCTTGGGGTTCTTTAATATGCTGAATCTAATCGTGTATTAAGTTTTTGGATTTTGGGCCCCATTTTTAAATTGGTCCACATTGAGGTCCAAAGGGTCCAAAATTAAACTTTGTTTGATTTCATCAAAATTGAATTATTGGGGTTCTTTGATATGCTGAATCTAACCGTGTATTTAGATTCTTAATTTTTGGTCCCTTTTTCAAATTGGTCTACATTAAGGTCCAAAGGGTCAAAAATTAAACTAAGTTTGATTTTAACAAAATTGAATTCTTAGGGTTCTTTGATATGCTGAATCTAAACATGTATTTAGATTTTTGATTATGGGCCCAGTTTTCAAGTTGGTCCAAATCGGGGTCCAAAATTAAACTTTGTTTGATTTCAACAAAATTGAATATATGGATCAAAATTGAATTATTGGGGTTCTTTGATATGCGAATCTAACCGTGTATTTAGATTCTTAATTTTTGGTCCCGTTTTCAAATTGGTCTACATTAAGGTCCAAAGGGTCCGAAATTAAACTTAGTTTGATTTTAACAAAATTGAATTCTTAGGGTTCTTTGATATGCTGAATCTAAACATGTATTTAGATTTTTGATTATGGGCCCAGTTTTCAAGTTGGTCCAAATCGGGTCCATAATTAAACTTTGTTTGATTTCAACAAAATTGAATATATGGGGTTCATTGATATGCTGAATCTAACCATGTATTTAGATTTTTGATTTTTGGGCCCTGTTATCAATTTTTTCCACATTGAGGTCAAAAGGGTCCAAAATTAAACTTTGTTTGATTTCATAAAAATTGAATTATTGGGGTTCTTTGATATGCCAAATCTAACCGTGTATTTAGATTCTTAATTTTGGTCCCGTTTTCAAATTGGTCTACATTAAGGTCCAAAGGGTTCCAAAATTAAACTTTGTTTGATTTCAACAAAATTGAATATATGGGGTTCTTTGATCTGCTGAATCTAACCATGTATTTAGATTTTTGATTTTGGGCCCGTTATCAACTTTGTCCACATTGAGGTCAAAAGGGTCCAAAATTAAACTTTGTTTGATTTCATCAAAATTGAACTCTTGGGGTTCTTTGATATGCTGAATCTAACCATGTATTTAGATTTTGGATATTGGACCATAATAGGTGAATGTCCAATTTAAATTTTAAGTTCTTAGACCACATTCATTCTGTTTCAGAAACCTATGCTGTGTCAAATATTTAATCACAATCCAAATTCAGAGCTGTATCAAGCTTGAATGTTGTGTCCATACTTGCCCCAACTATTCAGGGTTCAGGGTTCGACCTCTCATAACAATTCTCAGAGCTCCAGATCGTATCAAGCCCATTGCTGCGTTCAAAACCCAATCCATGCAAAGGAAAACCCAATTATATGCCAAAACCATGAGTTCATTTTATTATAATTATAATTTGAAATGTCCTCTCGTTCTAAAAATAGAGCATTGCATCAAGAAGTTGAAATGGGTCCCTGTTGGAATTTTCCATTGCTCAAAAGGTACACGTGTTGATGAAAATATTTCGATCTTCTTTACGTCTATCCAATAAGCGTTTGTCATGGTGTCATATATTTTTTTCGAATTACTCCAGATTTATCATTTCACATAGCATTGAATCAAAACGAAAGTAAATGACCGCGAAAAATATTGAATAGAAGCATGTTTTCAGCTTCTTTTTGGTAGCTGAGGGATTATTATGATGATAACAAGACTCGGCTGTGTTTTTAGGAGACGTCCATCGAACGCACGAGTGTGTTTTCGTATCTTAACGAGAACATTGTTAGAAAGACAAACACGAGGTTTCGTCAAGAACTAAATTAGTTGGAACAGTAAAATGCCAAATCAATTATGTTGTTGGAAAGCATCGGAAACCAAAAGTTTGAATAAGGGCCAACTCAACCCAGATTTATGTAAATAAAATTTAACAAAAACATTCAAGTATTATTTTAGTTTATATATATTTTTTTTGACTTTAGTTGGTGAGTGAACACACATATCCGTTTTGACGTCAATGCAGCTTGACACTTTCTTTTTTTTTTCGGTCTAATTGTTCTGTATGCTTAAGATAGTTGTCTTATTGGCAAGTGCAGTTTAACATTTTCGTTTATTCATTTGATGTTGCAGGATTATATTAATTTAAATTAAATGTGGTCTCAGTCATTAAACCACCCTATAAACCTGCCGGTCTAGGTTTTTTAAAGTAGGTCAGGCAAATAGGTGATAAGGACTTGAAAAACTATCTTACAGCACCCAATGTTCACATATATTATATAAAAATCTAAATACTTAGCCACACCTACCCCAAATAAACTGTAGGGTGGTCATATGTGCTCTAGAAAGGTAACTAGGTACTGTCCAACTATTGCAGTTTATATAAGTTGTGAGAAAATACAAAACTGGTAGAATGGTTGAAACCGAACACAAATTAAACGTACAATTGCTCATCAGTGTATACACAAATAAAAAAGCTATCACATATAAAAAAAGAAACATATTTAAGATGGATGAACATCTCGCTCTGATATAATGTGATTAAAACATGCCTAAATTCAATATTTTGTTGATGAAAAAACCCAATACATTAAGGAGCTTGGTGGTGAAAAAACCCATTTGATATTTGCTTGAGGGGTGAATTGGAATTGATAATACAATTTAAAAATATTATCACGCAATTAAAATAAAAAATGGTGGGTAAAAACCCCAATTTGAAAATTCTTATCTGGAGCTCTGAATTCTTCATTTTATAGGTCACTTTTGGTTGACGAATAATTCAAATTTTAAATAGTTAATATTTAAAGAAACTCAAATTCATCATTAAAACTGGTATTTAATTTCTTGTAATGCCAATCCACTCATATTAAGAAACAATAAAAATTTGTAATAAAAATAATTTATCACTAGAACTGGTACATAAGATCTTCCCAATGATGATCAAGTTGTATTTTAAAGTTATCAACGGTCTTTGCAGACACAACATTTTGGGTAAACTGTTCCAATCATTTATAATTCTTTAGGAAAAATGTCTTTAATGAAATGATGAATTACATCGAGGCTTAATAAGTTTAACAGGTCGGATGGACTCAAGTAAGGAAAAGTGGGTATTCCCTGTTTTCATGTTACAACCTAGTTTTCTGGTGTTTAAAAACCCCAGTATACAGGGACTTCTTTTTTCCTATTTAATTGATGGTATGAAATCTACAAAAGTGCACCTTTTACATCTGATAACAATGTTTTATGTTAGCAGGTGTTTTTATTAGTTCAAAAATCAAACTAATTTCAAGTCTAATTTGGTACTCAACTCATAACAAAACAACTCCTTTGTTCGCCAATTCATACCTTGATCATCAATTATGAGATGACAAAAAGATAGGTTAATCAATTGGGCATTTAAATTCAATGAATAGAAGCTTTCAATAGAAGTGAACATAATTCAGTAATGGTCAGTTACGCCTGGAGCATGCATCTTGGTCAGTTGATTCCTTTGTTTTTGAGTTCTAGAAAAAAACAAGGCCTCACTTATTCATGCTTTGTTGTTCATGAAATACTCTAAGTATTCACAAATACTACTGATTCATGCCATAAATTGAAATAGAAATTGGAAGTCCCTGTAAACTGGGATGTTCCCTGAAAACAGCGAATATACCACTTTTCCTGACTTGTTCCACTACGATCATTTACAGTGAAAAGTGCATTAAAATTATAGAAATAAAAGAAGTCTGATGTTTATTCCTCAGTAAGTTTGTTTGTTCAAATACAAAGTCCTCTGGTTTAGCACCCCCTCTGAACGAAATGGGCCACGCGGATGCCATGATGACTTTTACGACTGGTTATTTTTCAAAAGTATTACCGTAATTTTGAGCTATGCTACAAAAGTTTAAAAATGACAGTAGTAACCAGTTCAAAAACTATCTGAATACCAAAGAAACCGACAACTGGTTCTTTTTATACGACCGCAAAATTTTTGCGGTCGTATATTGGTATGACGTCGTTGTCCGGCGTCATCGTCGTCCGAAGACACATTGATTTTCGCACTCTAACTTTAGTTTAAGTGAATGGATCTCTATGAAATTTTACCATAAGGTTCAATACCACAAAAGGAAGGTTGGGATTTATTTTGGGGTTATGGTATCAACAGTTAAGGAATTAAGGGCCAAAATAAGCATTTTATCGACCGCAAAAAATTTTTGTGGTCGTATATTGGTATGACGTTAGCGTGCCGTCGTCCCGAAGACACATTGGTTTTCGCACTCTAACTTTAGTTTAAGTAAATGGATCTCTAGGAAATTTTACCATAAGGTTCAATACCACAAAAGGAAGGTTGGGATTGATTTTGGGGTTATGGTACCAACAGTTAAGGAATTAGGGGCCAAAAGGGCCAAAATAAGCATTTTGTAACTTCCAGACAATAACTTGTGTGTAAGTGTATGGATCTCTCTGACATTGTACCACAAGGTTCCATATCACAAAGGGAATGCTGGGATTGATTTTGGGGTAATTGCCTCAAAATTTTAGGAATTAGGGGCCAAAAAGGGGCAAAAATAAGCATTTTTCTAGTTTCAGGACAATAACTTGTGTGTAAGTGTATGGATCTTTCTGAAATTGTACTACAAGGTTCCATATCACAAAGGAAAGCTGGAATTGAGTTTGGGGTAATTGCCCTAAACGTTTAGGGATTAGGGGCCAAAATAAGCATTTTCTAGTTTCAGACAATAACTTGTGTTTAAGTGTATGGATCTCTCTGAAATTGTACTGCAAGGTACCATACCTCATTGAAGGCTGGGATTGAGTTTGGGGTGATGAATCATAAGGGGTTCAAAAATTAGGGGGAATTTTTTTTCCTTTTTCTTCCTTTTTCATTTTTTTTTCTTTAAAATTTTCCATTTTAAGTTGGTTATTTCTGATTTATATTTAAAAGCAAATAATAATGATATGGCAGGAGATACACACCAAACAGGATGTGTAAATTATTATATAATAAGTATTGTGCAATAGCAAGAAATTTTCAATTGCACAGTATTGCGCAATAGCAAGAAATCTTCAATTGCACAGTATTGCGCAATAGCAAGAAATATCCAATAGCACAATATTGCACAATAGGAAGAAATTGTCAATTGTACAGTATTGCACAATAGCAAGAAATATTCAATTGCACAGTATTGCGCAATTGCAAGAAATATTCAATTGCACAGTATTGTGCAAAGAAGATACTTTGTATAAATTGCTTATTTCTTGACCAATTTCAATGGGGTTTTATTCTTGAATTCTTGGGGTTCTTTAATATGCTGAATCAAACCGTGTATTAAGTTTTTGGATTTTGGGCCCGTTTTAAATTGGTCCACATTGAGGTCCAAAGGGTCCAAAATTAAACTTTGTTTGATTTCATCAAAATTGAATTATTGGGGTTCTTTGATCTGCCGAATCTAACCGTGTATTTAGATTCTTAATTTTTGGTCCCGTTTTCAAATTGTTCTACATTAAGGTCCAAAGGGTCCAAAATTAAACTTAGTTTCATTTAACAAAATTGAATTCTTAGGGTTCTTTGATTTACTGAATCTAATCATGTATTTAGATTTTTGATTATGGGCCCAGTTTTCAAGTTGGTCCAAATTGGGGTCCAAAATTAAACTTTGTTTGATTTCAACAAAATTGAATATATGGGGTTCTTTGATATGCTGAATCTAACCATGTATTTAGATTCTTAATTTTTGGTCCTGTTTTCAAATTGGTCTACATTAAGGTCCAAAGGGTCCAAAATTAAACTTAATTTGATTTTAACAAAATTGAATTCTTAGGGTTCTTTGATATGCTGAATCTAAACATGTCTTTAAATTTTGATTATGGGCCCAGTTTTCAAGTTGGTCCAAATCGGGTCCAAAATTAAACTTTGTTTGATTTCAACAAAAATTGAATATATTGGGTTCTTTGATATGCTGAATCTAACCATGTATTTAGATTTTTGATTTTTAGGCCCGTTATCAACTTTGTCCACATTGAGGTCAAAAGGGTCCAAAATTAAACTTTGTTTGATTTCAACAAAATTGAATATATGGGGTTTTTGATATGCTGAATCTAACCGTGTATTTAGATTCTTAATTTTGGTCCCGTTTTCAAATTGGTCTACATTAAGGTCCAAAGGGTCCAAAATTAAACTTTGTTTGATTTCATCAAAATTGAACTCTTAGGGTTCTTTGATATGCTGCATCTAATCATGTATTTAGATTTTTGATTATGGGCCCAGTTTTCAAGTTGGTCCAAATTGGGGTCCAAAATTAAACTTTGTTTGATTTCAACAAAATTGAATATATGGGGTTCTTTGATATGCTGAATCTAACCATGTATTTAGATACTTAATTTTTGGTCCTGTTTTCAAATTGGTCTACATTAAGGTCCAAAGGGTCCAAAATTAAACTTAATTTGATTTTAACAAAATTGAATTCTTAGGGTTCTTTGATATGCTGAATCTAAACATGTCTTTAAATTTTTGATTATGGGCCCAGTTTTCAAGTTGGTCCAAATCGGGGTCCAAAATTAAACTTTGTTTGATTTCAACAAAATTGAATATATGGGGTTCTTTGATATGCTGAATCTAACCATGTATTTAGATTTTTGATTTTGGGCCCGTTATCAACTTTGTCCACATTGAGGTCAAAAGGGTCCAAAATTAAACTTTGTTTGATTTCAACAAAATTGAATATATGGGGTTCTTTGATATGCTGGATCTAACCATGTATTTTGATTTTGGGCCCTGTTATCAACTTTGTCCACATTGAGGTCAAAAGGGTCCAAAATTAAACTTTGTTTGATTTCATCAAAATTGAACTCTTAGGGTTCTTTGATATGCTGAATCTAACCATGTATTTAGATTTTGGATATTGGACCATAATAGGTGAATGTCCAATTTAAAATTTTAAGTTCTTAGACCACATTCATTCTGTGTCAGAAACCTATGCTGTGTCAAATATTTAATCACAATCCAAATTCAGAGCTGTATCAAGCTTGAATGTTGTGTCCATACTTGCCCCAACTGTTCAGGGTTCGACCTCTGCGGTCGTATCAAGCTGCGCCCTGCGGAGCATTTTATTGTAACTTCCAGACATAACTCATGTGTTAGTGTATGGATCTCTCTGACATTGTATCACAAGGTTCCATATCACAAAGGGAATGCTGGGATTGATTTTGGGGATAATTACTTCCAAATTTTAGGAATTAGGGGTCAAAAAAGGGGAAAAAAACAAGCATTTTTATACGACCGCAAATTTTGCGGTCGTATATTGGTATGACGTTGTCGTCGTCGTCCGAAGACACATTGGTTTTCGCACTATAACTTAAGTTTAAGTGAATGGATCTCTCTGAAATTTTACCATAAGGTTCAATACCACAAAAGGAAGGTTGGGATTGATTTTGGCGGTTATGGTACCAATAGTTAAGGAATTGGGGGCCAAAAATAAGCATTTTTGTAACTTCCAGACAATAACTTGTGTGTAAGTGTATGGATCTCTCTGACATTGTACCACAAGGTTCCATATCACAAAGGGAAGGCTGGTATTGATTTTGGGGGTAATTGCCTTCAAACTTTAGGAATTGGGGGCCCAAAAAGGGGCAAAAATTAAGCATTTTTCTAGTTTCAGGACAATAACTTGTGTGTAAGTGTATGGACCTTTCTGAAATTGTACTACAAGGTTCCATATCACAAAGGGAAAGCTGGAATTGAGTTTGGGGGTAATTGCCCGAAACGTTTAGGAATAAGGGGCCAAAAATAAGCATTTTTCTAGTTTCCAGACAATAACTTGTGTTCAAGTGTATGGATCTCGCTGAAATTGTACTGCAAGGTACCATACCTCAAAGGGAAGGCTGGGATTGAGTTTGGGGGTGATGAATCATAAGGGGTTCAAAAATTTGGGGGATTTTTTTCCTTTTTAGCTCACCTGGCCCAAAGGGCCAAGTGAGCTTTTCTCATCACTTGGCGTCCGTCGTCGTTAGCTTTTTACAAAAATCTTCTACTCTGAAACCACTGGGCCAAATTTAACCAAACTTGGCCACAATCATCATTAGGGTATCTAGTTTAAAAAATGTGTCCGATGACCCCGCCAACCAACCAAGATGGCGGCTATGGCTAAAAAATAGAACATAGGGGTAAAATGTAGATTTTGGCTTATATCTCTGAAATTTTGACATTTAGAGTAAATCTGACATAGGGTTAAACTGATTATCAGGTCAAGATCTATCTGTCCTGAAATTTTGAGACAAATCTGACAACCTGTTGTTGGGTTGCTGCCCCTGAATTGGTAATTTTAAGGAAATTTTGCAGTTTTTATACGACCGCAAAAAATTTTTGTGGTCGTATATTGGTATGACGTTGGCGTCGTCGTCGTCGTCGTCCGAAGACACATTGGTTTTCTCACTCTAACTTTAGTTTAAGTAAATGGATCTCTAGGAAATTTTACCATAAGGTTCAATACCACAAAAGGAAGGTTGGGATTGATTTTGGGGTTTTGGTACCAACAGTTAAGGAATTAGGGGCCAAAAGGGGCCAAAATAAGCATTTTGTAACTTCCAGACAATAACTTGTGTGTAAGTGTATGGATCTCTCTGACATTGTACCACAAGGTTCCATATCACAAAGGGAATGCTGGGATGGATTTTGGGGTAATTGCCTCCAAATTTTAGGAATTAGGGGCCAAAAAGGGCAAAAATAAGCATTTTGTAACTTCCAGACAATAACTTGTGTGTAAGTGTATGGATCTCTCTGACATTGTACTACAAGGTTCCATATCACAAAGGAAAGCTGGAATTGAGTTTGGGGTAATTGCCCTAAACGTTTAGGAATTAGGGGCCAAAAAAATAAGCATTTTCTAGTTTCCAGACAATAACTTGTGTTTAAGTGTATGGATCTCTCTGAAATTGTACTGCAAGGTACCATACCTCATTGAAGGCTGGGATTGAGTTTGGGGTGATGAATCATAAGGGGTTCAAAATTGGGGGATTTTTTCCCCCTTTTCTTCCTTTTCTTCCTTTTTTTTTCTTTAAAATTTTCCATTTTAAGTTGGTTATTTCTGATTTATATTTAAAAGCAAATAATAATGATATGGCAGGAGATACACACCAAACAGGATGTGTAAATTATTATATAATAAGTATTGTGCAATAGCAAGAAATTTTCAATTGCACAGTATTGCGCAATAGCAAGAAATCTTCAATTGCACAGTATTGCGCAATAGCAAGAAATATCCAATAGCACAATATTGCACAATAGGAAGAAATTGTCAGTTGTACAGTATTGCACAATAGCAAGAAATATTCAATTGCACAGTATTGCGCAATTGCAAGAAATATTTAATTGCACAGTATTGTGCAAAAGAAGATACTTTGTATAAATTGCTTATTTCTTGACCAATTTCAATGGGGTTTTATTCTTGAATTCTTGGGGTTCTTTAATATGCTGAATCTAACCGTGTATTAAGTTTTTGGATTTTGGGCCCGTTTTAAAATGGTCCACATTGAGGTCCAAAGGGTTTAAACTTTGTTTGAAAATGGTCCACATTGAGGTCCAAAGGGTCCAAAATTAAACTTAATTTGATTTTATCAAAATTGAATTCTTAGGGTTCTTTGATATGCTGAAGCTAAACATGTACCGGGTATTTAGATTTTTGATTATGGGCCCAGTTTTCAAGTTGGTCCGAATCGGGTCCAAAATTTAAACTTTGTTTGATTTCAACAAAATTTGAATATATGGGGTTCTTTGATATGCTGAATCTAACCATGTATTTAGATTTTTGATTTTTGGGCCCGTTATCAACTTTGTCCACATTGAGGTCAAAAGGGTCCAAAATTAAACTTTGTTTGATTTCATCAAAATTGAACTCTTGGGGTTCTTTGATATGCTGAATCTAACCATGTATTTAGATTTTAGATATTGGACCATAATAGGTGAATGTCCAATTTAAAAATTTTTGAAGTTCTTAGACCACATTCATTCTGTGTCAGAAACCTATGCTGTGTCAAATATTTAATCACAATCCAAATTCAGAGCTGTATCAAGCTTGAATGTTGTGTCCATACTTGCCCGAACTGTTCAGGGTTCGACCTCTGCGGTCGTATCAAGCTGCGCCTTGCGGAGCATTTTATTCTAGTTTCATGACAATAACTTGCGTGTAAGTGTATGGATATTTCTGAAATTGTACTACAAGGTTCCATATCACAAAGGGAAAGCTTGGATTGATTTTGCAGGTAATTGCCCAAACGTTTAGGAATAAGGGGCCAAAAATAAGCATTTTTTCTAGTTTCCAGACAATAACTTGTGTACAAGTGTATGGATCTCTCTGAAATTGTACTGCAAGGTACCATACCATAAAGGGAAGGCTGGGATTGACTTTGGAGGTAATTGCCTCAAAATTTTAGGAATTAGGGGCAAAAAAGGGGCAAAAAAACAAGCATTTTCTTGTTTCAGGACAATAACTTGTGTGTAAGTGTATGGATCTTTATGAAATTGTACTACAAGGTTCCATATCACAAAAGGAAAGCTTGGTTTGAGTTTGGGGTAATTGCCCTAAACGTTTAGGAATTTGGGGCCAAAAAGGGGCCAAAAAACAAGAATTTTTCTAGTTTCCAGACAATAACTTGTGTTCAAGTGTACGGATCTCTCTGAAATTGTACTGCAAGGTACCATACCACAAAGGGAAGGCTGGGATTGAGTTTGGGGGTGATGAATCATAAGGGGGTTCAAAAAATTTGAGGGGGGATTTTTTTTCTTTAAAATTTTCCATTTTAAATTGGTTATTTCTGATTTATATATAAAAGCAAATAATAATGATATGGTTTGAATAGGTAAATTAAAAATTTTTAAGTTCTTAGACCACATTCATTCTGTGTCAGAAACCTATGCTGTGTCAAATATTTAATCACAATCAAAATTCAGTGCTGTATCAAGCTTGAATGTTGTGTCCATACTTGCCCCAACTGTTCAGGGTTCGACTTCTGTGGTCATATCAAGCTGTGCCCAGCGGAGCATTGTATTCAAAAGTATTACCGTAATTTTGAGCTATGCTGTTAAAAGTTTGTTTACATTAGCAACCAGTTCAAAAGCTATCTGAATACCAAAAAGATGTTAAAACAAAAGTGAACAACCACGAAAATGTTGTCGGTCATCAGGACTGCCACTACACATCCAATTGTCGGTCCTAGCCGATTTTTGGCGGTCAGGACCGACGGTTTTCGAGAACACTGAGTAGATATATGCCTGCGGGTTTACACTATTTTAGAAAGTTTTAGACCTCTGAACTTCCTGTGTAAGACACCGAAGGGAAGCCCACCCCTCCAGAAAAACCAGTTTTATCGGATTTCAAATTTCCAAGTTCGAATTTAAGCTCAAAATGCAACTGAAACATGACAATAGATAGCCTCAGGTTGAGGGAACATGCATCAATTTTCGAAATAAGTATCATTAAGTTGACCTCTAAAAGTATGGAGAGCCATTGGAGCAAAATAACGGTGGTTTGGGCGCAGCATGGTAAGGGTTAATAAGTCTGTTTAAAGGTTTTGTTAGCTTTTGAGGTGAATGCCGACATTTTTGTGCTTTGTAAAGAATATTTCCATATGATAAAAAATTGGATGTGAAATACCTGAACGTATAAGATGTCTGCATGTTGTATTGTAAATTTACGAATGATGTCCTTGTACCAATGATAAAATTTAGTAAATGTTTTGACTATTTTGTGATATCGAAAACCCATACCACATTTTACAAAAAAAATTTCTTCAAACATTATTATTTTAGAAAGGAGGGGGTCAATTTTTTTTCCCTCAAGATTTAAGAAATTGTCAATTTTCCAAAGAAAAATTGGAGGTCACAATTTATTTTGCTTATTCTCTGTATATGGTCTGAAAACAGATTTACTAAGTATTGGGAAACAACACAGTGTATGGCACAACAGCAGGAAACCTTCAATTGACTATAAATTCAAATCATTTAACCAAATTCAAGTTGATATCCAAAACTTAATTCAAACGTTACAGATTGTTTTCCTCTGCATTGAACTGTACTGTTCTGAGATTCTCTATACATTAAGAGGTCTTCATATTTAAAATGTTTATTTCCAAATTCCCTTTCTACATGCAAATAAAGGTGGGTTTATGAAAATCAGTGTTGATCAGATATTTTAATAGTAATGCCCCTTGGAAATTACAATTTGCTCTTGAGCCTAGATTTCTCTGAAGATATTTATATAAACTTGTAAGAACAGTTGTTTCCCTTGGAAAGATAAAATGTACATGTACTCTGCCTGAGAGACAAAAGAACTCTGGTCTTTTATTCTGTTATTTTACATGTTGAATGGACACATGTATTATAAACAGATAAATTGGAATATTATTTTTTGTATTATGCAGACAGTTTATGGAACTACTTCAGTGGTTTTGGGCAGCTGTCAGATGCTGTTGTAATCATGGACAGAGAAACCGGAAGGTCCAGAGGTTTTGGTTTTGTGACATTCAGAGATCCGAGATATGTAGACGAAGTATTACGCCAAGTACACGAAATTGATGGAAGACAGGTAAAAAATGAGTTTCTTTCCCAAACATTAACACTCAGCAAAATAGTTCAGATACATTAATTACCATTGGAAGTTTCCTTAGTTCCTGTCCAGATATGTTCAGAAATGTTCAAAGCAAATTCTTCTCATAATATTCATACTAAAAATTTGAAATAATTGTTTGAATTAAAAGTGCATAGTCGGAATATCAGGATAAATTTAAAGAAAATGTTTTTACACTTTTATGATAAATACATTTAAACCATGTTTTCTCGAGAAACATAAATGTTTGGGCTTAATATTAGTTCCATCTTACAGGTTTAATGTGTTAATTATAATTAATTTAATGCATTTGCATATGTTTTAATATTTCGCCACTGTAATTAGTTCACATTTGAGATTTTTCACATAACATGTAACTTGTATTTTGAAAAAATCCCAAATGCAAACTAGTGATTGGAGAAAAAATGTAACATAAAAGCAAAAGAATAAATTTGACTTGGCAGCTTGTAAATGGACTTGATGGCAGAAAAAATAAAAAATGAATTACTATTATTTAGGTGCTCTACTAAAGGAGTATATGCCTGTTGCAGAGGACAGAGCAAGAACAGGGCATGAGGTAGAAAGCTTGCTTTATGTATAAGCTTAACAGCAACACCTCAATAATTGTACAGAGTGATGGGTAAAGGTTGTATTAATTAGATGTGTGGACTTGACTGAATAAAACTTGGCTGTTTACACTTCAGAAACTCTATTGCATTAAAGTTAACTTCCAGTTCCTGTTCATTTTGTTTAATTGGGAAAAAGGTCTTGTGATGAGACAAATGAAGTTGGACAAAAATAATATATACATTTTATAGATAAGTTATATTCTTAGATATTAAAATAAGTGAAAATTCTCTCACCATAATAACATTAATTTTTGTAAGTTTGCAATTTGTTAAGGTTATGACTTGCTTCTCTGACCTTTAGGTAGGAGAAATTAACATTTTACAGTGAAACCTCTTATATACAAGGAAGAAATTACATATGAAAAGAAGTGTGATTGAAATGTCTTGCTGCTTAAAGATAGTAAAAATTTTACCTGGCTCTAGATCCTCAATTTCACTTTAATAACTTTTTCCCAGCTCAGTGCTTTGAGTGAGCACACAACTATATTTTCTGTTTCAAAAAGTCTTCAGATGAAAACATGCAGGCATAAGCTATCTTTTACACATGATTTTTGTTTTTGAGAATTAATTTAGTGGCAAGGGAAATAATATTTTAATTTAGGAAAATTTTTAGAAGCACTCTCTATTCCACAATTATTGAGATTTTCACTGTATAAAAGAAAGGAATCAAGATTGGTTGAATGTAGATTTTCTTTACATGAATTTCGAAATGTTGATACATTTAAATTTTACAATTGTAAAGCTTTGATAGTCTGAAACCTTGACTATTCTCATTGTGGAAAACTTTCATGGACCAGAGTTCAAATACTTCAATAACTGGTTTGAAATTATTTCAAAGTTGCTACAGTATCACTGAATCGATGAAATCTTTATAGCAATCCCAAC
Source organism: Mytilus coruscus (assembly GCA_017311375.1). Lineage (NCBI taxonomy): Eukaryota > Metazoa > Mollusca > Bivalvia > Mytilida > Mytilidae > Mytilus > Mytilus coruscus. The sequence goes on from CM029600.1 coordinate 60,600,328, forward strand.
ATTGAAATCAAAAGGCAAAGATGATATTGGAAATTTTCTGTTATTTTACCGCAGCAGTAAATTTTTCTCTCTGGACAAGATAAAAGTAAAATTTCATCAAATGCGAAATATTACTTCCATTACTTCCGAGGGGATGTTCTACTTGAATAATCAAAAGGTTTCATTTTGTTATTTTTCAGTCAGACAATCGAGTAATTTTATGAAGTTATTTCTGTTAACATCACTCCAAGCAAACATTCCAAGTGTAGAGAAATAGAGTTATTCATCTCAAGTCCGGATTTTTCATTGTTTTGACATTATTTAATTATCTTTTTTTCTTCTCTTTCAGATCAGTGCCAAACCTTGCAATAGCAGATAGACCGTTTATGGTGTTGAAGTAAAAAAAAAAACTTTAAATGTGTATTGACACATAACTAGTGGTGTATATAAATCTCCATGATTTGTAACTATGTGTCATATGTTGTCTTGAAAATTCCATTTGTTTTTAAATATGAAAAATTCTCATTTTATACCATTGCATTATGCACTTTGTAACAGTTAGAAATTTTCATTAAAATAACAATTAGTGTTTGAACATTGGAGCAAAGTTAACCATGGATCCAATCATAAAATTAATTTATCTGATTTTGTCTTGAGGTAGAATGCGAGACATAGGTATTGCTTTTCTTGTGGTGAAGAATACTTCCAACTATTGTGAAGTTTTCTGCTTAATTCATTTTGATAGGAACTATCTGTGATACACCAATGGTATCTTGTATAACATTGCATTATTAACATTTTGGTGGCTATTTTGGTCCAGCAACTTTCAATGTGAAGATTTTTTTGGGGTAAAGATTGCATGAAATGCATTCAAAACCCTATGGTACTGACTTGATATCTAAATCTTCTAAGGTTTATCACTACTTCTGAGATGCACATAATATAGTGCATTGATCATTATATTCTATACATCCTATCCATGAACTTTTCATGAAATTTATCAATGAAATATATGCTCAGATATTCAAGTTACAAAATGATGTTTTACTTGTCAAGAAAATTACTTACATGTAACTTTTGTAAGGTGCAGGAATCTAATATCTGTTCTAAAAATATCAATGAATTTTATTATGTCATTGTTAAAGTCATCTTTAAGAATTGGAGTTTTCTTCCTTTGTCCAGAATTTGTGTATAACCAATGCTTTATACAATGCAATATTTAATTTTACTCCCACTGATAATTTAAAGCAATTAGTACCCTTCAGTGCTTACAAGCACTCATTACTATAGGTACATACATGTATTAGTGTGACAGCTATTACGAGACCCTGCCCCTATGTCAACAAGGTCCAGCAACTTAATAGCTATTGATAACTTTTCTGTCTAAGTCTGTTTGATAGGAACATCTTGTGATAGATCAATAATATACAGTCGAAGAAGTATCTCGGTCCCAGTAAAATTCTCCCTTTGATTAAAGCATAATAACCTCTGATGAGTCGAACTGGGTTAGGTCGAGTAAATTTTATAGTCCCGTCGATGTAAAATTAATGTAGATTGACCCCGATGTCTTGAAGTTTGAAAGGAAGAATTTTTCGAACGATGCAGACCTTATGATAAAAATTCAAATGGGATGTATTTATTATGTAACCTAATCACTTTCATAAAAGATTAAAGCTGAGTAAACATACTTGTTTGTATAACAGTTAAAATGACATGTTTATGGTGACTGGTAATTAACACCTTTGTTGATCGTGCAAGTGGAACGTTAGTGTATTGAACATATTTATAACCTGCCATAAAAAACAAAACTTAGTTAATTGATCCAAGCCGAGATTAAATGAATCATTAGAATTAAAATTCATTAATTACAATATACAAAAGAATTAAGACAATAATGATAAATTTATAATTAATGTAAAGCATACGACCTCACCAGAGACCATTCCGAACTTGTTTTGTCTGGTCTGGTCCCTTCGACTTAAACATCACGAGGTTCGACTGTATATAAAGTTGCATTACTATCAATTTGACTTTTTCGAGGCCTTGTTGCAAAACGTCGTTTTTTTATGCCTCCACTGTAGCGGAGGGAGAATTAAGTTTTACCTTTGTCCATACTTTCCGAAATTGGTTTCCGTTCTCTTACATGTTTGCCTCAACCAACTCGTACATAGTTTGCCTCAACCAAATGTTGTGAAACTTGTACAGAATGCTTAGTACCACAAAACTTGGATAAAGTACAAATTTGGGTAGCATTTCTTTTACAATTCTTGAGTTGTGTCCCTTTATAACGTTATATGCAAGTGGGGGCATCATCTATGTCTCGTGGACACATTCCCCATTTATTTTTATTCCCCACGCCATAGTGGATGGGGCATTAAGTTTTACCCTTCTTTAACTTGAGTTTGTCTCAAACAAATGTTCTAAAACTTGTACACCATGCTTATTACAACAAAACACATATCCAGTTTTAATTTGTGTGGCGTCACTTTTACCTTTCTAGAGTTGTGCCCTTTACAATTAGCAAAATTGTTGAATCATTCATTTCTGTTCTCTAACTTTAGTTTTCCTCAACCAAATGTTATAAAACTTGTACATAATGCTTATTTCCACAAGAGACAGATCAAGTTTGAATTAAGGTTGTGTCACTTTTACCGTTCTAGAGTTATGCCCCTTTACAAATGGATAAATTGCTGAAATTTTCGTTTCTGTTCCCTTTACTTAAGTTTGCCTCTACCAAATGTTATGAAACTTTTACACAATGCTTATATCCACAAATTAGATCCAAGTACGAATTTGGTTAGCATCACTTTTACTGTTCTTGAGTTGTGTCCCTTTATATGATTAATGAAAGCGGGGGCATCGTCTGTGTCCCATGGACACATTCCCCATTTATTTTACACTTAACTGCGGCCAAGCTTAGCGAAAGGTTGTGCGACATAATCAGTCAAACATACTTTATTAGATTAACTCTTTAAGGAACGATCGTTTCCATTGGTCAATTCAAACCTTCGACCTCACACCTGCGAAAATAGATCACGCGTACTATAAAGTTGAATGGACTGATCAGTATTCACTTACATGATTGTGTTAATTGTTGATTATCCTATGGCAATACTAACTTATACACGGCATGTAAAATTCATTTTTTTTTTATAATTTTGTGCAATAGTAAAATTTTGAACTTAAAAATCTTAACAGTTTTCACATCGAAATATTTAATTCAACTGTCTCCTCTCAAATAGTTCTAGATTAATGGAGCTACCATTTGATTTTGATTTGGGGAAAAGGGGGCTTGGATCCCCATTCGGTCCTGCCTTTATTTTTATTAGTTAATCCTGACTTTTTATGCCCCACCTACGATAGTAGAGGGCTTATGTTTTCTGGTCTGTTCGTCCGTTCGTCCCGCTTCAGGTTAAAGTTTTTGGTCGAGGTAGTTTTTGATGATGTTGAAGTCCAATCAACTTGAAACTTAGAATACATGTTCCCTATGATATGATCTTTCTAATTTTAATGCCAAATTAGAGATTTTCCCCATTTTCACGGTCCACTGAACATAGAAAATGATAGTGCGAGTGGGGCATCCGTGTTCTATGGACACATTCTTGTTTTACATAAATTACCTTCCTGACTTTTTTTTTGCCAAGTTGCTCTTCCTGCCTTTTTTTTACTCAACGCTCCTGTCCTGCCTTTTTTCAATTTTCATCCTAGCCCCCTCCCCTAAAAATCAAATGGTAGCTACCTAACCGAGCCCAAACCCCGTGCACCTTTCCTATCCATTATATGTTTGCAATGAGAACAAATTAGGTAATGTGAATGAAATGGGCTCGATGAATTAACGTTGTACTTGAAATGAAACTACAAAAATAACCAAATTACATACTAAAGATATTGCTCGATTTTTATAGTGAATAGGTTTGTGTTATAAACAATCATGTTCACTTTTCATATTCTTTCGCAATGTTAAGGTTACCGTATTCGACTTAGGATATTGTGAATTTTTTTTCTGATTCAGGATACTTAATTTTGAAAAAAAAAAAATCCCGGAATTCTAAGTAACCAACCATGCTTTGTTTCGAGAAAATGGAGATGGCAAAACAATGGCACAGTGGAAAGAAATAAACTTCAAGTAACTCCATCGATATACTTGATGAATTTATAATTAACTGTTTTGCTATTCTCGGTTGAAAAACGAACGTAAATTATCTATTGTAAATATTTAAATAGTTACATAGAAGACAATCAGTTTTAAAAAGCGTGTTTATTCATTAAATGTATTGATAAAAAGGTGAGTCCCTCCTTGTACATGCTTTAAGTCATCCTTATAATTTCTTAATATTTCGTTTATCAGTTTATCATACATGTATGATTTTGTATTTCCGTGATTTTGAATACGCATACTACACGTCACTTTGGCGGATAGTTCAATAATGTTATGCATCTTTAGCTCTATTCTTACGGTTTGAAATTAAAGATTTAAAATCAAAACAGTACGTTTATATTGTTCCTAATAAACTACAACATTTCTCACAAGTAGTTATTTATTCTTTAGTTCCACACATGCAAAAGAAAAAATCCTCGCCGATGTAACATTTCAATCCCTTTTTCACAAACATGCCTTCACTGAATTCATTTGAATTTCGTGGTAACCATGATAGTACATTGCATAGTACGTCAATTGTGTTCATTCACGTGCACAAAATGATACGATTATTGTTCTTTTGTTTCTATCTTTTGGAAACAATTTGCGCCGTTTATGATACGTTATTTCTGAATGACCAAACGCTTAGCTACTGTGTCTTCGTTTTATAGCAGGAAAACAAAAGAGGAATGTGCAACCTATCATAAACTATTATAATTATTGTAATTGATCATTATTATGAGATCCTTTAATATTATAAGTAACTAACGTCACAGTACCCAAATTTCACCGACTACCCAAATTGCACCTATTCAACAAAAATAGCTGAATTGAGGCTAAACAATTTGTATTTTCATGACTTGACATTATACACGTCTTTCAACATAGGTAAATATATTTGAATATACACAAAACGTTCACAGAATATATCAACAGATGAAGCATTCACTGGAAAAAGTAAAATCTACGGAAACGTCGCCATGCGACGTTCACAAAAAATCATCTTTTAAAAATGAGCAAATAAAATATGTTACAAGGATCCGTTTCTTAAAAAATGAATAGTAAGCATGGACTAATGTCAAATTGTTGTAAATATTTGAAGAAATAAAACAAATTAAGGATGTGAATTTAAGCATGGATGCAATTTGGGTACTCCTCATTACAGAATCATGGATCGTTTGGAGGTCGGTTCAAACCCATTTTTCTATGATTCAATATGGATTCAAAATTGAATTGGTGTAACTATATAATAAATAGGATATGTCTACAAAATAAACACAGAATGGAAACTTCTGTCTGGATCATATAAAAACGTAGTTGAAAAAACCGTCAAAATAGTTGCAATTTGGGTACCCTCACGTTACGACATTGTCGGGATAATAACCTAGCGTATTTAAAGTATGAAAGAAATTAAAAGTAGTTCATGTATTCATCCGTATAAAAGCGGCACATGTATTTCAATTATATTTTTCATAATGCGGTACTGTCGGTACAAGCATAGATAATTGTGTTGCTGCATGCATAAAGAATATTACTTTTAATAAAACAATATCACAAGTATAATATTTCGACCCCACTATTTGAAAATCTCAAAATATTTATTTAATTTTTTTGACCAAAGATTAACTATACAAATCCTTGTTTTTACGTTCGTAATAACATAGTACATTCCATTATCGGTCATCTGTGTCAATTCACGTGCACACTACGATTGTTATTGTATTTGATTCTTTCGGCCAATGAAATGAGACGTTACAAGTTGTTTGTTTGTGATACACCAGAATGTTATCAATGAATTATCAAACGCTAAACTTGACTGCAGTTCAGAGTATTTGCTGCTGACAGGCAAGACATATCTGTCGGAAGAGTTTATAGATTATATCTTGTCATTGGTCAACCTGAAAAAGACGAAGGAATGAAGTATCCATCCATGACACAAAATAAGTATATTTACACTACAAACATAGGAACAGACGCTTTTATTGCTGTTCTTTATCTGAAAGTCACTGAGAAATAAAACACTTAAGCTCACAAACTTAAAGATGGAGCCCCTAGCACAGACTTGAGTTCTTTTAAACCCCCATCTAAATTGATTTGTGCAACAATTTGTTGAGGAAGTGAAACATAGCTCTCCTACATTCCCCAATGCGTAGGATCAATGACTCGATGATGATGTTTAGCCTGGTACAACATGTTTTTAGCTCACCTGGCCCAATGGACCAAGTGAGATTTTCTCAATACTTGGCATCCGTCGTCGTCGTCCGTTAACTTTTGCAATAATCTTCTCCTCTGAAACTATTGGGATATTTAGTTTTAAAAATGTGTACAATGACCCCGCCTGCAAACCAACATGGCCGCCATAGCTAAAAATAGAACATAGTGTATAGGCTAGGATGAAATTTGAAAAAAATAGGCAGGACAGGAGTTTTGAGTAAAAAAAAAAGGCAGGATGAGACACTTGCAAAAAAAAAAAAGTCAGGATGACAATTTAGGTAAAAAAAAAAGTCAGGATAAACTTTTAAAAAAGGCAGGACCGAGATTACAACTAAAAAAAAATGCAGGACAAAAGTTTTCATCCTAAGGGCCAAGTGAGCTTTTCTCATCACTTGGCGTCCGTCGTCGTTAGCTTTTTACAAAAATCTTCTCTGAAACCACTGGGCCAAATTTAACCAAACTTGGCCTCAATCATCATTAGGGTATCTAGTTTAAAAAATGTGTCCGATGACCCTGCCAATCAACCAAGATGACCGCCATGGCTAAAAATAGAACATAGGGGTAAAATGTAGATTTTGGCTTATATCTCTGAAACCAAAGCATTTAGAGTAAATCTGACATGGGGTAAAACTGATTATCAGGTCAAGATCTATCTGCCCTGAAATTTTCAGACAAATCTGACAACCTGTTGTTGGGTTGCTGCCCCTGAATTTGTAATTTTAAGGAAATTTTGCCGTTTTTATGCCCCATTTATGGCCATTATGTTTTCTGGTCTGTGCGTCCGTCCGTCCGTTCGTCCGTTCGTCCCGCTTCAGGTTAAAGTTTTTGGTCGAGGTAGTTTTTGATGAAGTTGAAGTCCAATCAACTTGAAACTTAGAATACATGTTCCCTATGATATGATCTTTCTAATTTTAATGCCAAATTAGAGAATTTCCCCCATTTTCACGGTCCACTGAACATAAAAAAATGATAGTGCGGATGGGGCATCCGTGTACTGGGGACACATTCTTGTTGGTTATTATCTTGAATATTATTATAGATAGAGATAAACTGTAAACAGCAATAATGTTCAGCAAAGTAAGATCTACAAATAAGTCGTAATGACCAAAATTGTCAGTCGACCCCTTAAGGAGTTATTGCCCTTTATAGTCAATTTTTAACAATTTTTCGTAAATTTTTGTAATCTTCTACAAAAATCTTCTTCTCTGAAACTGAGACAAATTTAGCCATACTTGGCCATAATCATTATAAGGGTATCTAGTTTAAAAAATTTGTCCGATGACCCCGCCTTCCAACCATCATGGCCAACTTGGTTAAAAATAGAACATCGGGGTAAAATGCAGTTTTTGGTTTATATCTCTGAAACTGAAGCATTTAGAGCAAATCTGACATGTGGCAAAAATGTTCATCAGATTTAGATTTATCTGCCCTGAAATTTTCAGACGAATCCGACAACATGTTGTTGGGTTGCTGCCCCATAGTTAGTAATTTTACAGAAATTTTGCAGTTTTTTGTTATTATCTTAGATATCATTATAATATCTAATATCTAATACTATTAATTATGATTTTAACCTTATTTTACATAATTTCCAAAGCATCAGTAAATACAGGTGAACGACACAGGCTCTTGAGAGCCTCTAGTTTCATTTTTATACGACCGCAAACAAATTTTTCGGTCTTATATTGGTATCACGTCGTCGTTGTCGTTGTGCTTTTATCTTGTAAACGGTCGAGATCCCCACCCCTAAACCACATATATTCTTGTATGGGACAATAAAACAAATCAAATGAAATATTGGGATAGTCTTCGGGTTCACCCCTACCCCCCATTTTTTTGAAAACTTGTAAACGGTCAAGATCCCCACCCTGAAACCATATATATTCATGTATGTTACAATAATACAAATCAAATGAAATAAAAGGTGAGTCCCCTGGGGTCACCCCCACCCCGTTCTGTTTGAGAACTTGTAAACGGTGGAGATCCCCACCCCTAAACCATATATATTCTTGTATGGGACAATAAAACAAATCAAATGAAATATAGGGGAAGTCCATTGGGGTAACCCCCACCCCCTTCTGTTTGAGAACTTGTAAACAGTTGAGATCCCCACCCCTAAACAATATATATTCTTGTATGGGACAATAAAACAAATCAAATGAAATATAGGGGAAGTCCACGGGGGTAAACCCCACCCCCTTCTTTTTGAAAACTTGTAAACGGTTGAGATCCCCACCCCTAAACCATATATAATCTTGTATGGGACAATAAAACAAATCACATGAAATTTAGGGGAAGTCCCCTTGGGAAACCCCACCCCTTTTTTTGAAAACTTGTAAACAGTCAAGATCCCACCCTGAAACCATTTTTCTTCTTGTATGTTACAATAAAACAAATCAAATGAAATAAAAGTCGAGTCCCCTGGGGTCACCCCCACCCCGTTCTGTTTAAGAACTTGTAAACGATTGAGATCCCCACCCCTTAACCATATATATTCTTGTATGGGACAATAAAACAAATCAAATGCAATATAGGGGAAGTCCATTGGGGTAGCCCCCACCCCCTTTTTTTTTGATAACTTGTAAACGGTCAAGATTCCCACCTAGAAATCACATATATTCTTGTATGGGACAATATATCAAATCAAATGAAATATAGGGAAGTCCACGGGGGTAAACCCCAACCCCTTCTTTTTGAAAACTTGTAAACAGTTGAGATCCCCACCCTAAACCATATATATTCTTGTATGGGACAATAAAACAAATCAAATGAAATATAGGGGAAGTCCATTGGGGTAGCCCCCACCCCTTTTTTTTTGATAACTTGTAAACGGTCAAGATTCCCACCCAGAAATCACATATATTCTTGTATGGGACAATAAAACAAATCAAATGAAATTTAGGGGAAGTCCACGGGGGTAACCCCACTCCCTTTTTTTTTTGAAAACTTGTAAACAGTCAAGACCCCCACCCTGAAACCATATATATTCTATTAGTTAGATAATACAACATCGAGGTACAAAGGGTCCTAAATTAAACTTTTGTTTAATCAACAATTGAATTCTTGGGTTCTTTAATATGCTGATTTTAGCAATGTTTGAGTGTTAAATCATATCTAATTTTAGAGAACTTAGTCATCACTTCACTGGTTTATTGTTTACAATCATATCTATTTATCCAGTTTGAGTTATTTCCCTTTGCACAGAAACTATATGGATAAAATTGAATTGTGTTTCAGTTCAACTTAAATTAAATATATGTAGGGTTCTTTCAAATGCTGAATCTAAACCTGTAGTTAAATATTAGATTTTTGAGCCCAGTTTTCAAGTTGGTCCAAATCAGGGTCCAAAATTAAACTTTGTTTTATTCACAAAAATTGAACTTATGTGGTTCCTTGCTGAATCTCACCATGTATTGAGAGATTTTGGATTGTGAGCTCCTTTATCAAATTGGTCCACATTGTGGTCCAAAGGGTCCTAAATTAAACTTTTTTTATTTCATCAAAACTTGAATTTTTGGAATTCTTTGATATGCTGATTATGACAATGTACTTAGATTTTGGATATTGGACCATAAAAGGTAAATGTCCAATTTCAAATAGTTCAGTTCTTTGACCACATTCATTTTGTGTCACAAACCTATGCTGTGTCAAACATTCAACCACAATCCAAATTCAGAGCAGTTTTAAGCTTAAATAAAGTGTCCATACTTGCTCAACTGTTCAGGGTTCGACCTCTGCAGGAAAATCCGGTTTGCTGTCACTCTGACAGCTTCTTGTTAGGGATGATGGTCCCAACCGTTTAAGAAAAAGGGGCCAAAACAAGCATTTTTTATACGACCGCAAAAAATTTTGCGGTCGTATGTTGGTATCACGTCGTCGTCGTCGTCGTCGTCGTCGTCATCGTCAGCGTCGTCCGAAGACATTTGGTTTCCGGACAATAAGTTTAGTATAAGTAAATAGAAATCTATGAAATTTAAACACAAGGTTTATAACCACAAAAGGAAGGTTGGGATTGATTTTGGGGGTTATAGTCTTAACAGTTTAGGAATTAAGGGCCAAAAAGGCATTTTTCTAGTTTCCAGACAATGACTTGTGGAACGGTACGTGGATCTCTCTGAAATTATACCACAAGTTTCCATACCACAAAGGGATGGTTAGGATTGGCTTTGGGGGGTAATGGCTCAAACCGTTTAGGAATTAGGGACAAAAAAAGGGGAAAAACAAGGGTTTCCTTGTTAATGGACAATTACTTTTAAGTACAATGTTTTGTGTTTGGATTACTTCCCTAACATTGCTTTTAAATTATGTATAAAGAAATGTTGTATTGTCTTGAGGTTATTAGCTGTCAATTTATTTTTAGAAGTTACTATTAAAAATGCTGATAAAGGAATATTAATTTTAGACATGATTATGTATGTCATTTTCTATCTTAAGACTTTTATGATGTATTTAAATGGGTAATTATGGTTGCAAACTCCATTGGAAATTTGAATTGAGATAATGTCCATATCTTGAGGGAATGAATTTTTTTTTGTTGGTAAAAGTGGGGAGGTGAAAAAAAGGGGTATAATTTTTTTTGGGGGTAAAATTTTTTTTTTTGGGTCAATTCGCAGCAGCATAGTGTATTGCACAAGTGCAAAAAAAGGGGGTAAAATTTTTCGATTTTTTTTTTGGGGGGAGGGGTATAATTCGCAACAGCATAGTGTATTGCACAAAAGCAAAAAAGTTGAATATAAATTCAAATCATATAACCAATTCTAAGTTTTTGACTACATTTATTCTGTGTCAGAAACCTATTATGTGTCAAATATTTAATTACAATCCAAAGTCAGACCTGTATCAAGCGCGAATATTGTGTCCATTTTTGCCCCCACTGTTCATGGTTGGACCTCTGCGGTCGTATCCAGCTGCGCTCGGCGAAGCAATTTATCTAGTTTCAGGACAATAACTTGTGTATAAGTATTTTGATTGCTCTAAATTGTACCACAAGTAGAAGGTTGGGATTCATTTTGGGGGTAATTGCCCAGGAATTAGGGGCCAATAAGGGTCTAATACAAGCATTTTTCTAGTTTTCAGACAATAACTTGTGTTTAAGTGTATGGATGTCTCTTAATAGAAAATTTCTTCAAAATTATTTTTTTTGGAAAGGAAAGGGAAGGGTGGGGGTAAGACAAAATTTTTGGGGAGGGCAATTTTTTTTTCATCAGAAGAAAATTCTCTTCAAATATAATTTTTTTTGGTGGGGGGTAAAAACAAAATTTTTTGGGGGGTGGGGTAAAAAAAAATTGTCAATTTTCCAAAGAAAATTTTTAATTGGGGGTCACAATTTATTTTGCTAATTCTTTTTATTTAGTCTGAAAATAGATTTACTAAGTATTGCACAACAGCACAGTGTACTTCACAACAGCAAGAAATCTTCAATTGAATATAAATTCAAATCATACAACCAATTTCAAGTTCTTTGACTACATTTATTCTTTTGTAAGAAACCTATAATGTGTCAAATATTTAATTACAATCCAAATTCAGACCTTTTTCAAGCTTGAATATTGTGTCCATTTTTGCCCCAACTGTTCAGGGTTGGACCTCTGCGGTCGTATCCAGCTGCGCTCGGCGAAGCAGTTTATTGCCTATTATCTGGAAAACTATAATAGATGTAACTCGAATGATTCAGCGCACTCTATTGGGTCGGAATATAACGACTGGATAAATCGGGTTATTATGGTGGCCGGTTAAGGCCATTTCGCGTTTTCGCGTTTTCGCCTTTCATATTCTATAGGGGAAAACGCGAAAACGCGAAATCGCGAAGTCGAAAACGCTATAAAGCGAAGTCGAAAAGGCGAAAGGCGAAGTCGAAAACGCGAAACCGTTTTCGCGATTTCGCCTTTTCGCGTTTTCACGATATACATGTTATTATAACATAACATTTTAAATATAATTGGAGACAAGACTACAAAGTATAAGTCATTAAAATGATTGTCATATAAATTTCATATCTGTGACGTATTTTAAATATTTTCAAAATTAGACAATTTCTTTACATTCTTTGTTGACAATTACTGAACAAATTTAAAACAGATGCATTTGTATAAAATGCCTTTGAATATACAATTTGCTGGAAGTTATAGTTTGGACATTTTAATATAAATGAAATTAATCATTATTATCGCCATGGTTACTTTAAATACATAATCTTTCATTTAATGCTCTTGTTGTGAATCTAAAATTTTAATATTTAAATTAGCTTGTGTGAAAAAAGTTTAAAATTTAATACATTGTGGAGATAAGACTTTGTCAAATAAAACTTGGGACGGTTTCATAAAGCTATCCTAAGACCTGTTATAAGATACTAGAATCTCTTATGACATGTCTTATGATCCTCTTAGGACTATCCAAGACCTCGCCTCAAAACTGTCGTAGGTTGATCTTAGCAAAGATATCCTAAACCTGTCGCATGTTCTTTTAATTTAAACAAAAAGTAACCTGGAGTTATGGAAAATTCATGTAAATGTAGAATGTGTTTCCATATATTACTAAACGCATTGATTAATATTTCAAATTTTCAAAGATGGAAATTTGTTCATCTACAGGAGACACCAAGGGACAAGGGATATACTATTGAATGCGGTAGACAATAACAACAATCCTCCCGTGTCAGAACCAGATAAACATAACAAATAGAGAAACTGAATCTGGTCAATTAACAAATATATTTTAAAATGTCAAAATATGATTTCAAGTTGATTGGACTTCCAACACAATATTGTGTTGGACTTCAACTTCCTTTGTTGAATATGCACATAGACCAAGGTGAGGGACACAGGCTCTTTATAGAGCCTCTATTTTTAATGCCCATGCAACTAGGCAAAGGGGTATCAAATGGGGTACTTATAAAGTGAGAAACGGAATCGAAACGAAACGCAACGCAATATAACGAAATGGAAAATGAAGAAACGAAATACAACAAAGTCAAAGCGAAATAATATATTTTTAGCCCAATAGCACTTAAGAATCCGACCCTTTAGGTTTATGCAACTGTGTAGTGCTCTTGATAGTTATCATTGTTACAACCACGTTAAAACAGTATATTTTTAGACACTCAAGTCTGTTTGATCTGTATTATCTAAATTCTTGTCGATGTTTTTAAACAAATGTGGACACCCTGAAATGTGTAGTCTGTTTTGGTGTTCATAATTGAATTTATATTGAAAGTAAAAAAAAAGTTTATACTACAAGCTTTATATTAAATTAATATTGTATTGATAAATGAACATAAGGTGAAGGTGAGATAAATCTTTCAGACAGACATGGAAGCTGTACAAAATCGTTCCTTTCAATGAAATATAGTATATAGATTAGACCGTTGGTTTTCCTGTTTAAATTGTTTTAAAATGGTCATTTGGGACCCTTTATAGTTTGCCGAGTTTAGTGTGAGCAAGGGCTCTGTGTTCAAGGCGGTACTTTGACCTATAATTGTTAATTTTAAGTACATTGTGACTTGGATGGAAAGTTGTCTCATTGGCACTCAAACCACATCTTCTGTTTTAAATAGACCGTCGGTTTCCTGTTTGAATTGTTTTACACTGGTCATTTTGAACCCTTTATATCTTGCTGTTCGGTAAGAGCCACGGCTCCGTGTTTAAGGCCGTACTGTAATCTATAATTGCTAACTTTAACTACATAGTGGCTTGGATGGAGAGTTGTCTCATTGGCACTTGTGGTCATTCATGCGTAGTTACTTAGTACATGGAAAAAGTATGTACTATGAAAACAAGTTGCTTTCTTTAAAAAAAGAAAAGCAACACGTGAACATAAGACCGCTGACTAGTCACCAAAAGATTGTTGCTGAATTTTTGTTTCCATTTGAGTTGAAATAATTGACTGTGAATAGAAGAAGATAATGATGAAATTAAACTACTTTTACTAAAAATATGTAATAGTGTGTACATTCTTGCACAAGTCAGTTGAAAGTAATGTTGGATAGTTGTGAATAGAAATGTGTATATATATACAGCTACATGTACTATTTGAATATTCATTTTAAAGATCGACTATTTCATTTGTTACTTGGGATTGTACACCATATTTTCATAAACCTATTGCAAATCCCAGTTTGTACAAACCGGATGTATAATGCAAATTTCACAAACCAATTACAATATAAATTTAAGCACTCAGTTTGCTTTATAATCTCGATGCATTTATTTTATCTATCATATCTTTATATTGAGTTTCCTTCATATTTTTGTAACCGGAGAGCATGATTCTTCTTGCAAAATCGCATGTCTCCACCGGGACTCGAACCCGGGACCTCTGTGTTAACCGACTGAGCTAAAGAAGTACTTCCTTAGCTCAACCGCTTACGGCTGACTAAGTATCTACTACATTTTTTCTAAGGGAAGCAATCCCGTCAAACTTCCCCCACCTCAAGAGTCATTATACTCTATAATGATGATATCTTCATATTTTTTATATATATATTTCCCTGGCTAGGTAATTCTTCTAACCATGGGTTTTTATTGTTGGGCGCCAATGTAACCGGAGAGCATGATTCTTCTTGCAAAATCGCATGTCTCCATCGGGACTCGAATCCGGGACCTCGGTGTTACAAGGCAGCGCGTTAACCGACTGAGCTGAAGAAGTACTTCCTTAACTCAACCGCTTACAGCTGACTAAGTATCTACTACATTTTTTTCTAAGGGAAGCAATCCCGTCACATGATCAACTCGTTATTGAATTTGTCTGTACTCATGGTAGATATTGTATAGATTAATTTTCCATGTGAAGTGAAACCCTGTGGCATGCAACTTTTAAGAATGTTTCATATGTATTTCTTGAGAGTAACACACCATGCAGCTTCATTTGGACCTCTTATATATAGAGACTTATTTTGGTCTTATAAAACATCTCAAATTTTAAGGATTTCCTGATTTTCTTAAATCAATCCAAATATTCTACAGGGAAACTTGGTTTTGAAGAATATCTTATTTTCAGAAGTTTTATGAATACATAAACATACTCTCAAAAGATCCAATTTATATAAAAAGACATGTCGTTTGTTTATGTAATTTATACGTGTTTCTCGTTTCTCGTTTTTTATATAGACTAGACCGTTGGTTTTACCGTTTGAATGGTTTTACACTAGTACTTTTGGGGCCCTTTATAGCTTGTTGTTCGGTGTGAGCCAAGGCTCCGTGTTGAAGGCCGTACATTGACCTATAATGGTTTACTTTTATAAATTGTTATTTGGATGGAGAGTTGTCTCATTGGCACTCACACCACATCTTCCTATATCTATGTAGATATGAAAGATACCCGGATTACCATGTTGTACGCCAGACGCGAGTTAAGTCTACAAAGAATCATCAGTGACGCTCGAATGAAAATAGTAAAAAGAAAGGCCAAATAAAGTACGAAGTCAAGTAATCTATTTCTTAGGTAGAAAATCCTTGGCATTTCGGAAATGTTAAAATTTATAAGAGGACAGTTACTCAAAAAAGAAAACAAAAAAGAAACAGCTAGAGGTCAGAATACCGTAAGCAATTATGATTCGAGAGTGAAAATAATATCTATGCCTGAACGTGGTATTTTTGCGCAAGAAATAGTAAATAGAAAGCATATGCACTGATACTCTGGATAAGAATACGCATTTGCGTCATCACATATATTAATCTAATACGATTGATCGGATGTCAAACTACCTACCTCAAGTGTTTTTGACTCCTGATTCATTGATATTTTATCCGGAATTTTTGTGAACGCAAACCGATAGTGTGCGTATGAACAGGGTGTATAATGTAAATGAATCAAGACGTGTAGTATAGCTGGTCAACACAATGAATACAATTTTCAAAACCGTATCATAGTACAAACATTTATAGATGCTATAAGGTTGAACTAATAAAAGAAAGAAAAAGAAAAAATAAGAATTGAAATTTTATAATAAACATATATTCCTGTTTGTGAACTTTTGTTCCGAAAATAGCTTGAATATAATATCAATAAACACAAATGTCAAGTATTTACGGATGGACATTTTATTTATCAAATGAATCTCTTTTTAAAGATTATGAATATATTGCTATACAAAATATAAGCATATAAATCCCTACTAAAACAGTATAAAATAATTGACATTATGATAGTAATTAATTTTGTTATGATTATTGTAAAACATTAATTACGTTTTTTGTGAGATGCAAGGATTTAAAATCG
This sequence comes from Mytilus coruscus, assembly GCA_017311375.1. NCBI lineage: Eukaryota > Metazoa > Mollusca > Bivalvia > Mytilida > Mytilidae > Mytilus > Mytilus coruscus. The sequence goes on from CM029600.1 coordinate 60,616,874, forward strand.
GCCTTGTGAATAGAAACCACGCAAGTATTTTTTCATTCACGACCATTTAAAATTTAGATATTTAGATATTTAGCTAATTTTGAGTACGCATCCCTGTTCATTGGTGCTCATACGTTACATATAATTGCGTGAACGCATATAAGGGTTTACGCATATAAATTAGTTAGAAATATAGTCTATGGAGGAATATTCGGAAGCTAAACTATTGTTCATTCGGAACACCTATTCATCTTATCTGTATTAGCTTCCTGCAATTAAGAGCACCTCCATACGGGATATCTAAGATATTTAAAACATGACAATAAAGAATTTTCACAGATCGCTAATTCACTTATCTGATATATGATAATAAACAATCTATAGATCCTTTTCAAACATGTATATTTATTGTAAAGCTACATTTTATGCATTGCAAGGGTTTTCTGACTTGAGCAAAGTTGACAGTTGTACCCTTTGATAAACAAGTGAAAGATAAATGGTCAAGATTTAATTATAATGACCTATGCATATGCTATCAAACTTCTGTGTCTAGAAATTCACAGAGAGATATTTTGAAATAGTGCTGTGGCTTCTACATAATGAGTTATAGTGGGCTTTGGGATTTGATTTGTAACAATAAAATCATTATGCATACTTGTTATTTTGACAAATCAGATAAAAAAAAAATCTGCTTCAAATGAAAATAAAACAAGTAAAATTATTAAAAGACTATTCGTTAGTATACATTTTTTACAACTTTTACTGTTTTCTTTTTACAGTATTCTCTATCAATTAAGTTATCTTGTAAGCTAATTAAATGTTTATTTAATTCATTGATGTCACTATTATTTCTTATATTATTCACACACTGTAAATTAATACTCTTAAATTTATGTGTGTTTTGGATGTGCAATAGTGATTGGTAAATATTGATACGTTTCTGTGTTTTTAATATACGTGACTTAACATCAAGAATTCCATTGTTATGGAATCGATCACCTTTGTACACTTTGGTATCTAAATAGAGGGTGGTAAAAAAAGGGGGGGTCTGAACACGGAAACACGTGAAATAACAAATCGCAAAACGTTGCACGGAAAAAAAACACTCTGGAAAAACAAAGCCAAGGAATAAAATCGTAAATATTTAGGAAAAAAGTACCAAAAGTTATTACTCAGCCGTTCTTGGAGATCATGCAGTCATTATAAATTGGCATGGCGACCCTGCATGTGGTCACTTTTTAGCGTCTTCTAGTTGCATACGATTTATCATAATAATACAATAGGCTATTAATAAATATCTTGGGACCAGTTAATATTAGTTTATAATTTAAAACAATATCAAGGCTTACTTTGAATTAGTCCCGCGGACAAAAAGCACCGTATCAGTCCCGGTTTACTTTTTAATCAAATGCGGGACAAGCACGAGAAAATAAGAGTAGCGACACGAAACACGGAAAATAATTAAGGGAAAACACGAAGCACGCACGTCGAACCAAACACGAGAAAACGAGAAATAAAACGTCGAAACACGAAATCACGTGAAATAAAAAGATCGAAAACGTTGCACGAAAATAACCCTTTACCACCCTCTAAATAGGTCATACTAGATGTCGACACCTCATATTAGAACTAAAGTAGATAGTCAATTTCGTTTGCTAGATTAAAGAAATCTTCAACTTGCTCTAATTTGCCTGTGAAGACCATAAAACCGTCATCCCTATTGACAGTGTAATTTGATGTTTTCTCTTCATTGGAACTTATCTAAGATTTTAATGAATAGGACAGACAGATGCAGATCTGTGCATGTTGGTGAAAATATACCAGCCATGGGCGTTCCTATAATGTGTTTGTATAACAGTCCATTAAACTCAAATTCATTGTTTCTAAGAATTAATTTAACAAATGCAGTTAAATCTATTTTGTTGAGAATCTTTAAAGTATATTCTCCTGTGTGTCAATTAATTCTAATGCATTGATAACAGTTTCCCCTAAATTATCAATGATCATATTTGTGTACCTTGACGTACATCATAGGCAATAATAATGCATTCTTTTTTGACGTCGTGTGACTCTTTTTTATTAATGGAATCTTTTTATCTTGAATATGAATGTAAAAGTTATGCCTCTTCAACAATGGTTTTATAATTAGATCAAGTAAGTATCTCTCGCGGGAGAGTTGCATTTATTGATGATTGGTCGGTAACGAACATTAATGTGTCCTGCTAGCTGACCAGTTCGCAATGCCTCATTACTTATTTCTAGATTAATTTTATGAATTTTTGGAAGAAGGTACATGTGTCCCCCATGTTTTGAATTATTATTATTCTTTAAGAAATTATACGTCTGGGAATCTATTTTTTTCCTCATTGCTTTATATTTAACGCTTTTCTCAACATGCCAAAATTGTAATGATTTCGATAAAAGAAAATATTATCTTCCACACACATGACCATGTAAACACTGATATATAATTTCTTATTCAGTTGAATTAATAATTAGAATAAAAAAGTTCTAAGGTTCACGTATTCTCTTTTTTTTTTAAAAGCAACTTGTTTTTATAAATGTAATGACTGATCAAACATGTGAGACATAATGCACGTATACAATTACAATTTTGAATATATTCTATAATTATTAGGAATAAATTCAGTTTCAGTTTAACAATGAATATTCTCTTAGTCTGGTAGTATTTATTAATGAAATTTGATATTTTTTTACAGAAAAACCCTTTTGTTTGATTATCTTTCTGCTCTCCGACCACTGTGTATCCGACCTTAGATAAATATTTTTTACAGAAGTATCGTTTTCCTAATTTTCTTCATGCATTCCGACATTTTCTCATGCTATGATTGAAATACTAAATCTCAAATGTTAAACGTTCAGAAATAATCAGTTTATTCTGGGTCATTGCATGTCAATAAACTATTCCCAGGTTTATTAATACTACACACACAACCAGTAGGAGGACTGTCTCAAAGCATGAATTATATAATTGCGTTAACAAAATTATACTTGATATTCAATTAACATTCACATTATTAAAAACACATATATGTTTTGTGAAAAGGAAAATAGGTTTTAATATTTAAACGATTTTTTGATTCCAACTTAGTCTTTATTGTTTTACTTTCCAATTTACTTTGATTGTTGAAATATACAATGTCACTTGGTAGCCTAGCCATAGAGGGACCGTATCAAAGACGTAGATAACTACCTAACCCGAATAATTCAGTCCCTCCCCGTAAATTATTATCGATCTCTCCTACTTGCGAGGAGTAATCGTAGATCAGCGGAATATAACGACTGAATTATTCGGGTTAATAACTACCTGTATAAATGATCGAACACTTTCGAGACGTTCTGAGAATTTTATTCCGACTTCCGGTCGAGAGATATCGAGTGGCCCATAGGCACATCCAAAACTCGCCAATATATAAGCGTGAACCCCTCAGAGGGTTCACGCAATTAGAAGGCAAATTCTAGCAATTTGATTGGACGAGAAGTTGTAAGTATGTGCTAATTTCTATACCAGACCTCAACTGACTCAGTGTTTAAAATCATTGTTGATTTAAAACTTTAAGGAACTTTTGAAAAAAAATAATTACATTTATCAATAAAAAAAGCAAGCATCTGATGTTGAAACCATTGTAAATTATAATTTATTAATGAAGTTTGTCCTTATTAAAAATCAACAATTTTAGAAAAGCTGATTTATATTACATTTTGTGCTTTTTAAAATGAAGGAATTTTAGATATGTTAGATTATATTTTACCTGAAGCAGAAGAAATCTCCATTTTTTAATAATTTATCCTTTTTTGTTATCACAAAACTATCTCATTGCTCTTTCATTCCATCTGTTTTAAACACTTAAAGTGAGCTAATATCAAAGTTTGATTATTACAATGAAAGGCTAATTTTGTTATGTCACTCAAAGGTGTGAACGGTTCTAAATTGGTCAGACAATACTTGGTCATGTTTTATGAACATTTAAAACCCTCGGCTACGCCTCGAGCGTTAAATATTTATAAAACATGACCAAGTATTATCTAACTTATAAAGAAAACATAAGCCATAAAGGTTACACATAATCACACACCTCAGACCCCCAAAAAAAAAAAAATTTTGACCCTAAAATACCTTCATTTAAAGCAAAAAGACACTAAATTTTACCAAAAAAGCAAAAAACACCCAAAAAACAGCAAAAAAACTTTACTCCCAAAAATAATTTTTTTTTACTTTTTGTGAAAAACCTTAAAATACCCAAAAACTTCAAAAATTCCAAAAACAAAAATAAAAAGGCCGGGAGAACAGGCAGATAAAGAATTCTGTGGGATTTGAGAGGAAAAAAAAATCAATTTTTACTTTAAAAAATGAAACAACCTACAGCTCCCGATTTATCAATGGATATACCATTATATCCAGAATTACCTACAGAAGATGGACAAAATTATAGACTACAAAAATAACAGAAATAGAAAAACATTAATAAATGAGAGAGATAAACGCAAATCACTATACAAGAAATATAAACGCGGAGTCAATGTTACTGATGGTGTCGATACAAGTTTAATTTCGACTTCCGTTGTTTTAGCTGGTATAGGAATAGCTTTTCCTATCTTGCTTCCAATACAGATTACAGCTATTGTATGTGGAAGTTTAGGAGGTTTAATTAAATTTGCTAGACGCAAGTTAACAACAAAATCAAAAAACATTATGAAATTAAAACAATGGCAGAATGTAAATTAAACAGTATAAAAGATTTGATATCAAAATCTTTAACTGATGGACAGATAAGTGAGAATGAATTTAAATCAGTTTTGGATGAATTGGAAAATTACAACAAAATGAAAGAAAATATACGTACAAAACAAACACAAACAGTATTGAATGACAGCGAAAGAAAGAAATTGATAGAAGACACAGAAGCTAGAGTAAGAAGTGAATTAAAAAAAAATGGAAAATATCTAATTTTTTAACAAAATTACAATAGTTAATGACCCTCCCCAATGTATGAACTATAAAATTTTTGATGTAAAAATGGCTGAAGGAGGTGTTGAGTTTGGAAATCCTTTATTTGATCGTGATGATTATGATGAAGAAAAGAAACTACTTTTCGAAATGATGAAGAATTTCAAAGTTCTATAGACAAGGAAACTGAGGTATTAAGAGATTTATCAGAAAATGACACTAAAATTCGCGAAAAGAAATTACCGAAAAATGATAAAAGATTTTATAACGAAAATAATGAATTATATTCAAACAAAAATTACAAAGATTTTTTACCAAAGAAGATTTTAATGGAAGAACAATGTTGTATGTAAAAGATGAATATGGTAGGAAATTGCATTAACATATTATCAAAAGGAGTATTAAAATTTTATAAATTTAGCACTATTCAAAGAGAATACGGTGTTAATTTTGTCAGGGATGTTTTAGGTGTAGACGATTTTAAAATATCTGATAGAATAATAGAAGGTAGAGCAGAGTTTCAGAGAATGTTAAATGAAACACCAATTCGTGAACTCAATAATATAGAAATTCCATTAAAAGAAATATCTACACAACAAGAAGTACAAGAATTATTAGAAACAGCAAGCAATACCGAAACATCTGTGAAAGAAATAGAAACTTCTTTTATAGAAGAAAGAGTAACTTACAAAGAAATGGAAACACAAACAGATATGACAAAAGAGAGATGGATGGTGTAATCAGTGCAATGACATCAGTAAAAGAAGAAATTGCAAATGAATTAGCAAAACTGAATGAAACAAATAAAGACTTAACAAAAGAAAATACCAAATTAGAACAAGCTAAAGAAGATAATGATGAATTTCAAATAAATAGAATAAGTAGTCGAATAAGAGAGTTGGAATCTGAGAGAAGTGCAAGACTAGAAGTAATTAATATTAATAAAGAAAAACTACGTAGTCAAGTAAACAGAATTAAAGAAACAATAAATAAAGTGTTATACGAAGACAAAACATTAGGTGAAAGAATAAGAACATTATTCAGAGAACAAGGAATAACAATAGTTAGTATTTTAACCGCTTTTGGAATGATTATTGGTGTTATTGTTGAGACATTTACTGGTGGAACTACTTTTTCTCCTTCTCCTCCTCCTCCACCATCAAAAGGTGGTGTACAAGACTGGATAAAAAACAATTAAAAATCTTGGAAAACTATTATCTCTTCTTGCAGGAAAATTAGCAGCTGCATTACCAGGTATTATAGGTTCTATTGTATCTTGGTTATTGTCTGCAACAAAAGACGTAGTAAATTGGTTTGCAAACAACTTATGGGCTTTGCTTGTTTTGGTTGTTGGTTTATTGTATGCTGCTGCTAGGGAATATTTAAAAAAATAAATTAATAAATTTTATAAATAATAAGTGCTGTAATACCTAATACAATACTTCCAAATATTATTGCTTTTTTATTATCTTCGTGTTCGTCATATTCATTTTTTTGTGTTGGTTCTATTTGAACTGGTTCTGGTTCTGATTTTTTTGGTTCTGATTGAGATTGTTGAATCGGTTTTGGTTTATTTGGTTGGAAATCGACAGGATCGAGACCGGTAAAATCAAAATTTTATTATTTAAATCATCATTTAAACCGAGTGTTTGATTTTCTGTTGCAATTACAATTTTGTTGTTATAACCAACAATGGTGTCAATTTGTAATACCATATCACTGGGAGACATATATAAACCAAGTCCATAAGCATAATCAACTTTACTTCTTGCGTATTTTAAAACATTTTGATAATTTTTATCTGAGTGGGTAAATCGATAGGACTATTAATAACATCTTGTACATTTGCTAAGAATTGTTTTGTGCATCAAATCCTGTTCCTACTTTTAATATTTCTACCCTTGTTTGAGATTGTGCCCTAATAATGCCCATACAAACATTCTAATAATTTCATTGATACGTTCAATACCTGCTTTTGTAAAACCCTCTGATTTATCTAATATAAATGTTGTCCAAGCCATACTTATATCTTTTGTATGACGAATTGTATCATGAATATTAAAGAAGGGACCATCCCTGAATGATGATATCTGTATTCACCACTTGGTTTATAATATTCAGAAAAGTTCCTAATCCTTTAGATGATGATTCTACTTTTGTCTCCAATCTGTATTTGGAGAAACATCAAATTCATTGCATAATTTTTGATATGCAGCTTTGTCATATGGGTTTTGTAATAACAGAAAGAAGAATCTGTTGGTAAAGGTGATTTAAGTTCTTTTAAAATTCTGGCAATGCAATAATATAAGTGAAATGTATAAAGTGATTTAGTAAGATTTGAAGTGTTTTGTATATGGTTATTGTAGGAAACACCACATCCTGTACTTGCACACCAGACTGCAAAGTTTAACTGACATTGCCACCAATCAAACGAAGAATGAATCCATGTATTCCATGGTTCGTTGGTGTGTAATGATGGGTTTTGATATTTTGAAATAAATCGGGAAAGCTGTTTTAAAGTTTTCTTTTGATTTACAAATATTATTTGATCGACAAGATTTATATCTTTTTAGAATACTTAACACTTGGATTATATGATACATTTGGATTATATTTAAATTCTTTTGTTATCATTTTTTATATTAAAATGTACCACACTATTTCAAATATTGATAAGACAATTAACTTACAACAATACATTGATAACAGAGATGGAAATAAACGTATTGGTTTAAAATCTATAAGATATAGTGTAGGTTGGTATAATGTTTATGATGGAGTTATAAGACAAACAGGAGAAAGACTTCATAGGATTAAAGATGGTTATTATAGTTTCCAACAAATAGCGGATGAATTTAAAAAAGATATTGTATTATCCGTAAATGAAACAAATGGTATTGCGTCATTAAACACTCCCATTGAGTTAAGGATAAATGAAGATTTGAAAAATATGTTAGGATTTAATAATGAACGTAAATTCGAACCTAATGAATTACATTATGGAAAAAATTTGTAGATTTTGCTATCCATAAATCATTGTATATCCATTTGGAACAAGTTAGCACTTCTTATAATTATCTTGATGGTATGCCGAGTACTTTGTTGGCTGTTGTTCCAGTTGAAAATAAAGAGTTTGGGGATATTATAACAATAAGATTTGAGAATCCGGAATATAAGTATTTGGTAAATGGTGATATAACAGAATTGAAATTAGAAATTAGAGACGAAAATAATAAAAGATAATTAATAATTTACCAATTAATTGTGTTTTAGAAATTGTATAATTTATTTAATAAAATGAGCATACTTGGTGTCAAGAAAAAACACGTAGATACATCGGAAATAAAAAAGGAAATATTAAATATGAAGAGTGAGCTTCGAACAATGGATACTAAGGATAGAGATTTACGCCGGGGTGTCGCTGCCCTAACCATCAGAGTTTTAAATGTTGAAAATATAGTTACTAATATTAAAAATAAACCAGACAGAAAAATAATAAGTATATATGCTGGAATTGATGGTTCAATACATACAAATCAAATGTTTAATTTTGGTGATGGTGGTGGTTATTATGTAATGAACTTTCCAGGACAAATATTGGGTATGAGTTTAGTAAGTCTGAAAACAAACACAGATGATATAGCCGTTATGATGACTGTTAATAATAATGAGCCATATGGTTACGGAATAAGTTTGGGTAGTAGTGTCACACACAGTTATTATAACTTTAATACACCTTTTGAAGTTAAGGCTGGAGATATAATAGGTTTTGTTAGTAAGAGTGATAATTCTTCATGTATCAATACTCTAGTATCAGCGGTAATTGAATTATTTTATAACAAATTTAATCCTTAAAATGTCGGCATACGGAAACAAATTGAATCCTTACAGAAAAATAAGAGAACCTCGTGGTGTAAAGGTATTCGTCAAAGTGTAGTAATAACTAATAATCCTTCAACTATTGATCAAAATCAACAGTTATTAGTGAGATTTCCCAATCTAAGTAACAATGATGTTATTGTTCCTGGAACAACCAGATTGGCATTTGAAATAGAACTCACATCATCTACAGACGCCAATGCAACCATATATCAAAACATAGGAAGAGCAATAGTTAAAAAAACAACAATTCGTATAAGTGGAAATGAAATCATGTCAATTGATGATAGTGATATTTATCATTGTTATACCGATTTGTGGAAATCTTCATCTGAACGAACAAATATGGCATACCAAGGTATTGGTGAAACAAACATGTTAAAACACAGAGTTGGTGCAGGTGATAAAGCAAATGATACGGGTGATGAAGCAATTGCATTAGCATATAAAAACAGATTTTGTATCCCACTTGATTTTGAACTATTAGAAACTCATATGCCTTTTATCAATCAGGTCTTGGTGATAGACTTGAATATGAACTTACATTTAATAATTATAGCAACGTTATTAAATCTACAGATACAGATGCAAGTTACACAATTAAAAACATTTGTTTAGAATTTGATATGGTTTCCGATGCAGAATTAGCAAGACAGATAAGACAACAAGTTGATGGTAAGATGGTTATTTTGTACGATAGAATACTAAGACATAGAAAAATAACCAAAAACAAATCTGATACATTGTGGAATATCAATTTAAATGTTCCAGCTAGAAGTATGAAAGGAATTCTAATGTTGTTCGAAGATCCTGAAAGAACAAGCACTGAAACTTATTATAATCCTAATATAACAAAAGTAGAAATGACAATAGAAGGTATTCCAAATCAGCTATACAGTCAAGGAATGAAAGCATATCAACAGTGGGATGAAATAAATAAATTCTTTGCTTTAAATTCAAAAGAAATAAAGAAACAAATATACTTGCAAAAGATTTAAATTTGTCTTATACAACATTAGAAAAATATCTTACAACTAATTATGCATTATGGTTAGATTTACGTTCAACAGATGATAACTCACTACACGGTTCAGGTAGAAGAATTGAAAATGCCTCTGAAGGTATAACAATCCAAATAACTAAAACAGCAGGAGCAAATAAATCAATAAATGTCTATCTGTTTGTCATACAAGATGCACAAATTAATTTTGAAGATGGCAGATTTAAAATGTTGATTACTAGTAAGCGAGCAAAGCTATAGAGTTTTTAGTTTATTTTATTTAAAATGGAGTTGCCAAAATATCCACATTGTGCTATTATATGTGGTCAAACTGGATGTGGAAAAACAGAGTTTGTTCTTGATTTATTAGAAAAGGAATATTGTCATGTGTTTAAACATATAGTCATACTTTGTCCAACCATTCAATGGAACAAAGCATACAAAAATCGTGAATGGATTGGTGATGTTAAAAACCAAAACAAAAATCTAATAATTGTTAATCCCATTGTCAAAGAAGAAGAGAAACTACAAGAATTACTTAGAATGTTTTTAAAAATATGCTGGTTATCCAACATTATATATTATTGATGACTGCAGTGCAACAAAAGAACTAACAAAGAAAAAGATATGCTGTCTGAGCTTGCATTTTCAGGAAGACACGCGGAACAATCAGTGTGGGTCATTTCACAGAGATACAACTCTGTTTTAAAAGACTTAAGAGAACAAACAAAATGGTTGTGCATGTTTTACACAAAAGATAGAGATAGTTTTGATAATTGTCTAAGAGAAAATGATGTTATTCCTACATTAGAAGAAAGACAAAGAATAAAGGAAGAACTTAAAAAAGAAACATCGTAAATTAATATTAAAGACAGATCAACCTACCGATTTTTGGTTACTTGATTAGCAATTCTTAAGCAATTCTTAAGCTATTCTCAAGTAATGCTTTAGCAATTCTTTAGTAATGCTTTAGTAATTTAGCAAATATAAGCAATAAAAAAGCAATGCTATTAGAAATATTAACAATTATAACAAATACTGCAGTATTATCATTAGTGGGTTATTTTGTATTTAGTTTTGTAAAATTAAAAATAAATTATTTTCGTTTTTGAAACATATAAAATGAATGCCGAAGAATTATTGAGCGAAAATATTGTCGAAAATATAAATATTGATGATGATAAACAAGAAAAAAAACGCGAGATTATCATCTGTTGTTGCTGGTGGAAACAGTAAACAATATTTGGGTAAAGAATTACAACTGTCAGATATTGACAAAATGACACCAGAACAAATAGACAAACTATACTGTAAATATGAAGCTAGATTAGGAGCTAGTATGACTAAGACATTAGGAAACTCTTTATAAATTTATATGTTATGGGTGTATCAAAGTATTTCAAAGTTGTCGATCCACCAAAACTAATACAAGACTTGAAGGAAGATCCTTTTCTCAATCACGGTTTAACTAACATATGTTGTGAACTGTATTATAAATATGGAATGTATCTTGCTCCTTTTACTGCAATGTTAACAACAGCAAGACATATCGAACCACTTGCTTCTATTGATTTTAAAATTAAAGATGAAAATAATGACATAAAAATGATGAATGAAAATTCTAAACAAGAAGAAACTGGCGAGCGAAGCGAACGAGCGGAGCGAGATACACTCCGGTCCCCTTCAAAAGAAATATTCAAAAACCCAAACCAAAAGACCCAAAAGAGTAGCAGCTGGTAAAAAGGTGCAGAAGCAAAAAAATGAAAGCTGAATTAAGAAAAAGAAGAAGAAAATTAAAAAAGAAAACGCAAAATTTAAAATGGCTAGTGAAAAAGTGACTTACCACAAATAACAAAAGATTCTGATACAGAAACAGATTGTGAATCAAACCCTTCGGTTGAGAGAAACTCCGGTTCCAAAGTTGATTACAAATTTGCACTTTTTCTATAGGTATTGTTGGATTGGGATTGTTTTTATAACCAAAGTAAGAAACCAGAAAAATGATTAAAGAAATCGTGGTGGGTAAGGAAATAACAAAACCAGAAAACCAGAAAAACAAAAGAAAGAAATTGATCCTTTTGAATTTAATTAAGAGCAAAGTGAGAATTTAAAATTTAGTATATAAAATGTCAACACAAAAGACGGAAAACAAATAGCAAATATGTTATATCATGCTGGAGTGGAAACATTGTTAACAGTTGGATATGCAGAAATAGGTAAAAGGTATTAAGGAGGCCAGCACCAAAAGTGGATTTTAACATGAATGATGTTGTAATGTTATCCATTGATATATTACTTGCAATGGCAACAAAAGATATGTTGATTAAGCAAGGTATTATACCTGCTGATATCATGAAGTAATAAAAGGGAACCGCTTCTTTTTTTATTTTATTTTGTTTTTATAAAATGGCAAGTGCTTTAGCAATGATGCTTGGTGGGGCAATAACAAATGCTTTTGCATTTTCGGGAGTAATTATTTATTTTCACATATGGGTAGTAATGCAAATGAAGAGAAAATAAGACATGATAAAGCTATAGAAAAATTAGAAAAGCACAACAAGAATGGAATAAAAGAAGAACACAAAGATTAGATTTCATCAATGAACAATTACAAAAGGAACATCATGCCGAACATACTTTTGAAGATGTTGACCAAGCAATGAAACAATACTATTACATTACAAGTAAACAATTAACTCCATTATCACCCAAACCTAAACTAAGTGATTTTATACACCATCAGAAGATCAAAAATAGAGAAATTGCATTTGTTGTTGGTGGAATGGTTTTAACAGGTTTTGTTGTTTGGAAGTTAAAATAAGCGAGCGAAGCGATGATTACCTTGAAGAAAATGATACATTTAAATCTAAAAATATTATTCCTTTGATTAAAGTTTTTAAAGAGGGTTATAAAGAAATAACAAAATAAATTAAATTTCAGGACATGGTTTTCAAAACATATTCATAAATTTTGTCAGGTCTAATGAAAGCATCCCAACCAGGAGGAAACTTAGATAACTTTTACCTTTAAACTTTTCCATTACTTCCATTTGTTTTGATGTCAAAGGACATTCTCCATCATCTCTTAAACAACATATCTGATAATTTGATAATTTTATTTTTCCTAATATAACTCTAGCATAAGGATCATCTTTCTCGGTATAAGCTTCAATCATTTTAAAATAAAAATTTAAATTATATATTTTTAATATCCATAAGGAAAACTTCTAATTAGATTTTCATTTTCATAACATACCATTCTTTTATCAAACATATAATCATAAGCTTTAACTTGTTTAACTGTTTTAAGTTGATGATCTTTTCCTATTTTTATGTTGTCATATTTTACAGTTTCATATTTTTCATTTTCATCAGTAACTATTTTTATTTTTTATCTAATGTAATCTTTTCTTCAACTTCAGCATTTAATCTAAAACCTTTACAACAGCTAACTAGTTTTTCTGTATCTAGTTTCATTGAATAATCTTTTGGACCAGCAGATATAAATTGTTTTATGTGATTAGCATTGTGTTTTGAAACAATTTCGTCTGTTAAATCACCTAATTTACTTCCCATCATATTTTCTACTTTTTACATGCTTCAGAACCATCATCATTGTAAATACAAGAATCTGTATCCATGTATAAAACTCTTTCTTGTAGAATATCTAATAATTCGTATAATTTTAATCTAGCATGTGCTGTTGTAAATAAAGCTATATAAACATTTACACTTGGATTAGGTTTAGAATATTCTTCTTTTCTTTATATTCAGTTAATACAATATTTTCATCTAATATCATGGTACTTATATCTTTATATTTTCATTAAATACTATTTTAGTTATATGTTCTAAAGTAAAACAATATTCTTTTGTGTAAAATTATCTCTCATACCAAAATGTCCCCATAAATTATTTAAACATATTTTAGCTATAAATCTTAATCCCGAATTGTGTTTAACTTTGTCAATATCTAGATTATAAGCAGCATTATCTATGATATATTGTATTTTGGTTTTACATTCTTTATCGTTCTCACAATCACGTTTACAATATTTAGGATCACATTTACATCCTGAAGCTTCTTGTTTATATTTCATAAACGTATCTACATAAAGTTTAAATATATCTGTAGATGTTTTTCAAAATGTTCTAGTTCATATATTTTTGTAATTTATAACCTTTTTCTATTGCTTTATCTATTTCTATTGTAGACCAAGTTCCTACTATAACTCTTTCCTCATTAGAATGTATACATTTTCATTTTTAATATTTTACATTCTTTACATCTTTTTATTTCATGTATTTTATCATGTTTATTTAAAGTAGGATCATCTATGTGTTTACATTTAAAAGATATTTTATTCATACATGTTCTACATAATCCAAAAGTAATTTATGTGTATTATCACTAGTTAATTGTTTATAAGGTAAAACAGGGTGATACAATCCTTTAGGTGGTAATATTTTACATTTCATTATTCCGAAATAATTATTTTTATATAATCATCTACAGAAATATCTGTATATGTAATAGGATGTCCTATAGGATATTTACAATATTTATTTACTGATGGATACAGAGAACAAAATCTACATATCTACCTTTTAAATCAGAAAGATTATTGTATAATTGAATAGTTTCTGTTCTTCCTCCATAAAATGCATCTCTTTTATCAATAGGTTTTAAATGTGGATCAACTTCAGGATATTTTTGTTGATCAAACTCACATTCCCATATTGTATGAATTTTTACATTTGGTTTTAGATAATCTTCAATAGTTTTAAGTCTTTCTTTAGTTTGGTCATATAACTCTTTCATAGTTTTTTATTTCTATCTTTTTACATATTTCTTCAGGACTATAACATTTTGTACATCCATGCCAATAACATCCAAAAATTCATAAACATTACGCATTTTATTTTCTCTATCATAATAATAACCATCGACTTTATAACATTTATTATTAATGAATAATTTCTTTTCACCTGCTCTTTTAGCATGTTGAATCATTATACCATATTCTAAAGAAATATACTCTAACCATTGTATTGATTTTTGTGAATGTACTTCTTTAATTGTCATCTTTTGTGAATTCCAATTGTTTCATTTGTTAACATTAATGTTTTAAATATTTTGTACAACATTGAGCAATTGTAATATATTGAAATGGATCAATACAATTATTGGTTATATTTAAAAATAATTTTTATACAATGTACAACCTTTTGACAAAATTAAAACATCCAAAAACAATAATAAAATATTTCTTTATAGAATTTAAATTTTTATCTTTTTTGTTTCATACCATTTGTCAAATTCTTTTTATTTTTGGTAGTCATAGTATCAAAACCATAATATTTTTATCAGGATATTTACCTTTGTATTTTTGGTTTTCTGTTGTATTAAAATAATGTGGAAAGTATCCTTTGTTACCTTCAAAACCAAATGTTTTTGGGAAAGCAGCTAATCCACACAATGTAAAATTTATTGAATCTATAAATCTTAAATTTATTCCTTTAATAAACATAGCTGTTAATTTTAGTCCAGAAGAAATTATGTTATGTTCAATTTTATTTTTACAATGTATCCTAAAATCGGTTGCATATCATAACCTTTTCCATAATGTGAAATAAAAGTGTAGTCTTTAAATTTGTCTCTTATGAAATATTTACAAAAGTTGTCTATTACAGAATTTGTTTCATATTTAATTTTTCTACATCACTAAAACAATCATCTATGTCTAATTCTAACAAGTTTAAATCATCAATATTGAAATCACATTTAAATACTTTTACATAGTTATTTTAAAACAGTAAATATTTTCTAAATCGTAAGCTATACAAAATTCATTATATGTATTCCTGTTTCTTGATTTGCTTCAAAATCAAAATATATATATTTATTATTTTTACTTGTTTTGGTACTGATGGTTTCATATAACATAAGTGTTCTTCATTACTTTCCGTGTATTTTTCGTAACATATTAAACATATTTTTCACCACATTTATGGTTTTACCTGTATATGTTTTATTACATTTTCACAAACAAGTTGTTTTCTAATAGTTGTTACTGTATTATCTTTACATGTATGTTGTTCAGTATAACCAATTAAACATAATTTACAAAATCTACGTTTTGCTAAAATCCTGTTATGTTTGTTATTGTATCAAAATGTTCATCATGATAATATAAATATATTTGTTCGTTGTATTCTTCATTACCATTATATAAAATATGTTCTGTACTATTTGATGTAAAAATAATTATTCTCATATCAAGATAATTTTCAAAATTTTAAATCTTCCAAATCATTTCCTTCTTTTTATTTCTACTTCTGATTGTTCATGTAAATTTTCAGCAACTCTTTTTGTAATGGTCTACCCTCTTTAATGTGTTTTAATTGTGAGTTTGTAAAATTTTCTAACAACTTGTTTGAAGCTAAAGAAGTTACAATTGCTCTTGCTAAACATATTGTATCATTATTTTTATTTGTATGATACTACTTTTATTTATTGCATCTAATATTTTTAAAGCTTTACCTTTTCCTCTTTTATTGGGTATAATAGTAACTTCAAAAATAACTTCTTCTAAATTTAATTCTTCAGCACTATTTAATAATCTTTCCATTTGATCCATGAATAACTTTTTAACTGTATTATATGTTCTTATAGGCCAGCTTTTATGTTTAGCAATTATGATTTCATGAATAGGTACTATTTTAATTCTTCCATTAGGGTAATCTTTTATAGAATAATCTATCATGTGATCAAAAGCATTTGTAAATGTTTCTGGTTTTTCATCCTTTAGACTAATTTTATAATTAAATACATAAATACTTGCTTTATGTTTATATTTTTTGTCAAAACAAGTTTATATGAATCTCCTTGCTTGGATAAAATTTTATCCTTTTTGCCTCCATTTTTAAGAAACAATTTTAGTTATATTTAAAATGTCTAAAATAAATCTAACAAATAAATTAGCAGATGAATTACATCATAGAGTTGTAAAATCTTTTCCTAAAAGACGTGTTTATGTCAATTCAATAGATCAAACATGGGCGGTTGATTTGATAGATATGCAACAATATTCAAAACAAAATAAACACTATAAATATTTATTAGCAGCTATAGATATTTTCAGTAAAAATGGTTGGTTAGTTCCATTAAAAATAAAACAGGAGTAACAGTAAGTGAAGCATTTAAAACATTATTTAAAGAAAGAAAACCAATGTATATTTGGTCGGATAAAGGATCTGAATTTTATAATCGACAAGTAAAAGAATTGTTAAAAGATAATAACATAAAGTTATATTCAACTGAGAATGAGGAAAAGAGCAGCGTGGTGGAACGCTGGATAGGTACAATGAAACAACATATGTTTAAATACTTTACTGCTAATGAAACTTTTAAATATTATGATATATTGGATAAATTAGTTAAAATTATAATAATACAGTACATTCTTCAATTAAAATGACACCTGTTAAAGCAAGTAAATTAGAAAATGAATTAACCGTGTATAAAAATTTATATCCAGAAAAGAAAGAGAAAATTAAAAAACCTAAACTCAAAGTAGGTGCTAGAGTAAGAATAACAAAAAAGAAAGGTAAATTTGAAAAGGGTTATACTACTCGTTGGACCAAAGAAATATTTGTAATTGAAAAGTTTTAAATACAAACCCTGTTACTTATAGAATAAAAGATTTAAAAGGCGAAGAAATTAAAGGTGGTTTTTATGAACAAGAATTACAGATGACCAAGTTTTAGTTTTGCTGTTAATTTATTACCAATGCTCATAATAATACCAACTGATTATGTATGATCACTCCTTATATGGAATATCCCTCTTGCGATTGTTTGAATTTGGCGAACGCATCTGACGAGACATTTAACCTCGAACCTTGATGACTTGCATTCAACTATTGGAATAAAGTCTGCATTTCTCCAAATCGATTGTTAACATTAATTGAATACTAATTAAAGTTTTAGATCTTTATTTTCATTTGACATTAATATCTAGAAAAAACAATACAACATTTACACACAATAATGTATCTAAAACAACTAGTATGTGTTGGTTGTTAACTCGGTTACTAGTCAAAAAGAAACAAATCTCTTACAACCGTGAAAAAAGTTACCTTTTGTTCGGCGGACATGCATGTCCGCTAAATGTTTACACTTGTTACTATGCAACAGATCTAGCAACAGTCCGATCAATATTCCATCAATACCTTTTGTTCGGCGGACATGCATGTCCGTTGAGCAATAGCTGTCTTATTGTGATTGGGGCGTTTCGTTGGTTGTCGCGGGCAGTGGTTGTCTCCAGTATTCAGCATATTCTGGATTGGAAAGCATTTCTGTAATGAACGAAGATAATCATGGAGTTCCTGGGGTTAAATGTTTTCTCTTTTTGCTTGCGTGAATAATGAATCCAATTTTGACTTTGGTCGTTTTGGTAAAGAAGGTTTAGGTGCATCAGGTCCGCTTTCTTTAATTTGCTTTATCACTAATGTCATTTGTTCATAATAGTTCGAATGTTCAGTAATAATAACAGATTGTTCCGTTGACCACATCCCTGGAATACACTGATTTGAAGGTAAAATTAATGTCTCTGCATTTCTTGAATATTCCAGCAATTTAGATGAAGAAGATAAACAGTCATCTATTTCATTTTGAAGTTCTAAAGTAGAACAACTTTCTTGCAACATTAATAATTTGAAACGAAAGACCGCACCAGTCTGCTATATGTTTACATGTGATGACAACGTCGTCTAGGCAACATGTAAACATACTCTTGACAACCATGTAAATATTTCCAATAATCGATTTAAATAGACTAAAATAGATTTAAAAGTCATGTCCTATTAAATGGCACTTCACAAATGTAAAAGCAATTTAAGTTGTAGTCGTATTGATCCGTTTTATTACTAGATAGAATTAATTAAAATCACAATTTACATTTTACCATTTCTCGAGGTTGGGGCACACTGGGAAATTTTTTTTTTTTTTTTCCACACAGAATTCTTTCTCTGCCTGTTCTCCCGGCCTTTTTATTTTTGTTTTTGAAATTTTTTGTTGTTTTTTTTTGGGTGTTTTAAGGTTTTTAAAAAAGTTAAAAAATTTTTTGGGAGTAAAGTTTTTTGCTGTTTTTTGGGTGTTTTTATTTTTGGTAAAATAAAGTGGCCTTTTGCTTCAAATGAAGGTATTTTAGGGGTCAAAAAATTTTTTTTTTTTGGGGGTCTGAGGTGTGTGATTATGTGTAAGGTTTACCAATTTTATTCCAGCAGATGTCAACAAACATAATAATGCTATTTGCCGTAATGGGGTTCTGTGTCATTTGGTCTCTTGTGAAGAGTTGTCTCATTGGAAATATTAGATTACATGTACGTCCGAATAATATGAAGCATATATAAAACACATAAAGCACACTTAAAACTCAAAGGCTTATCTATAAAACATCACACAGAAATAAATTGTCATTGTCAAAGCATATTCAAAGCATACATAGCGCATACAAAACACCAAGGTATATCTCAATATATAAAAGACAAAAAATAAATTGTCATTGTCAAAGCACATGAAACAGAAGCATAAACATAGACAGGAAGAACTATAGAAGTCTAATTAACAGTTTAAACCTAGTCGTTGGACGGAATGTTGATGTTACCACACTCCCGAAGTAGCTGGGATGCTGTAATGAAGAACTATAGAAGTCTAATTAACAGTTTAAACCTAGTTGTTGGACGGAATGTTGATGTTACCACACTCCCGAAGTAGCTGGGATGCTGTAATGTCACCATTTAGATATAATTACTTTTAAATTGGTGATCCATTAATAATAAAGAATTACAGATTAACGATATTGTTACCAAGCCATTCACTGTCAATCAAATTTCTTTGTTTGTATACCAACTATGAACACCAAGGATTAAACACACACACACACACACACACACACACACACACACACACACACACACACACACACACACACACACACACACACACACACACACACACACACACACACACACACACACACACACACACACACACACACACACACACACACACACACGCCAATCACTAAAACCTCATACTTATTAAAATAAAACATGTACAAACGAGAAAATCTCAATAATATTTCAAATAGACGTTAATTATCCTCATTCAAAAATATCAAATTCAAACTAATATTTTACTTAAACTGTATCTCATATAAACACATATTTTCTTTGATGGATTTAAGTTTATCTTCACACATTTCTTATATATTTTTTCAAAATTATTTATCATAATCTCATAAATTCGTAGAGAATTTTTTATAAATTAAGTAATTTAAAATAAAAGTACGAATAAAACAGTTAACAACACTATCTTCTAATGGTAGTCCGAGCTTGTTCAATTTATTTTTTCATATAAATAATGGTAGGCAGAATTTGTTATAGTCCGAGTTTGTGATAGGCCGATTTTGTTTTAGTCCGAGTTATCCAGCAGCGCTTGAATATTGTGTCCAAACTGGCCGCAACTGTTCAGGGCTGGACCTCTGCGGTCGTATCAGGCTGCGCTCAGCGAAGCATTTTATTTTATCAGGCCTAATAAAAAATGTGATTGATTTAACCTTTAGAATAAAATTATATCTTTTTCCAGGCTAGAAGTGTCGTTTATAGAGAGAAGGAAAGACACAAAAGATGTCGAAAGTTGACAATTGACAAGAATAGATGTACGCAAATTTTTAATTTTGTAGAGCAGCAAGGACGCATGTCGGGAGAAGTCGACAGAAAGATTGAATCTTACCAACGCAGAATTAGAAGATTAAAGCCGATGATGAGTCAAGAAGATATTTCAAAAGAATCTAAATTGTTGTGACATCTTAAAACTGTGGTGGTCAGTTTTAAATAGCACAGTTGCTAAAAATAAACCATGGTATAACTAAAAGAGGGACGAAAGATACCAGAGGGACAGTCAATCTCAAAGATAAAATTATAACCATAGTTTACTATGATATAATTTTCGGTTATTGTAAATTATACTTAAGTCTGCTTTCATATAGGTTTAATAACAACGGTATAGGTTAACTACAGTTAAGGTCATAAATGCTTAGTTAACCAAATACACGAGTCAAGCTAACAAAGAAATTAGAAGTAAAAGAATTCATTGGACAGAAAACTTGTCACAAATAAAAACAAAACAATGAAAATAGCGCATCACAAAAATACCTAAGACAAGACCACTTAAACCTACAAAACTAGCAATGACATCAAATGTATATTTCATTGACAGTTCATAACATATGTACAACTAGCTAACGGAAGAGGTTTATAATGATAATTAAAAAATAACATTCACCTGTAATTTACCTGTACACAATCGGCGCAAATGAAAGACAAAATCGGCGCAAGTGAAAGAAAAAATCGGCGCAAGTGAAATACAGATCGGTGCAAATGCAAAACGCCGTTTTTTAAATTTTTTTTTTTAGTTTTTCAACGCTATCAATCAAATTATGTTTTTAATATTTAACACTATAAGGTATCGGGGAAATCTGGATTCAGAATATTTATTTTTGTCATCTGCTTGACCAGATTATTTTTTTCATCAAATTGGGGATCAGAATATTTTTATTTAGAAAATAACATAACCCCCTTCCCTTCTTTTTGAAGTTAAATGGTCATTCTCTAAGGAACAGGCGAGCTTTTCTCATGAATTGGCGTCTGACGTCAGTCAACTTCGAAAAAAAATTCTCTGGTCGCAATCATCATTGAGATATCCCTCCAACATGGCTAAATTAAAACATAAAGGTAATATGAAAGATTTGTATTGTATTGAAAACCGCTATAGATGTAGAAAGTTGAGATCTACCAACAATTCATCAAAACTCAACAATTAATGATGGTGTTATTGCCCTTTAAGAGGTGGCGGAATCGTGGACCCCCTGTCCATCTCCTCCTTAATGACAATATAAAGTTTTTGCATATTGAAACTTGAATATATCGAAACATTAATAACTAAAATGATCCACAAGGCAATATCTACTATGGAGTGGGTATTTGTGAAATTGTTAGCCAACTCTTTATAGTATTGATCGATTGGTGTGTAATGCCACTTTCAGCACTTATCTGCTATTTTTAGCGGTCAGTTTTTATTGGTAGACGAAGCCGAAGAGAACCACCGACCTTTAGTAGGAAAACTGACAATCTAAGTCAATTTTGATTGAAGTCGAACGTACCGGAACTCCACATCGGTGTTGACAGGATATTGATACAGTAGTTCGACTATTTCGACCACTCGGCCACCGAGGCCTCAAGTATTTGGTGGCTTTAACTGAGTTTTTATATAAAAAAAATGCGTTCGTATAATGTAAGGGAACAACCATTTAAAGTCAAATGAAATTTCAAATAAAAAAAAT
Organism: Mytilus coruscus; assembly: GCA_017311375.1. NCBI lineage: Eukaryota > Metazoa > Mollusca > Bivalvia > Mytilida > Mytilidae > Mytilus > Mytilus coruscus. The sequence continues at coordinate 60,639,109 of CM029600.1, forward strand.
GTTGAATACGTTTTATATACTTAAATGGCTAAGTTTTTCCTCTAAAAGAAGTGAGCGTGCACTTTTTATTAACATAAAATCCTTTATATTATCAAAATCATCATAAATGTACCGATTTTGAATTATTGACTTCCCAGACAGTAATTCGCCGATAATTTCCCGTATGCAGTGACCTTAACTACGAGACCTCTCTTTATAACTTCGGCCACCGCACAGCGCATGTGCGAGGGGAAAACCGTAATGAAAAAATGTAAACAAGGTTAATAGTAATAACAGATTTTTAAAGAACAAATTTAATACAATAAATTAGTGAACAACTGTTAAGGAAAAGTTTAGTTAACAAATTGGAACACATGGAAAATATAAAAAAAAAACAAATGTCATGGCTATTTCAATTCACTTATTTGTCACGTTTGCACGTGCTCTGTTTTTATTGTTTATCAATGTCACGATTCGGTAAACTTCGGAAAAAATCGAAAGTTTATTAGCTTGCGATCAACCATCATTGAATGAAATATTATTTGTATTATATATTATAGATTCGTAAAAAATAAATAAATAAAAAAAAAAAAAAAAACGTGCATGCAAGCCCTAGTTTAGAATATATGCATGCATTAATACAATAAATCCGATAACAATAAAATTTCAAGAAACTGGTTTCATATGACTTTAACTTCAAGGCGGGTTATGGTTTTTTCTAAAAAATATTCTTATTCCCAATTTGATGAAAAAAATAATTGTGGTCAGGCAGATGACCAAAAAAAAAATGTTCACGCTTTGCGCGAAAAAAAATCTGACTCAGACAAAAAACTATAACCCCCCCTTGAAGTTAAATGGTTGCTCCATAATGACGTTGTCGTCGTCGTCCGAAGAATTTTAGCAATTCCTACTTCCCTCCACCTTACTCCCACTTCCCTCCCCTTTGCTGTCACTCCCCTCCCCCTACATTCCAACATCCCTTCCCAATATGGTAAAAATGTAGTCTTCATGTTAGAAAGGTAAATACCGTGTAAAACAATTAAAATCAAGGCCAACAGAGATCCCTCGCCATCCTTGGTAACTTTAAGATCGTGTTTAATTGTCTGTAATTTCAGTCTTCGTCGGTATGGAACTTGACTGAACAAAATTGCGTCAATTATGAATATACACTGACGTTACGCACGGAACTGGTGACACTCAAGAAAAAATACCGTGTCATAAGCAACAATTGGTTACTATATTGTCGTTGCTACTAGAAAACATATAAATTTTACATCAAAATAAAGCTGAATGTCTTGGGAATTTATTTTAAGTCTTGAATGACATTTTAATACAAGTGTATGTGAATAAACCGAACACGATTTTATAAATAACGTCATTTTTCTCGTGTCCCGCGTTACAAATAGATGCCGATATTTGGGCAAAATGTGCTGAAGATTGGTGATTTTTTCACCAAAAGTCACCATTTTCGGGCAGCGCAACGTTCAACGTCAAAAAATTTGAACACAACCAGTACTAGAAGCGAAGCAATGGGCCCTGAATGAGATATTAAAAGTGTCCCACAAGTAGGAAATATTTTAGCCGAACTTACGGACTTGCTTTTATGAACAGAATACTGGTAAGTTAATCAATATTGGTATCATTATTTTGTACAAAGACTCGCCTTTTAAATCATTTATTTTTTTCTTTGTTGTTACGTCGGTTTACACAGGTCGGAATTTTCTCATGTCCAATTTGTCACAAGTACAGTTTTCACACATTTTCCGGCACTAATCCGTCGAATGAGATTAAATTAATTTGTTTTATTGAATATTTCCTTAATTCTATTTACCGCTTTAAAAGTACAAACATTTCTGCGCATTTTGAGCCTTGAAACATGACAATGCGCCCAGGTTTGCACAAATTACAAACAAAACCGCATGTCCAATAAAATGTCACATACATGGAACTCCGTTTTTGAAAGTTACACGTAACGTTACAGACGTTTTTTGTTGTTGATAATTGTCAAAATGATTAATGTATGCATTGTATGGCCTTTCGAGGGCCCCTGATTTGAATAAATAAATTAGTCTATTCAGAAGCGAGAAACAAATTCGCTCCTAATAATTTGAAGATTACATTATCTGTGAAAATCAATCGGATATTATTAAACTATTCAAGATTATCTGCAAGTGTTTGTATTTGTATTTATTTTTTGTCATCGTAAATCTGTCCTAATCGTATCTAAAATAAATTATATAATAAAACTTTCATAATTATTTCAGTGAAAAAAAAGGATGTCATCTAAGGAAGGACTTGAACGGTACAAACAAGAAAAGCTTCAAAAGCGACGAGAACAAAGGCTTGAATCTTATTACAGAAATAGAAATCTAAAGGAAAAGGAGTATGCTTTATCATTACATATAACTTTATTGCAAAACATGAAACCCTGGCGGGTTAAAATGCAAACATAGTACATTGTATACACAAGTGACAAGAAACATAATATATGATAAATGTTTTAAACAAGTCAAGTTGATATTAATAATATATATATATAATAATTGACCAATGTGGACCTTATTTTCGCAATTCCATAGATTGCTTTATATAGTCTACAACACTAGACAAAATATCTTTATTGGGATCTAGAATAGTTTTAAGTTTAGAGTTTGAGTCAAGCTGGTTAAAATTAGGATAATGGGTTTTAATTGCATTTATAAGGGAATGTCTTACATTACTGTTAATTTGGCAATGAAGGAAAAGTGTTCCTCATCATCTAAAATTTTACAAACTTTGCACAGTCTGTGTTCTCTTTGAATTTTTTATAACGTCCTAATTCAATTTCCAAATTATGATTACTTACACGTAATTTTGTTAAAAGTTGACGACTATTAAAATTGTTTAAATTGTGCAAGTAGTCCTCCAATTTTATTTCATTTTAAGTTTACTATAAAGATAAAGTTTTGAACTGTTATCAATATTTGAAAGTTTTAAAGAGTGATATTATTATACTTTTCCTTCACAATATGTTTAAAAGTTTTTGAGTGAATTTTTATAAGTTTAAAAGTTTATCAAAATCAAGATATTCTTCTTCATCAATATTAAATTCTTTAAAAATATGCTTGGCAAAAGTATACCAAGTATATATTCCATCTTCAGACATAGATTTATTTACTGCAAAAGCTTCTTTAACAAGAGGGTTTATTTCATGGCAGTTTATTCTACAAAATATAATAAAACTTGAGTTTTAATAAAGGAGTCAAGCGGAAATCGTCCTAACTCAGACTTTGCAGCTATATTACATGAGGTTTTTAATTCCAAGAACAGTTTTACAAAATTTATGATGCACTTTCTCAAAGCTGAATATATCTGTCAATGATAAAATATCACAGTTAGTTCCATGCAAAGTGGCTCTATTTATGGCTCTAAAATTGAGTAATAATCTTCCATAAACCAGATCTCGCTATTATATAAAATTATGAGTTTAATTAGTGAATCAAATAATTTACATGATAAATAAACTGGGACATGATGAAAATTAGACATATATTTTTTAATGAAAATAATGCTTTAAGCGCTTTCTTGGATAGTTCATGTGTAGATCTCTTAAATTTTCCTTTATTATCAATAATGTTCCCAAGAAAATTATACTCTTTAACTTCAGTTAACTGATTTTGTTTATAAAAAAATTTTGACTCCAAAGAATTTCTAGAATGAAAAATCATAATTTTTGTTTTACTTGTATTTACAGTCAGTTGCCATTTGTAGCAATATTTTTCCAGTTTATTCAAAGCAGATTGTAAACAGTTTTGTGATTCTGATAATATTAAAAGATCATCAGCAAAACTAAGACTACTTATTGATGTTTTATCTAAGGACACAGGATCACATGTCCCATCAAAATTGAATGGAGATCATTAAAAAATAATTAAACAATGTGGGGCTCAAACTGTCCCCTTGTTTGACCCTTTATTTATTTCAAAAATTCAGATTGTTTATTATCTATTTTAACTGAAGATTCACAACACTTATATATATCTTTAATTACTTCAAATATTTTCTTTCCGACATCATCCTTCTTTAATTTGTATAAGAGACCAGCATGCCAAACGGTGTCAAATGCACGACGCAAATCAACAAAGCAAGAGTAAATTTTACTCTTCTTTTTGTCAAATATTTTATTATTAAAGTTTTAGAATAAAAATACGATCTGCTGTCCTATGATTATTTCTAAATCCAAATTGATGAACTGAAAACTTTTCTTCATAGTAAGTTACAACTCTAGAATTAATAACAGCACTAAAAGTTTAGCAATACAATTTTGAAGGAAATTCCCTATAGTTATTAATATCTAGCTTGTCTCCAGCTTTATGAATAAGTATGGTAAAAGATTTTCTCAGTTTGATGGATATTTACCAGAATCAAGAATTATATTAAAAGCTTAGTAATAGCTTTACAAGTAACAACACCACTATATTTAAGGTGGTACCCAACACCTTGACTAATATTAATTTGGCTCGTTTAATTTTCATAAAATTTTGACAAAATGTTTACTTTGACCTTTGACAAAAATATAAAATTTCAAAAATTTGAACCAACCACTTTATCAGAAAAATTTCGTTGGTTTTAAAGCAGTTTGACAAACACTAATTTTGATCATTGAGAAGTTAAATATTTCCTTAACAAAACAACGTGATTAAAACGTTTAGCTGATTTTACAGAGTTATCTCCTGTAGTGTTAGGTACCACCTTAATAATTTCATTAGAAATTTGATCTGGACCTGAGCTTTTCCCAGTTTTTAATTTTGTATACATTTATTTACTTCATTGATAGTAAAAGGTTTATCAGTTACCTCATTGAATAAAAGTGCATCAGTTTCATTTAATATATCGGTTTCAATTTTAGTTTTAAATTCTTTATCATAGTTTACAGTCTCTCCTTGATGCTTAAAATGATCAATAATTTCTGGAAAACCAGCTTGAAGCTCAATTTTATTATTAGTGTTCTCATATTTTAATGATTTTAATAATTTCCAATATTGTTTAGGGTCTGTATCTCTAAGTGCTGAAAGCTTACTAAATATTTCCTTTTTAAATTGATTTTTCTTTCTTTTTATTAATTTTTTACATAGTTTACAGTGACCAAGAAAATTATTTCTTAAATTGAGGTTATAAGGATTTATTCGTAATAATTTGGCTAGATTTGATACAGTTTTCTTTACATCAGCTAGTTCACTATCTTCCCATGGCTTTTTCTTTTTTAATTTCTTTTTACAAAAGGATTTACTAATTTTACATGAGCGCATGGTTAATGTTTTAAATATATTATTTAGTTGTTGTTCGGCTCTCTCAACCCCAGAACAATTTATTTCAAATGGTGTATTTTCATAACCAATATTTCATCTCTAGTGCTGCTTTCTTCTAAAACAGTATATAATTTTTCCGTAGAAATAGTCTCCAATTTAAATGTCATATCTATCTCACTATATTTTCTATCTATATTCATATTTTGCATGGATATACAACCTTTTAAAAAGACTACAATTTGAGCATGATCAGATAAATATGAAGGTTCTAAAATTTGAAAAAAAAAACTAACAGAGTTAATAAGGTCCACACTGGTCAAGGCATAGTCAACAGTACTACACCTACTGGGTTTAAAACATGTCATATTTCCCAGCATATCACCAATAAAACGACCGTTTAAAACTCTTAGCTGAGAGGCGATACAGAGATCAATCAATTGCTGGCCTTGGGAATTAAAAACTTTATCTAAAGAATTTCTATCTATATTAAAATCTTGAACATAGTCCTCTAGAAGTATATCTTGTAGAGAGCTATGAATTTTATTTTCATCTGCAATAAAATCATCATGATTTGCAATTCGAGCATTCAAATCCCCAATTACCAGAACATTACCTTTATCAGACACTTGGGTAATTTCTGTCTCCAATTTTAAGAAATCATCATCATAGTGGGCAGAATTTAGTGGGGGGATGTAAGTGGCACACACAAATAGATCTTTTTCAAGGCCAAAAAAGTTCTTATCTAATTTAATCCATAAACGGTTTTTTGATGAAGTTAAATCTTTTATTTCAATTATTCCTTTATGGATATGGGATTTATAAAGAATAATAATTCCACCACTAAATCGTCTAGAGCGTCTATTCTTTTTTCTACATTTTGAAATATTTTAAAATCAGGTATGTTTGAAGTATCATCAACAGACATAAATTGATCATCTCTGTACTTATCTCCCAAACCATTTACATTCCAAGATCCTATAGATAAGTTATTCATATTCATAAAATGAATATGATTTACTAACAAGCAATATAAATCAATTTCCAAAATATCTATATACAGATATTTTTACAAGGAGGTCTAAATGAAATGTTTTGTAATTTAACAAAGAATTATATATATATTTCAATGTATTAAAAGGAACAATACTTTATTTTTCTCATACAACTTTTCTATGATTATATTTAAAAAACATTTGTGGAACTTCTGATAATATTTGAAATTATATCAATATTAGATTTATGTATAAGGGTCACAATTCAATTAACAAGGAATAGACATACGTACAGTTTTTATTCTGTAGTACGATTTATGAAACATATAGGACAAAATATATAAATGTGTATACTCTAACACAAATAGTAATTATAACACTAATTGTAATTATAACAAATAAACAATCTATTGTCATCAAAATGCATAAATATACGTCAACATTCAATGAATTTCATAGCATTTTAATTTGTTGAATGAAATGTTAAGCCAAACATACATGTACATTAAACTTGCACAAGTAATTATTTACAGTTGGGATAAAAACAACAAGTGGAATTTTTAGTCATTTCTCTTCTTATTTTATATTTAAATTAAGCCAAGTTTAAAAAATAAAAATATTCTGGTTAAATTATGGCTTTGTTTCTGTAATTTAGTAGATATCAGTTAACACTTTGCAAAATTATGGACTTGAATAAAGTTTTGAAATGACCCCCTTTTTTATGCTAGAATGAGAATAGTAAAAACAACAAAAATAATACATTTAAATATATTTCTACCACATGACAATATGTTCCTTTTCTGATTAAATTCCTAATGCTATACGGAGCATTCTCAGGTTTATGTCGTCATTTCGGTATTGATTATTGTTGTTGTTTTGCCATCTGTTGTTACTATTATAACTGTAAGCATGGTCTTGTTGTTTTTGGTTGTTATCATGGTTATTGAACCGCCATGAATTGTCATAGTTTCTGTTTGATTGATGATACTGGTGATTATCATAATATCTAGGTTGTTTTGATGAATCGTCATACCTGTTATTGTACATTTTGTTTGGTTGTCGATTTCTTGTGTAATTCGAAGCCCCATCAGGCTTTTCTCTCACGTGGTGATTTCTAGAACTGTCTTGGTCATCGCTTTTTACTCCAATAAGTGGGTTAACCATTTCTTTCAGGTTACGAACATATAGCTTGATACCTCTCTGTTTATTCAAATGAATGCCATCTTGAAAATGAACTTGAGTAAGGTTTTCATGTTGTACATAATAAGCCTCATATCGTTTACACAATTCATACAAGAGCTGATTACATTCCACTTTCTTTACCTCATATTCCTGTTCCAGATTCTGATTTCTATAAAAGCGAGGGAGAATCTGGCTTATAATAATTTGACTTTCTGGCAAGCTTTTTTTTTGTATCAATGATAAGCTGCTCAATTTCCTCGACAACATTTTTAGGTTGTGTTACTTCCAGATCATTAGATCCCACTTGAAAAAGAATATTTTTCGCATTCATTTTTCCTGTCTCAAGAAATTCTTTAGCACCTTGAACTGTTTTGTCTCTTAAAGTAGTTATGCTAACTTTCTTAAACCTATACATCAGTTTTTTTTCAGATCTTTAACCACAGATGTACCTACTATCCACAAATGATTGTTTTCATGATTGTTCTGGCTACCAGCCCTAGGGATATTAGGTTCTACTACATCTTGTTCAGAAAAATATCTTGTTTCTGATTGACCCCTGTTATCATGCTGAACATTTTGTATTAATGGATTAGACAAGTTATTTCTATAGCTACCTTTACCAGGATGTTTTCTATCGCTATTGCTATTTATATCAAAGTTTGTACATTTTTTCTCAATAAATTCTAGTTTCTCTGTAACTAAATTTTCCAGTTGTGTTAACTTACAAAATGTATCGGCATGGATTTGACGAGCTTTGTCAGTGTCTATATTTTCGTTTTCATCTTTTTTTGACTGGTCTGTCATTTCTTTAGTCTGGATATAGGATTTTATTTGTTCCAATTTTGTGTTCATATTTGACAGTTCAGTCTGTAATTTATTCTCTAGTTCTTGTTTACTCTTTTCTATAGAATAAAACTTTTCTTCCCATTGTTTGATGACATTGCTCATATTATCTATTTTCTTATTAAATTCTGTGTGACATTCTACAAATTTATTCTCAAGTGAATGGAAGGCAGCTATTAGCTTTAGATTAATACTAAATTGATCTTCTACTTGATTGTTATTGTTGTCCTTTTGTTGACAGTCAGGCATGTTTTGATCATGTGTTTTGCTTATATTGATGAGTGATTCTGTGGTATCATTAATTTCATCTGTACTTTCATCAATTGATTTTGGTGTTGTTTGACTACTGTTTAAGACTTCACTTTCATTAATGTGAGGGATATGAACATCATTCATTTTTCTAATGTTATTGTCAATCAACTGTTTTGTGTTATTTCCCCTGAGACAGATATCAACACATCTTTTGATTTTATCAAATTCCCTCTCCACCCAATTCTGACATGAATTGCCTTGAACCAAACATTTTCTTGTTGTGTAATACATTGTTATAGTTATAATTTTCCTTGATTGGTGTGTTATTTGAATCATAGACCTTTGTAATGCAGATGATGGACTTTTTCAACGAATGGGCCATCTTCGTCCTTGAGCAGAAGCTCTTTGTTAGTTTTATCTAAATCAGACCAAGTGACTTGTACATCAGTATTTTTCCCTAAGTCACAATAGTATCTTAGTAACAGTACTCTCCTCCAGTACCAAACGACTTTTTTGTCAAGATCAAAGGTAATTTGTTTATCGTCACAAGTGCCCTGTATCAGTACGTCGGCAGTACGCCAAAGACAACATAGAGAGAAACAAGAGAAAGAACAAATGAGACGGGTCAAAGAAACGGAGAGAAAACGGAAATATAGAAAGAGAAAACGTGAAGAAAATATCAATGATCAAAGGCAAAACGAGGATTTAAATATGCGAAATACTTTCGAGAATAGAACAGAAAAACATCGGGCATTGAAGAAACTGAAACTGGCCCTACCAAAGAGCCCAGACAGGCGGGTGACAACCATGGTCGCATACTTGCAAAATTCGAACTCGCCGACTGTGAGAAAACTGCAATCTTCTGAAGTGATTTCTTCGTCGGAGGAAATAGAAGAACACAAAACATCAGAAGCCTTGACGGAAGATTTAAAACAGTTATTGACAACTGTAAGAGGAAAAGATCGGATGACTCTTTGAAAACGATGAATGTTATTATTTCATCAGTAAGTGGTGAAAAATCAGTGACAATAAATGCAGAAATTAGAAACTGGCTAGGAAATTGGGATTACCGGTAAGAAGAGTTAGCCGTGATCATGCAATTAGAACAAGAATACTTAAATCTGTAAAATCAAGCTGGACTTACACAAATAGAAAAACTAGATCAGATGCAATAACACCTGACACGAAGAAACGTATTTATGAGTTCTGGTGTAAGCCTGGTATTTCTCGTCCGACTGGTAACAAGACAGATATCAAAAGGGTCCGCATTGGTCCGAAAACGTATTCAAGCCACATGACACACATACTAGAAAAATACAGACCGATGTGTATTTGGACTTTATCGGAGAAAACCCTCTATTAAAATAGCTCAAAGAATGTTCGAAAGGTGCACACCCTACTTTGTGCGACCCGTCCGACCTAAGGATAGACAAACATGTTGCTGCAAGTACCATGTAGAATTTAAAACTGTCTTTCAATCGTGTATGGAATTCCGAAAGAAACTTTTGATAGAAAATGAACCGAATGAATGCTATTCTACTCCTGTGTGCGATTCAATATCTGATGTCGTTAATGCAACATTATGCGAAAAGTTGATGGTTCACACAATTTACAGTGCCTTAAAAGAAAATGTTCCGATTGTGGAGTTAAAATCTTGAATTTTCTGCCTTGTGAACTTGATGTATCTGACACTGCGGAATTTGTAAAGTGGGAAAAGTTTGAAAATGTAAGCGTTAATGTTAAAGGAACAAAACCATAAAGAAACTAATGCTCGTGAAAAAGAAAGTCAAGTTGGTGAATTGTTTTCATATTTCAGAAAACTAATTGAAACTTTTCAGTGCATCAGCACAGAGCTACATGGCAAAATGAACAATTTCAAAATCTTGTTAGAAATCTCCCAGGAAAGCAATGTGTTTGTGTGCATGACTTTAGTGAAAATTACAGGTGTTCCGAGCTTACTGAGATTCAAAGTGCTTACTTTCAAAAACCGAAGTGTCGGTCCATGTTACTATTCTACATAGACATGCGTTGTTCAGAAGACTTTCCTGAAATTATCACGGAACAATTTTTCGTTATAAGCCCAGACTTAGTTCATGATCAATACTTTGTTCACCAAGTCCGAAATTATATAACGGAATATTTACAGTCGATTTCATATTCAGTAGAAACAATGCACGAGTTTACTGACGGGTGTGCAGCCCAGTATAAGAGCAGATACTGTTTCGGAGATATTAGTCAAACAAGCGACGACTTTGGATATTAACATTTCACAAGAAATTTCTTCGAAACTTCCCATGCAAAAGGTATTTATAATAATTTAGTTTATTATCCTCGAACTTACTACTATGATTGCCTTTAAATACAGTTGAATGTCAGTCCGTTTGTCAGTCTCTACGCTAGATATCTTGGACACAGATTATGATTTTCTCACATTTTCGAGTACAATGGAATACATATTATTTAGCTTTTGATTGAATATTTATGAGTTATTTGTGTAAAATGTAAATATTTTAAAAGCGGTCGGGTATTCACATTATCGGTAAACTGTTTTCTTTCAATCCGTCACATTATGGGTTAATGTTTGAAAACATTATTCTAGAAAGTTTTTTTTTACATGTTTTTTTTATTATATCGAATTTGAAATAAATGTATTTTGATAAAACATGTGCGTCGGACTAAATTACACCTGACACAAAAATAAATACGTTGTATCAAGGAACAGGGCTTTTATTTCTGTTCTTCATCTTGGCAGTCGCTGTAGGGTATTGAATGTATCTCTTATATTTCTCGTGACTTTCGGTATTGTTACTATTATAAAAATCATAAACCTTGAACGCGGTAAAATGGTAAGGTCCAATGTCATGCAGTTGACATAAAAAACTTATCTGTGCATTTCAGGACCACAAGACGCTGCTGGAGGAATTATTAAGAGACAAGCCGACTGTGCCATTTTACGCGGACAGACTCAGATAAGGACAGCAAAAGATCTCTATGAATACGCGAATTCATTTCTAACACAACCGAGGTCACATTGTAAGAGAAGAATATTCCGATATGCGGAAGACAGTCTGTTGTCACGGTGAATCGTTATTCACCGTGACAACAGACTGTCTTTTAAGCCGGTGCCTAGCGTTCGATCTCTTCACCAAGTAAGAGCTAGTCGTGATTCTGCTAAAGGATTGATAAATATCAGTGAATTGTCTTGTTTCTGTGTAAACTGTTGTCATCACATGTGTGACCAGTGTTCTAATTCGATAAAAACTGGTGGTTATACTGAATGGGAAATGAAGCGAGAATACAGAGCGGATGCACAAGAAAATGAAGAAAATGAACAAGTGTCTTTGCAAGAATTAGTTTCGGTTGGTCAGTTAGTTGCGTTATATACTGACGACGATGAGGAGGAGTAACTACATGCTGAAAGTAGAGAAAAGCATGGAAACGTTACGCATTGACACAACGGATTCTTGGGATCTTTACTCCTGCGGGAACACCTGTGTTTCGTGGTCTATATTACAACAAAACGAACTCGCCTTTTCAATATCGTCTTGTGAACAGGAAAGCGGTTGTACCTGCTGCGTCAGTGGTCTATATTTGTTCGGAAGTAACCGCAAACAATGTCATTCGAATCACAGAAGAAACACAATTAAATGTTTTAGAATGTATTAATGAAATAAAATGCTAGAAATTTATTAATCAGTATTTATCCCTATAAAGAAACAGTAGTTATAGAAACCAATAATATATGAAAATATATACATGTACATGTAGGGAATGCTTTAAAGAGGTAAAACAAATGGGGACAACCGTGACAAACATAAATTCATACGTTCGTTTTAAAACAACAAGCGACTTGGATAAAACGTCAGTAAAAGTGTATTTCGACGTTATTTTAATGTAACGTCAGGTTTCACCAGTATCGTGCGTAACGTCACTATATATAGAATAATGGCATTTTGTTTTGATACTGACTTTATCAGCAAGAATATCAAGCGAGCCCGCTAGGGCGAGCTGATATTCGAGCTGATAAAGTCAGTATCAAAAAATTAAATGCCATTATTCTTTTTATCGGCAATCTGTCTTAACTCTATGTTTTTTTGTAAAGAATAAGAAGTAAAATGAAATAATAAGTAAAACTACTTTTACGCGTACAAAACGTTGGGTTCGTTGTTCGGTTGTATGAATGAAGTCGCGTGCATTTCATTGATAAATTGAAGCGGATGGACAAGAACATGTGACGTTACTGCACTGATACATGACGTCATTGCCTAATATTTTCGAGTATCAAGTCCTGTCCATGATATTGAAAATATTAGGCAGCAAGATCAAAGGGGAAATGTTCCAATTGCCGATAAAAGATAATAATACTTTATTCCGTACGCAAATACAGCTCATAGGATTAAACAGATACACAATTTATACAGTTTACAAATACATATACAGCATTTGTAACACGTAAACAATTTCTAACATGTAGCGGAGTTTGGCATACAATTTACATAGATATAGTACATAAGAAACAATCAAGTGTTACGATTTTTTTCTGCCTCATAAAGGTATTTACCCAGATTAATTTATTTAACTCCTTTATATTTCTTACAGATTACAACTGAACTAGTTTAAAAGTAGATGGGTTTCTGTAATAAAATATCTAATTAATATATTTACGCCTGACATTTAAATATTTAACACTCTTCTAATATCAAAGTACTGAAGTACTGAACATCGGATGACCGCAAGTTCTGGTGGAAGGTCACAAGCACTTGTCTCAGAAAAAAAATCACATCTCTATACCTGAAAGTTAAGTTAAGGTAGATAGATATATTTTTTCTGAGACAAGTTCGTGTGTGAATGATGAATAAATGACAGGGAATTCAACCTCACCGTAATAACTATTATATTGCAGTGATATAATTATTTGTTATCAGTATACTCTGGTTTGTTGTTATATATTATATTTATATGTGTATAATAGTTAATAAAATTTTCATCCATTTGTATATCATTCTATTCTACTCTTCTAATGATAGTGCAGTGCAAGTGCATGGTGGACACTCCTCTGTAATAATTCGTTTTTTTTTTCTAATAGATTGGATTTGAGTAGGCATTCATATTTTCCCGCGTTTGTTACAAATCGTTCGTGAGACATTCTTCCGCATGCGTTAACACAAATTTTGGTATTCTTGATTTGTTATTGATATATATATTTTTTCTCACGACAAAACATTTTCGTATCATTTATCTATGTTCTTAAAAAAATATTTTCATGACTATTTATTGATAAAATTAATATATAACAAGCGATAAGGAATGTTATTTTGCACACGATAATATCCGAGTAATTATACGGTTATCAGTCAAAAACGAATGTCACGTGGGTAGAAATGTCTGTGGCAACAATACATCGGAATGCCCTCACGGTCATCCGATGTAATAAAATGGTATTCATCTTCGATTACTTTTTTATCACACGCTCATTTCTGGAACTATTAAAGTATCTTACAGTTGCTACATTGAGTGAATGTGAATTACAGTGGCGGATCCAGAAATGTTCATAAGTGGGGCCCACTGACTGCCTAAGAGGGGCCCGCTCCAGTCATGCTTCAGTGATTCCTATATAATCAACCAAATTTTTCAACAAAGGGGGGGCCCCTGAAAACCTCTAAATCCGCCTCTGAATTAATTCTATATTTAGTTACATATGATTGGTATAAACTGTTCACTGGTCGATTCAAATAAAATTGCAAAGTAAATCCATCATGTATATATTGATACAAATTACATTTTGAAGTATTTTAAAAAAATACAAGCCTTCAGCTATATAATTATCAACAACTCTTTGTTTTGAACAGATATATCATGTTAAGGAGGGTATTTGCGAAAATACCAGTCGAGAGAATGTTAAATTTCGCGAGCCGTAAGGCGAGGAAATTCATTCTCAAGACTGGTATTTTCGCAAATACTCAAGAACATGCTATATCTGTTTAATTACCGAATGTTAACGTACAAAACGCATTGATGATCGTGACATTACAAGCGTCCAGTCGGATAGAGTATTTTTGGCAAATACCACGGCAGAGAGGGTAAAAGGCATATCCTTTTGCATATACCCGGCGCTGTTTAAAATGAACGATTATTCATTTGATAAAAGTAAATTGGTGAAAATACACTGGCTATCAACCAATCAAAACCCAGGATTCTTACATAAGGTGTAATTAAATAGAAAACAAAGGATATAGGGTATCCATCCATGACACAAAATTCATCTAATAATAATTGACTATTTCCAACACTTAGCGCTAACCATATATCATTAAAACCATACCTGTTTAGTATGTCTTTTATCTTACAACTCCAGTTGAGTTTATCATTCAGTTTAACAAAACTAGATTCGTACATATCTTCATAAATACTCTTCAAGATACAATTATTAAATTCTAATAACTTCAACCAATAACGTACCATTCTTACATATCTATTTACATTCAACGGCAAACGCCCAAGTTCAAAATACACCATATGATTTACAGTCACTTTTCTCACTTTCAAAATTCTTTTTAAATAGTACAAATGAAGCGTTTCTATATCAGACCCCTTAAGAAAACCCCATATTTCACAATCATAAACATAATATTATAAAAATCATAGACAATTCGTTTGAACCACCATTTACATAAATCCAACATCATGTTAAAAAACTAATGGGTAGCAGTCAAGGTGGTTAAAAACCACCCATAGAACAATGGTTTAAATTTAGAATTGTATTTCATTGACATGCTAAGTTCAAGAAGTTCAGTAACCTTTACCAGATGAAGTGTGTGAACTATTTAAAATTTTAGCATAGTTCGAAATAAAATCATTTACAATACTGTATACCAATTACAATTAACATTCGTAATTTAGACGAGACTGTAGGAAAATTACCCTTCTTTAAAATGACATCTCATTTTTATGCTTTGTTCTTTTCTTCTTTTCAAATTTTATAAATTCGTATTACACTGTCAGATAAAAAAAAAAACATTTTGAAAGAATAATGAATTTTCACTGAAACTGAAATGTTGGAAAATCGTAGAGAAATTTTACCAGAAACATAAAAAGCGTCCATATTCTAGAATAATGTCTCAGCTTCATGATGATGTAATTTTTTTTTTTTTGCTTTTCATGACTATCGAGTCTATAGAAAAAGTTAAAATCTCTGTATTTTTTTGGTGTGCAATCCGGATGGAACTCGCCCAAATTTGACTCGAACAGTTTGGATTGATAAAACAAAATGTGTCATTATTTTGAACGAACTAGCTGCAATGGTTGGAGGGCAACAATTTCAATCAAGCAAGGCCGTAGCCATGCCTGGTAAACCATGAAATCTCAATCAAATGGTTAAGCGAGAAAAAAGTTTACTATAGCACTTCCTGTTTAGCTTTGCTGGTTCAAAATATCAACATATAGATAGGGTAGGTCAACTGTTCGTCAATTTATTGTCAATCTGCTAATATTTTATTAAATAGGAGAATGTCATGCCATTGATAACTATAAATGAGAGCTTGTCTCGTTCGTTACTCGGACCAATGTAATTTAGAATGACATTGGAATGACTTTTCTCTCGCAGGTAAGTGCAGCAGCTCAGTGAGTTTTTTGACAAAATGACAGTGAGTTCATCAATATGTAACGTATAGTTTTTACAAATCTTCTTCGTCACTATAAACGTATAATAACAGTATTTCTTTCTTTTTCTTTACGAATATGATTTTATCAAAAGTTATAATTTATAAAGTATGTCAGGGCGAGATTGTCTGCTATCGGTTGTGATATTCTGGAACTATGTAGTTTTGTATGATCGAGTTCTGTTTGTCTATTAATACAGACACTAAATGTAGAGGGTTTTAAAGAATAGAAAAGTTAAATGAGATGTAAAGTCTAGCGCTGAAGATGTTCAGTTAGCACTGGAGAAGTAAATTCTATATAAATAGTGATCAAGATGTAAGGTCTGGCGCTGTAGATGTAAATATAGTGATCAAGATGTAAGGTCTGGCGCTGTAGATGTAAAGTCGAGCGCTGTAAGTATTAAATAGCAATACACATGCAGTAAGAAGTTTGGTTTCAAAATTCGGCCCCGGTGAATTTTTCAAATAGGAAAGTTGGTGAATAATATATCCTTCAAACATGTCAAAGGGGGTTTATATGAACATCAAGATTGTTTTTGCAAGTTTTATGAGCAATTTTCTGTTTGACAGTCCTATTTGCACATCCGTACCGAGATTAGGACCAGAAATTATTGAAGCGTGTTTTTCAATATTTCATATACGCTCAAACTTTTCAAATAAATTATATCGAAAAATGATGTTAAATGCATAAATTTAATACCAAATTTGCAATAGTCTTAAGGAACAAACGTCAAGGAGAAACAAAGACAACAACTGACAATATAAAGGACATCCACAAATTCATTTAAAGTGACAATAACGTGCCGTCATAGTCGACCATGATTTGATACGTTATGTTTGATATTGATTTACTCCAACGAGTATTTTTTGTAGTCTATACAATACCAATTTTGAGTTTGGTGCTTTTCGTGAACTTCTGTTGTCTCGCCAAACGTGTCAAAGTAATCTGAATACTCAATCATCCCACTACTTATTTCGATCATTGGCATAACATTGTGCTATGCGACTTTGGCGGAAAGCGTGACTTCAATTTCTATAACAGAAATCTTGCTTTCTCACTCAATATCGGTCTAATGTATACAGTGCGCAAACAACACGATTTATCATAATTCAAAAATAGGGTTGAGTATACAGTTTTGATTTGTGCATAGAATTCGAATGTAGAACCCCTAAATTACCATCTATATAGACTGAATTTGTTCCAGTATATCCGTCGTATATAGGGATTAGTACACCTCGATCCCCGCCAGGGATGTCTGTTGTGATGGATAAAAATACGCAGCCAACTTCGTACTTTATTTGTCCATTTTAACTTTTTTTATTCAAGCGTTACTGATATGAGTCTTTTGAAGACGAAACGCGCGTCTGGCGTACAAAAATTTCATAATATCGAACTCCGATACTCAGTTCATGCAGGGAAAGTGTTCCTTTCTCTTCACGTTAAATATCCTTTATTAGTCCCTTATGATATTTTAAGAGGGTACGAAAGTGGCCTGTCGATGACAAATTTACTGCCTCTATCCAACATGTCCTAATTGTCTTGAAAAAATTATTGAAGTTTACATTACCCGCCTTTCATTCCGATCGACCTATATAATATATTTATCGCCATGCATATCATTGAAATACTTGCAACTGGACGTTAATCAACTAACATTGACCCAGTCAGTCAATTTAGAAAAATAAATATTCTCTTCACAATTCCCTGTTTCTTAGAACTTACGTCCGTCATCATGATCAGGATCTAGCAAAGAATTCAAATAAATTCGATGCTTTGGAGCGTCTTGAACTTGAAGTGAGTTCAGGTAAGTTTTTGTTGAATGGATGTTAAATATTCATAACTGAACATTTGCTTTTAACGACAGAATGTTGGTATATCATGATGTAAGTTTCTTTGCATGACATGTAATTGTTTGTGTGTTCGCAACAGTCTTCAAAATGAGCAGAAAGCATGTAATTTTCTGTTTAAAACAGTTGCTGGGATCTTCATCTATATGGTAGCAACATCGTATAATTAGATCTCAAGGAGAACAGCCCCCATACGTTATTTCGTATACTTCAGTAATACGATAATAGTCACCGATCGTTGTTGTGTGCTCTGCATAGCTCTTTAGACATAACTGTTTCATCTGGAAAATTTTTTATAGTATTTAAAAAGAAATTGATACGAAATCTAGAGATCTATAAATGTTTTAAAAGGCATATCGACCAAATTTCTATATATTCTTGTTTAACTGGTTATGCAGTATATTTCTTTCATTTATTTTGTCAAAGCAATTTACGATGAGAATAAATCTGCAAGATGCTGGCTTTTTATCCTGTGTATTGGTATAATTCTTTGTCTTGAACAATGAAGTTTTATCAGTTCCAATGCATTATTGTAAAATTATTAGGAAAGAATCAGTTTACGCAACTTTTTTTTGTATTGATTTTGGAGACAAAAAAGGCTGACAAAATATCTAATAAAATTTATGAAGGTTTTTTTCTGACATCTGTCGAACAAAGGCGCACGTGCACTAAGGAGTAATGGTTACAAAAGTATTGAAAAAACGAACTCGCTAAGGGCATTATGTGTGATAACACAACTGAGGAAACGGCCTGTGTGAAAATACATTCAACTTTTCACAGTGAAAGTAATTAGACATGCATTTGTTTATTTGCGTTTAGGCTTGGGAAATCTTTATATTACATAATTTCTTACCAGTTTAACCGGTGTAAAATTTCAAGTACAAGTGATTAATATTTCCTGATTCCTAAAAGCCAAACAGCTTTTACTTTTAGATGGCAACAACATAAGTAGCCAATTAATATAAATCTTTGTTTTACCGCGGTTAACCCAGCTGAGAGGGGTCAAATTTCAAATCACTTTCAATCCGGCTTCTGTGTGTAGATCATAAATACACACATTTCACAATTAGAGAAATTGTAACATTTCAGAAGTTGTGTCTTTGTTTATAGATTTCATGTTAGAGGTACCATATTTGTTAGACAATGGCTGGACGTGCTTTAATGGCATATGGATTAAATTTTATGGATAACAATAACACAATGTAAGTATGTTTTGTGATGATATATCGATGTGATTAATTGGAGATAATCTGCTTAATCATTGGCATATGTAACTTATCTGAAGCATATTTATCCTTTGCTTTATATCTGTTAGTATGAATATTGTTTTTATTTCATAATTTACACTAATAGTTGTACGGTTATTTGTTAAGTTTCATTGTTCTGTTGGTAATATTAATTCGAGTCTTTATGTTGAATTACTTCTCACACTTGTTATAGGCAATAATTTTATCAACTTTTGAGTATGCAGAAAATCATAACAGCCTAAAAATAATTGTCGTTTATTGCACTATCTGTGTAATATATTGTTTTGTTTGCTTGTTTGCTTGTTTTTTTCGTTTATATTTTATCGCGACACAGCGACCCTACATCATGCAGATATCGAAGGCCTTAAAATTTAGGTTAATTTATTTTAGATATAAATAACTTTGTCAAACCTTCATGGAATTTTACGGCCAGGTTCAAAAGACCTTTTTGACAAAATTTTGAGAATATTTTTTCCCCTGCCTTCTCCGTATTTTACTGAAAATTGACTTTTTCTGCAGTGCATATTTTTAGATAAATCTACACAATGGTTATAACAACAATAAAAAAAAAAACTTGTCCAACATTCAGAGAATTTGAATAATCTTCAACAGAAGCTTTCAAATGATTAACAAATAACTTCTGAAGCAAAAAATTGAAAATATGTTTTTTTTTTTTTTTTATTTTTAATTTTCCATATTTTACTGATAGATGTATTTACTTTTTTTGCACTTACAATGCATTTACATTCAGTGAGTGAGTCTGAGTTTAAACAGATTGTTTCTTTGGCAATCAACATTATACGTTTACACTGACAGAAGCACAGAGTTTCGTGGCACCCTTTACGAATATATTTTTTTATGTCTGTAAAAAGAGAATGTAGAAAACTGTACAGCGAATTATACACACAAAAAAAATACTAAATAAAAACGCACCGTAAAGCAGATAGATGGACCTAATTTTTTGGCAGTTTACATTTTAGATTTAGACTGAGGTTAAATAGACTTGCATGGTTGTTTTTTGACACTCAACATGACAGGAGCACATGGTTTTGCGGAACCCTTTACGGATTTTTTTATGTCTGTAAAAAGAGAATGTAGAAAAATCTAAATGAAACGCATCATCAACGGATTTTATTTCAGTAGCTGCTGGGAATAAATATTTGCCAACTATGACAAACAAAACAGGTTACTGTTACACTGATTTCGACTATAATCTCAGATAATTTAGGAGGCTATTCACAGACTAGGGTTGAAAATAAAGTCGATTCTAAACTGACAACGTTATCGTTTTAACAGTAATGGAT
This sequence comes from Mytilus coruscus, assembly GCA_017311375.1. NCBI lineage: Eukaryota > Metazoa > Mollusca > Bivalvia > Mytilida > Mytilidae > Mytilus > Mytilus coruscus. Next base: position 60,659,702 of record CM029600.1, read on the forward strand.
ACAGATGTTTATCGAGAAATGATTAAACAGATGGTGCACTTCTCTTGTTTGATCTATTAGAACAAGTGTAAGCTCTGGTGTAAGCTCTGGAGGAATCTGCTCAAGTCAGGTGTTAAAATCTTATGTTGGACCGGTTATATCATCATGCATTCAAATATGTGGTTGATTTGTCATTTGTTTTATTATTACCATCGATTGAGATGTTGACTCAGTTGGCTATTCACTCTAGATTTTGTTTTTTTTCATTTCAAACATTTTATTTTAATTTGTTTATTAATATACAGGTTATATTGATGGAGTATATTGATGTGGAAACTTGTGCGACTCGCTCAAAAACTAAAAGATGTTTAGTTTATGAGTGAAAAGATTGATTGATTGTTGGTTGCTTAACATCCAGTGGCAAATATTTCATGCATTTTCAGGACGATTGTGAAAAGAAAGAGATTAGATACATCAAAAAGACTCCATAAAATAACCTATGCATCTTATAATTCCAATAAAAAGATACATCGAAAAGACTCCGTATATAACCTATACATCTTATAATTCCAATAAAATGCACTAAAAGTATACCTCGAATTAAAAAAAAAAAAAAATCAACACTCACAAAACTTTTTTGTCTTTGTATGATTTCATGCCGGTGACGTAGAGAATCGTGGTTATACATGTATGAACTTTTTGATTGCCACTTTACTCTAAGGTTTTGGGATGTGATTGGGTTTTTTGACCTTTTTTGAAGAAAATATTTTATAATTTTGAATTTTATATGGAAACAGAGGAGGTCTAAGCCCACTTCCCCAACCCAAATTCCCACTCGCTAAACCACATCGTAGGCTGAACCCAATAACTTCTTGCTTGTTTGCTTATCAATTATAAAGAAAAAAAATTCTTGGTAATCAATAAGTGTCATTCAAAATTCACGCTAAATATACACGAAATGTTTATTTTTTTTTTATCGTAAGAAAACTTTCATCATTTTGTAAATGAATGCTTCGCCTTTTTGTTAATGACTATTGTCATGATTAACACAGATGCATGTTATCTATTTAATTATCTGTATAATTGGCAAGTGTGGCATGTCAGTCAGCAAATGCTTTTAAGACAATGATACCTGTATTCAATCATCGCAACAGGTAATCTACATTTACAATCGCTTTAGAACTTCCCATCTCAGAATGTCTAGAAAAATTAGTCTCGCAGATTTGAGAAAAGGATCATGAACATAAGAAACTACAGAATATGTTAGAAGAAAATGAAAGAATAGGAGACAAATATAGAAAACAATAAATATATTGAAGCATTTGATGGATTCAGAGGTCCTTGGTATGTTCTAAAAAGAACAAACACACAAGATTTATGTCTTTTCTTATTCATGTCCAGTTAGTGTAGGAAACATATGTTGTTCCTTTTTACGTTAGAAAGTTTCACATGTTCTGTTTAGACCTATTTTGGATTTATGCTTTCAAATGTTATACATATTATGTTGTTATCTAAACTTTTGGGATCGAGCGAACCTGATGAAGGTTATGGTTATAAAAAAAAAAATACCAGTCGTATTTGCAAAAGCCTACATCATACTTTTCATTTCCCGCTCTTCAGTATACTTGAAGTGGGTCTCATTGGGGTCTAAGCGTGACACGGGATTGCCGATATGTTGTAACCGTGACACGTGAAAGTCAAATTATTGTGCCGTGAAAACGGGAAATGAAGTCTAGCGGGATACCGGAAATTAAAAAAAATGAGAATTGCTTACGTACATAGTGTAAGCGGGATACGGGAATCTGACAAAACAGTAAGCGGGATCCGGGATCAGAACCCCCCCAATGAGACCCCCTGGAATATTCGAATTATAGATCTGTGCTTGTCTTATTAATGAAGTTTTTATTTTTTCCTATTTTTAAATTTATTTCCTATCAATCAAGTAATTCTTTCCCTCAGTATTTTCCTTCGTATTTCATTAATTGTTTGTTTGTCGTTATAATCTCGTATTGCCCATTGTGGACCCATTAATTTGGAATAAAAGTATATTCAATTATAATCTATTCTGTACTGAAAACTCCCATCTGTACAATGTTGATTTTTTGTATTTTTTAATCAATATTACGAATAAATATTTGTTATTCAAACGGAAGCAGAAGTCAGTTTTCTTTTCTTTTTCTTTGTACGCTGTTTGTCACATAATTCATCCATTCTACCACTCCGTAGTTTACAGTATGCCTTCAAGGATAAATACACACAAAGACCTAGATATTGACATTGCGTCGTAACGTAAATAAAAACTGAAAATATGGAATGATTCATGCATCTGAAAATGGAAATATGATTATAACTAGTGATTCTGTATAGGTTTAAGATTGATATAAATAATGTTTAAAGGTAAGTTAGTTTAACTATCAGTTTTACTCGTTAAATATGAAATTATGTAATATATAATATAACAACTTCGAAGACAGGAAACTTAGATATAAGTACTGTGCTGGAATAACCGTAAGCAGCTATTTACATCTTTAATAAAACAAAATCTTGCATCATCCTTCTTTTTATTATGCAGTTTTATATAACTTGTGTGTAAATTATAGTCAGCTATTGCACAAATATAAAAAATTACTTAGTAAACACCTTTTATTGATTTCAGTTATCTCAAGCTGTTACGGTCTTTTGTCATTATACATTTTAAAAGAAGGAAGAACAAATTTGCATTATTTCTTCAAAGGTCAAGGAATGAAATCTCCTTACATACACACTCAGCTATAAAAACAAAAACTAGGTCTACAGGTAAATTTATCAAAACACTAAAACCAAATACTAAGGTTAAATAATTTAGAGTCCTTTCAGTTTTATCATGTTTATCCACCTGATCAAGGAACACCACACATTTCCCTATTCGGTCATTAAACGAAACATGCATCAATTTTGCTAGCGGAATTGAGAAAATGGAGTATCACCTTGTCTATATAAATCTGCAATTTTGGCTTAGAATTTTATATCGTGGAATTTCAATGTTTAAAAGAAAAAGCTAAAACATTAGGAAAGAAGTGAGGCAATACTTTTAATGTGATCATATTTGGTTCAAAGAAGAGGATTAGACAAATGAAGATATTTTTGAAATTAATGATTAAAACTTCTCTTTATTGTCAGATGTTGTGTGGGATGGAGAAGACGGAAGAAAAAAAAAAATGACCGCTTGTAAGATGTTCCAATCTTAAAGCCTTTAGTTACATGTACGTTCGCATTTAAACCTGTTTATTACGTCAAAAATCCACCCTTTTAAAGAGGTTACATAGACAGAGAGCCACCTAATAAGATTACATGTAGAGAACTTCGTCTTCACTTCCATCTTAACTGTTTTTGTCCTTAAACAAATTTTATTTAAACTTTTGTATGCTTATTTTTAATATTGATATTTGTACTTTATAGACACTTGCCGATATATGTATATGACCTTTGAATGTCTGTTGTGTGTCGTTTAGTTGCTGTCTCATTGACAATACAACTAACCTTTATTCGTATTCAGAAGCCTTGAATTAATGGTTCAAATGTCAAATAAGAATATGATGTAAAACATTGATAGTTTTAGTCATCTTTCAATTCAAAATACACAGACCATATATGGTTCGTTTCTGTACCTAAAGTCGCTTCATAAAATTGGCCATAGTCATAAACTTATGTATGAATCTTGGTCCACACTAACAATATAACTATAGCCTTGATCTTATCCCTTTCGTACTTTATACCAAAGAGTATATTACTGTTCCTCTATCTTAACAATGAAGTTAGAGCCACCTAAGGTAAAAAGAAAGCCATACCCTTGTTTATTTTAACTGCATTAAAAGCGAACAAAACATAATTGAAATATTTTCACCGTCGAACACATTTGTGAGTAATCATGAAATGGATTGTACATAAGTTTTGTTGTTTTACTACTCGTGTATATAATTACCCGCAATTTTCAGTAATAAAATCCATATGACATTTGTTAAACATTCAACAATTCCTATCAGAAGAATGTTAATTACAGCGAATGTATATATTTATTTTGTATCTGTTCCTTTATATTATATTAAACTACAGTTTTCAAAAATAAAGTGGTACGTTGTTGAAAAGTCTAAGTCATCATTCTCAAAGGTCTACTGTCTACACTTGTACCATTTTCTCCTGAATATCTTGTACATGTAGCTGATTGGAATTTGAAAAAATAAGTTATAATGACCTTATAATCAGAAAAAGGCCTAAAAATATAAACAACCTCCATTTGGAATATAACTTATGTTGTTGCTAATCAATCGATGTACCCTATTACATTTGTGTTTCCAATAGCTGATTGTACACTGCAAAAGTTTATTTGTTTTCGTTTGGTTTTGCACTGCATTACGCTATGACCGTAACATCTAAATCTGCATGTACACTTAATCCATGCATACCAAATAAATTTCCTATTGTTTCTTCTCAAAAGATTAACGAATTCAATGGCGTTTCATTTATTCTAGAATTAGAGAATATAAAAAACATGATGACGACACGCATTTATCAGAGCGGGCGATGACTGTTAAGTACTACTTGTGTGGGTGCTGTTGAAATTATTAAACATGCATCATTTTGTTGTCACTTCAGCATACAGTCATACCTGAGTTAAGGATAATCCCTTCCATAAAATATTTATAAATTTACTGTACACCCAATTACTAAAAATCCTCTTTAAGATTAACCTGTTTCACGCAAAGAATTTCACCTTCATTAAATGTAACAATTTTGACCTACAAATGACACGGATTTCTTATATATTTATTATAGATATATAAGTATGTATACTTTAACAATAAAGGCCAGGGACATACCTTTCATATAATAAGAAAAATATGTAGGTTTACCCATCCTTTTAAATGCAATTGTGTTATGGATATTAAATACCATTTATAATTTAAGACATTATTTGAAATCAACAAACGTGTAAATTTTTATGGTTATGGTAAAGTGAACTTACAATTTCTACAAAATGGAAGACTATAACTACCCATTTCTTTCGGAAAACAGGTAGGATATTTAACATGTTCAAGTTATTATAAAGACTTACAAGTAGTGTTAGTAATACTATTTACTAAAATTTCAGGACATACTGTTCAACTGTCGGAAAAATTTTGGTTTTAAGGGTAGCGTCGTATATAGAAACAGTCTTGCATAAAGTATTTTGCGCTTGCTCTGGGTAAACCTGTAAATACGCAAGAAGATTGCAAGTCCAAAGCACCAGTCTTGCTCACTGCTAATTTTTGCCACTGGATATAGACGTTAATATATATATTCATGATCCAACACAGTTAAACCGGACTTTTAGGAAAATATGGAATGGAGAAAAAAACCGAAAACCGTTGTTAGAAGAAACTCTTTGCTGTATATGGTTTTATATGATTGTCAAAGACACATCCTGTGTGGATGGTAAATCAATAGGTTCATAGGTTTTGGGATGCTTAATGCGTAACAGGCAGTTTTATTCACATTATAGGCAGGGTACAGCGTCTAAATTGTTCAAGACACTATCATGACAATATGTTTAATTTATTACTAACATACAGGAAGCATGACACTACCCATGAAACAAGGGGTTGGAATTTTAAGTCTCATTCGGATTCGCGTTGTTTGCATATCTTCGATAAAAAATTAGCCTCACAATGTTAGATCTGCAAATATGCGATAGCAAACGGTTCTTGAGTTCTGCATGTGATATCGTTGCAACACCACCTGCATTATGACCAGCGCCCTTAAACACTCGGACAACTAGGCTTTATAAAAATATAGCGAGGTGTAACCCGACCTCTGGTCATATATCTACTTACCTCGCATTTATAATACAATTAAAATCGTGCATTCCCCTCTTAAACTGGAGCAATGTGTGTCCCGTCCCATGTAAAGTACTGTAAGTATGTTACAACACTCTCTATAAAGCCGACGTCCAAATACAAGTGATAGTATATGACAGCACACTAAGCGAAGTATTGTTTTAGCTTTTTCGAGAATATTTATGTAAATTTCAGTGAAATATTGTATGTTTGTGGCAATCAAATTTTAAATGTGCACATCAAAATATGCCATCAGTTTTTTATCATGAAACAACCGGAAAAAATAATACATTGTTCAGTATGAGACACCCTTATTTAATTCTAGATTGTCAGTTAACTAGTGATATTACTGCCGTCAATGTTGTCAAATTTATACTGATCACTTTTTAAGTATATACGGGTAAAGATAGGAATCTCAATATCTCACGCTCTATAAAATTTATTTTCAGAGACACAATGGCAACAGGCACGCCAACGTATAAGATAATTCTGTTAGGAGAATACGGTGTTGGGAAAAGTTCTATATTTAGAAGATTTCTGAACGGGACTTTTATTGAAGAACCGGGCAAGAAATCGACCATTGGACTGGACCAGTGTTCACAGACTTTTGGTGTTCATGGAATAAACGTAAAAGTAAGTGAAACCAGCGACTCATTTATAGTACTATAGATGTCTGGTAATACGCAATGTGCATGCACTTAAACATAATATGGAAGGAACGAAATAAAATGTGGGTGACTGGGAAAGGGATAGATAATTTTGATTTTGACTAGAAAACAAGGTTTAATTCGGTACGAAGGTATTCCCCGAATAGTTTGATGTTCATGTAAAGAAGTCCTTATAGGCTGTGAAACAAGTGAAATGCTGGCACTTCCAGTTGGTGCTCCTTGAACTGCACATTTACCGAGAGAAAAGATTCTTATGTCTAAGGTTGACCATGACCTTTGACCATTTGACATGAAAATCAATAGGATTCGTCCCCTTCTCAATATCTTTACAAATTCATTATAAGTATTTGAACTTTGGTGGATAGTTGTCTCATTGGCAATCTTGCTACATCTCCTTATTTTTATATTTAAAAACAATATATATATTTTCAGTAATAGTGATCTTGACCATAGACATATTGCCCCCAAAATCAAAAGGCTTATTATTCTTTCGTATATCTTCCATCTGTGTAAGTTTCATTCTTATCAAGCCAGGGTCACTCAAGTTATCATCCGGAAACTATTGTGTTTCGGACATACGGATACAAAGCGAGTATATATATGGATCCGAAATGTTTTCGGGGAGCGCAAAAAAACCCTATCTATAACGGTTATGCCATATTACCGTATCGCGAGTCAAATCACGAAATAATGACGAATAACATGAGCAACATGGTCCATAGTTATCAATGTTGACAAAAGACAATTTAACTGCTCAGGACATTTTAATTTTAATGCTCAAAGACATTTTTGCAATTCTCTTCCCCGTCTCCGGTCTCGGGCGTGTCCGATAAGGGTAATCTTAATTCCACACACGTGCCAAGCGCGCTGAAATTGATATCCTACGTACCTAAATATTATCCATAGCACACGTGGCCTTGGCGAGTCCTTTTCTCTTTATAAAATATTAAAGTATTAACTCCGTGGCAATTAAACCGAAATAATTTGCGAAGTGAGCTGTCCAGCTTCCAGTCTCTAAATAACTCGAATAAGAAACTCAAGCAGGTATGATTTAACGCACCAAATAAGACTATATTTATGCTGTCTTCAAATGTCATATATTTTCTTTTACACATACATGCTGTGTACTCATCATTTGAATCAGATGTTTCTGTCAGTTTTTAACATTTTTAAGCTTTTAGACTTTTAAAAAAGTTACGAAGGAAATACTTTGTAAATAGATTGCGGAAATGAAAAGTGAATCCTAGTTAAAAAACGGAAATACAGATTATTTATTATGTTTGTTTAGAGTGTTTACTCAAGATGCGCATAGATCATGTAGATAATACACTCTATCTGTACAGTACATAATATGGACTTATATATAAATACTCAATCAGATTAAGTATCGATCTCGTATCATATTTAACAACCTGATACCCAATGATCAGAATAAATGATAAAGTGATAAAAGTATTAGCATGGACGGCATATAACCTTTCAAGATCCTCACCAGATACGAGGTATTCAAAAAGTTTGATTGCAACATTCAAATTCATTTTATACGACCGCAAAAATTTTGTGGTCGTATATTGGTATGACGTTGGCGTCGTCGTCGTCGTCGTCGTCGTCGTCGTCCGGCGTCGTCGTCGTCCGAAGACGCATTGGTTTTCGCACTCTAACTTTAGTTTAAGTGAATGGATCTCTATGAAATTTTACCATAAGGTTCAATATCACAAAAGGAAGGTTGGGATTGATTTTGGGGGTTATGGTACCAACAGTTAAGGAATTAGGGCCAAAATAAGCATTTTTGTAACTTCCAGACATAACTTGTGTGTTAGTGTATGGATCTCTCTGACTTTGTACCACAAGGTTCCATATCACAAAGGGAATGCTGGGATTGATTTTGGGGGTAATTGCCTCAAAATTTTAGGAATTAGGGGCCAAAAGGGGCAAAAACAAGCCTTTTCTAGTTTCATGACAATAACTTGTGTGTAAGTGTATGGATCTTTCTGAAATTGTACTACAAGGTTCCATATCACAAAGGAAAGCTGGAATTGAGTTTGGGGTATTTGCCTGAAACGTTTAGGAATTAGGGGCCAAAAGGGCCCAAAATAAGCATTTTCTAGTTTCCAGACAATAACTTGTGTTCAAGTGTATGGATCTCTGAAATTGTACTGCAAGGTACCATACCTCAAAGGGAAGGCTGGGATTGAGTTTGGGGCTGATGAATCATAAGGGGGTTCAAAAAATTTGGGGGATTTTTTTTTTCCTTTTTTTCCTTTTTTTTTCTTTAAAATTTTCCATTTTAAGTTGGTTATTTCTGATTTATATTTAAAAGCAAATAATAATGATATGGCAGGAGATACACACCAAACAGGATGTGTAAATTATTATATAATAATGTTGTGCAATAGCAAGAAATTTTCAATTGCACAGTATTGCGCAATAGCAAGAAATCTTCAATTGCACAGTATTGCGCAATAGCAAGAAATATCCAATAGCACAATATTGCACAATAGCAAGAAATTGTCAATTGTACAGTATTGCGCAATAGCAAGAAATATTCAATTGCACAGTATTGCGCAATTGCAAGAAATATTCAATTGCACAGTATTGTGCAAAAGAAGATACTTTGTATAAATTGCTTATTTCTTGACCAATTTCAATGGGGTTTTATTCTTGAACTCTTGGGGTTCTTTAATATGCTGAATCTAACTGTGTATTAAGTTTTTGGATTTTGGGCCCTGTTTTAAATTGGGCCACATTGAGGTCCAAAGGGTCCAAAATTAAACTTTGTTTGATTTCATCAAAAATTGAATTATTGGGGTTCTTTGATATGCCGAATCTAACTGTGTATTTAGATTCTTAATTTTTGGTCCCGTTTTCAAATTGGTCTACATTAAGGTCCAAAGGGTCCAAAATTAAACTTAGTTTGATTTTAACAAAATTGAATTCTTAGGGTTCTTTGATATGCTGAATCTAAACATGTATTTAGATTTTTGATTATGGGCCCAGTTTTCAAGTTGGTCCAAATTGGGGTCCAAAATTAAACTTTGTTTGATTTCAGCAAAATTGAATATATGGGGTTCTTTGATATGCTGATTCTAACCATGTATTTAGATTTTTGATTTTGGGCCCTTTATCAACTTTGTCCACATTGAGGTCAAAAGGGTCCAAAATTAAACTTTGTTTGATTTCATCAAAAATTGAATTATTGGGGTTCTTTGATATGCCGAATCTAACCGTGTATTTAGATTCTTAATTTTTGGTCCCGTTTTCAAATTGGTCTACATTAAGGTCCAAAGGGTCCAAAATTAAACTTAGTTTGATTTTAACAAAAATTGAATTCATAGGGTTCTTTGATATGCTGAATCTAAACATGTATTTAGATTTTTGATAATGGGCCCAGTTTTCAAGTTGGTCCAAATCGGGGTCCAAAATTAAACTTTGTTTGATTTCAACAAAAATTGAATATATGGGGTTCTTTGATATGCTGAATCTAACCATGAATTTAGATTTTTGATTTTTGGGTCCCGTTATCAACTTTGTCCACATTGAGGTCAAAAGGGTCCAAAATTAAACTTTGTTTGATTTCATCAAAAATTGAATTATTGGGGTTCTTTGATATGCCGAATCTAACCGTGTATTTAGATTCTTAATTTTTGGTCCTGTTTTCAAATTGGTCTACATTAAGGTCCAAAGGGTCCAAAATTAAACTTAGTTTGATTTTAACAAAATTGAGTTTTAGGGTTCTTTGATATGCTGAATGTACACATGTATTTAGATTTTGATTATGGGCCCAGTTTTCAAGTTGGTCCAAATCGGGGTCCAAAATTAAACTTTTGTTTGATTTCAACAAAAATTGAATATATGGGGTTCTTTGATATGCTGAATCTAACCATGTATTTAGATTTTTGATTTTTGGGCCCCGTTATCAACTTTGTCCACATTGAGGTCAAAAGGGTCCAAAATTAAACTTTGTTTGATTTCATCAAAAATTAAATTATTGGGGTTCTTTGATATGCCGAATCTAACCGTGTATTTAGATTCTTAATTTTTGGTCCTGTTTTCAAATTGGTCTACATTAAGGTCCAAAGGGTCCAAAATTAAACTTAGTTTGATTTTAACAAAAATTGAATTCTTAGGGTTCTTTGATATGCTGAATCTAAACATGTATTTAGATTTTTGATTATGGGCCCAGTTTTCAAGTTGGTCCAAATCGGGGTCCAAAATTAAACTTTGTTTGATTTCAACAAAATTGAATATATGGGGTTCTTTGATATGCTGAATCTAACCATGTATTTAGATTTTGATTTTGGGCCCCTTTATCAACTTTGTCCACATTGAGGTCAAAAGGGTCCAAAATTAAACTTTGTTTGATTTCATCAAAATTGAATTATTGGGGTTCTTTGATATGCCGAATCTAACCGTGCAATTGGATTCTTAATTTGTGGTCCCTTTTCAAATTGGTCTACATTAAGGTCCAAAGGGTCCAAAATTAAACTTAGTTTGATTTTAACAAAAATTGAATTCTTAGGGTTCTTTGATATGCTGAATCTAAACATGTATTTAGTTTTTGATTATGGGCCCAGTTTTCAAGTTGTCCAAATCGGGGTCCAAAATTAAACTTTGTTTGATTTCAATAAAAATTGAATATATGGGGTTCTTTGATATGCTGAATCTAACCATGTATTTAGTCTTTTGATTTTTGGGCCCCGTTATCAACTTTGTCCACATTGAGGTCAAAAGGGTCCAAAATTAAACTTTGTTTGATTTCATCAAAAATTGAATAATTGAGGTTCTTTGATATGCCGAATCTAACCATGTATTTAGATTCTTAATTTTTGGTCCTGTTTTCAAATTGGTCTACATTAAGGTCCAAAGGGTCCAAAATTAAACTTAGTTTGATTTTAACAAAAATTGAATTCTTATGGTTCTTTGATATGCTGAATCTAAACATGTATTTAGATTTTTGATTATGGGCCCAGTTTTCAAGTTGGGCCAAATCAGGGTCCAAAATTAAACTTTGTTTGATTTCAACAAAAATTGAATATATGGGGTTCTTTGATATGCTGAATCTAACCATGTATTTAGATTTTTGATTTTGGGCCCCGTTATCAACTTTGTCCACATTGAGGTCAAAAGGGTCCAAAATTAAACTTTGTTTGATTTCATCAAAATTGAATTATTGGGGTTCTTTGATATGCCGAATCTAACCGTGTATTTAGATTCTTAATTTTTGGACCCGTTTTCAAATTGGTCTACATTAAGGTCCAAAGGGTCCAAAATTAAACTTAGTTTGATTTTAACAAAATTGAATTCTTAGGGTTCTTTGATATGCTGAATCTAAACATGTATTTAGATTTTGATTATGGGCCCAGTTTTCAAGTTGGTCCAAATCAGGGTCCAAAATTAAACTTTGTTTGATTTCAACAAATATTGAATATATGGGATTCTTTGATATGCTGAATCTAACCATGTATTTAGATTTTTGATTTTGGGCCCCGTTATCAACTTTGTCCACATTGAGGTCAAAAGGGTCCAAAATTAAACTTTGTTTGATTTCATAAAAATTGAACTCTTGGAGTTCTTTGATATGCTGAATCTAACCATGTATTTAGATTTTGGATATTGGACCATAATAGGTGAATGTCCAATTTAAAACTTTTAAGTTCTTAGACCACATTCATTCTGTGTCAGAAACCTATGCTGTGTCAAATATTTAATCACAATCCAAATTCAGAGCTGTATCAAGCTTGAATGTTGTGTCCATACTTGCCCCAACTATTCAGGGTTCGACCTCTGCGGTCGTATCAAGCTGCGCCCTGCGGAGCATTTTATTAGCGTGTGCTTAACTTGAGGTATGGTCATTTTTTGTGGAAAATATGCATTTTAAATAAATATCCTAATGTCCGTGTACATATTTAGCTTAACACCAAAGGCTGAGAAAATAACGTCGTTTAAATGGTGCATGGTATTAAATGTTATAAACAAATTATATTTGGTATATTAAGGTCAAGTACTGTCAAAGTATTTTAAAGTTTATAGTAGTTATTAAGTTGTGTAATGGACGACAGACATTGTTAGGCTTTTTTCTTTTCCCTTTTTTTCACATGAATGTGTGAAACTAGAAGTCTTCGATTTGCTAGACATGCAAAGTCACAATGTTTAAATTACATTTATGACGAGAAAACGACACTATCTGCATTGTTCGCGTTATTCTCAATAGTAAAACATATACAACTAAAACTGATATTACATCAAACTTTACTTTGTACAAAAATATACTTCATACTGTTGAGACATGATTTAGAAGCCAAACAGTCTGTATGGAAGATAAGAGCGTTATGATATCAAGAGGTATAATTTACTATTGAACAATGTTAACCATGTAATAATTCAGCCCAATTTTGTTCTATAAATCATCACTTATAGGATAAGAAGCATGAGATATGAATATGATTAAGTTCGTTTACTCTAGAGAGTACTGTAAGGCCTTATGGTAATTGTGGAATGTATTTTTCACCATTTTGCAGGAATTCGTTTGGATTGTTAGTGGTTCGTAATTGACATACATGTGTTGATTACCATTTTTCAGAAGCGACGACTGAGTGACATGGATTGATTGCACATTTAAGTTGCTGCCGTTTAGAAGTAGGCATCTTTAAGTTTAGTCCGAGATTACTCTGACGTCCAACGGCTGTTTTGCCAGACAATCTGGGGCCGTGGGACGTCAGAGCTCGTCCCATATCAAAAAGTGGATATTTGCCCGTCCAAAATAGATGCGCTGCTTCGTCGCTTCTGGTGCCAACGGACGGCCTTGGAATTACATAAATCGGGTATCAATTTGTTCCCACGGCCCCAGATTGTATGGCAAAACAGCCGTTGGACGTCAGAGTAATCTCGGACTACTTTAAGTTAGAGTATGTCACTAGCAAACAGTCAATTATGATGTAACAAACCACAACATAACATGAACCCATTAAATAGATCCTTTAGCATATTTACAAACATATTTAATTTCTAATGTGCAATTAAAAGAAACAAATCTGGTTTCAAATACATTATCATTTTGCCAGGTGTCCATATTGCCTGTCTTAATCCGAAGTGCTGTTTCATTAGGTTTCTGGCGGGGCTCATGACGGTTATTCCGGAGACAAATATTGTTGACACTGCAATCGTAATCATTTTACATTCTCCATAGCTCATATGTTTTAGGAGGGTCTTTTTACTTTTGAAAAACTATATAAACACATATATACTCGTAATGCACCTATTATGTAACTATTTACACGGCGAGAACTGCTGTCTAACAACCGTCTGGCTTCTATTTTCAGAAAATTCAAATAGGAAACACAAGCTGTTGATTTTTGATGGATGCTTTAGTATATTAGATCAGAGAAATATTCGGTGCACTAAGAAATAATGTTTTCCTAGCTTTATTCTGTACATCTTTGAATGCTCATCGAAAAAAGAAACATGACTGTTGAATTCGTTGTCAGTAGTGGTTGTAGTTTGGTGTTTTGAACATTTTTCCTTGTAAATGCTATTTGTTGGAATGATTGTAACTATTATTCCAATTCTTTGCTAAGGCATCACCTAACCAACTATCATATGGTCGCTTGGGCCATTTAATTTGCATACACTGACGTATATAGTTCGCAACACTTCTCATGTCTATGAAAATATGCACAGAAATTCAGGGATGATATCTTAGAACTAACTTACTCAGACATACATGTCACTAGTTTTAGTATTAAATGTCCTTGCTTTTTTACTTATCGTTAACTGATGCAACACCAGTGAAATTGACAGCTGTCATAATCAACAAACAAGTAAAGACAAAGACTGGGTTTTTATTTACTCCACTTTCATGCTAATCTTTCTCGACTAAATAATACTTTCACAATATATCAGATTTTTATTACACAACCCCAGACCTCAACAGTATGAGTTTGTTAGATACTTAATATTTTATAGAAATGATAGATCTGCACTACATACATTATATTGTATTTTAGTATGTCTAAAAGATGAATGATTAAGGATTAATGATATAGATTTTTTTTACAAAGAAAGTCGAAAAATGAAATCAGTAAAACATATGCAGGTGGGATCTTTTTACTTGTATAGTTAGTGCTATAATGATTTGTAATTAATTAACAAGTAGGTGACACTTGTCAGTTAATTTACTTCAAACAATAAGCAAAATGAAATAACTCTAACATGAACAAACTGCTATACAATTTATGTATGTTTTCCCATTAAATTGCTTTTGACAGTATAAATGGTATAAGGACGTCTGTTCGTTTGAATGCAGAAGATTCATTTTTTAAAATAAAAAATGATCATCGTTTTAAAGTACTGCAGTAGCTTGTACAAATATATGCAGCAGTGCGATATCATGTATTTTGTCCACCATCATACCTCAATGGAAGACTGAAATATGGTTGAAATAATGCATACAACTTTCTCCATCTTTCCACCAGTGATTTCTATCACCTTGATATTTTTAGTATCATTTGTCATTTAAACGGACGTGTTTAACAAGCAATTATTCAAACAAATCCTTAAATCAGTTTACTCCTGGCATAGTTAATGCAAACACGTGCATAAGAACGTTAGTATGCAGGTTTGTATGTACGTTTTTATTTATACAATCATTTCCAATATCCATAGTATTGCCTTTGTGGCGTGGTTCAAGTAATTTTTTTTTAAATCTCAACTCTTTCCCTAAAAAGGTTCGATTGCTGTGTTTTAATCTCTTTCTCACAATATATCAACTGGTTTCATTTAATAAAATAAGCATGGTATACTAGTTTTACAATGATGCTTGTAAATGCTTGCAGGACATCAATTATCAACAACCTCAGTCAACAACAACACATGGTTCATCGAAATACGCATAACGGAATTATGTAATACATGCATAACTGACTCTTAGAACTTGATGATGACGGAGAGAGGAATGATATCAATGAACCACCAATTACTGTTGTCAAGAATCATAATCAAATGTACTTTCTGATTTCAGGTAACGTTATGGGATACAGGTGGTATGGAGAGAATGAGTTTCATTGGGTCCAGCTTTTACAGAGGTGCACACGCTGCATTGTTGTGTTATAGTGTGAAAAACAAAGAAACTTTCACAGTTCTGTCTCAATATATCCTTGACATTGTGATAAATGCTGAAGGCGCGAAAATATTTTTGTGTGGCAATATGGCGGACGGTGAAGGCGAGGACCAAGTCGATAAAGCAGACATTGAAAATTTTGAACGAGAATGTGGGAACGTTTTGTCAGGTGTTTATCAGATTTCATGTAAAGACAATATGGGTATTTATGAAATGTTCAAAGACATTGCTCGGGTGCTTCACCAAGAATCAGTGGGCAGAATGACATTAAGGCGGGAAATAGGAAATGTTATACGACCAGGTATTACACCGGAAGGAGAAGAACCATCTAAAAACGGTGCTGCAGTAGTAGTTAGTCATTATCATTTTCATTTTTGAAATCCTTTACTACAAAATGAACAATACAGACTGCAGGTTTATTGATGCTAATCATGCTTATCAAGCTTACTAGTTTATCATTGCAGAAACAGAATGACTGAGTTTTCTTGACCAGATTTATAATCAATCTAGATGCATATTTTTAAATGTTTTTGACATGCTCTCACGAAATATTGCACGACCTACGAACACAGTGTAGTGTTGCTTTAATTTCCATCAGGCTTTGAGGTTAATATGTTAAATGAATTGGTAGCATTGTGTCTAAACAAAAGATATCTTTACTAGAAAATGAACACGAAGATGCAAATGCTAATTCATCTTAATTCAATTGATAAGTATTGTCACATTGTATATTTTATAAATGATATTATGAGGTTTTAAAGAAAATATTTGATTAAAATGCATTTAATTCTGATTAATTTTTTTTTTAACAAATTGGGCTAAAGGACATCGTAGGTTGTTACAAGGAATTTAAAGATGATACACTCTTATGTCATCAGTATACTGCTGTTAAGCATGTTTTTTCTGTCTCAATTATCAGACTTTATAATGCTCAGACATAGCAATGTATATATTGCATTCACATTCAGATAAGAATATATAATTACATGATGCATATTTCAATGCACATGCCAGTATTT
The DNA here is from genome assembly GCA_017311375.1 of Mytilus coruscus. NCBI lineage: Eukaryota > Metazoa > Mollusca > Bivalvia > Mytilida > Mytilidae > Mytilus > Mytilus coruscus. The sequence goes on from CM029600.1 coordinate 60,676,335, forward strand.
ATGAGTTACCCCTTATCAGGTACGATAAAAACATCACAAAAACCGAATGCGTATAAAGTTATGACGTATCAAATCTTTAAAGGGCGCAAACAGAACAGCCGAAAACTACCTCCAGTCAATTTGCCTGAGGAAGTTGCTAACTTAGTTTTAGTACATTTAGATAATTAATGTAAATATCAGATTGATTTCGTTGATGCTATGCTTTAGATCTCCAAAAAAGTAAGATGCTATCAAGGGGTCTATCAAAAACAAAAGAGAAACAAACAACATGACCAAAGGAAAAAAGATGAACAGATAAAAAGGCCAAAAAACTCTACATAGAAAACATAAGATGTAGTAACCTTAGCCTGGTCCCAACTCAGGTGCGCATAAACGACCAGTTTCACTCGTGGTAACGATATGTAATGTGTATCCTATGTACAGTCGATATAAATCTCTTTATTAAAGATAGTGGATGACATTTCTTTGAGTGTAATATGGTAATCAGTAGTTGTTCCTTTTTGGTTTCATGGTATTGTTGTGTTAACTGTCTGGTCTACATTTGCCTTTAATTCTTGTTATTGATATTTTGATCTCGTAATGAAAGTTTCTAGATCCTCCATCAAATAGCGTTGTAACTGATTTGAGCGCCACTGACGAGGTATATAGACAAATCACATGTCTGACATATTAAATTATAAGCCTGGTACCTTTAATGACTTTTTGATGTAAATTTATTGATCTATTTTTTTTATTTTATTAAGATTTTAATGAATTAAACATGTCTTCAGCCATCCTTTTCATTTTATTTGGAAATGGATATACTAATGTGCAAGGCTAGTATTTTACATATATATTACTATTGTACCAATGATATATAAAACAATGCATTTTAATTCATTTTAAATCATGTATGCACATTTGTATTGAACCACTTATACAATTCAGATGACTTAATAGTGTGTTTAACTATTGTTTTACATGTTTTAAACTTTGACATAGCCTGTTAATTTACATTTTACAAATATGGAAATTTATATTATGAAAACAAATAAAATGTATTTGTAAACTAAATAATGTATTTTATTACCACATCAGTTTTATTTCTGATAACTTTTCATCGCAAGTTTGCTTTAAACTGATTCAAGCTTTAGGGTTACAACTTTAAAAAAAATGGACAGCTTAAGCCTTTAAGCATATAAAGACAGAAATCGAAATACAAATACAAATAAACAAACAACAATGAAATCGAACTGAAAAATAAACTCTGTAAGAATACTAAATAAGCATTTCAAATGCTTTATGATGTATAAGGAAACATACATCTACCCAACACCTGCTGATAAAGCGTTACTGACAGCTAGAGAATAATTCAACTTCTAGGGATGATCTTGCACCTATTACGAAATCAGAGCTATACTTCGTGTTCAGGAGACGTTTTTCCTGTCGACACTCCCGTTCCCGCTCCTTTTTGATTTCATGCGGTTCCCCCACTTTCTGTTTGCTGCCTTGATTTTTCTCTTCCTAATCGATTTACGAGATTTGAAGATAACGTTAAACTTCTGTCGCCTTTATTCAAGGATTCAATATGATATGACTTTGGTATGAAGAACAACAAAAAAAGTGTTTTTATACATTGCCATTTGTGTCATGCATTGATAAAACATTTAAATTGTTTTTCCTGTTACAAATATTCTCCCACATCACCTGCAGAAAAGGGGTCATAAGTACAATGCACTTAATGTATAAAAAGACTTGTACATTTAAACAATATACAGCTCCTGCTGCAAAATAGTGTAAAATTGTTAGATTCAGTGTCGAATCCTGGTTTTTTGAAATGGCCCGGGGTTGGGGGTTGGAGGAGGGTAATTCCATAAAAGTGTATAATTATCGGTGAGCGGAGCAAGGCCAATAAATCTTTTGGACAATTTTATGTTAAAAAGTGTTATATTTTCCAATCAAAATGGATGGGGTACACCCTCTAACGCCCCCCACTGAATCTGCCACTGAGATTTGGCTACCATTAGGAGATATAATTACATTTGTGTACATATTGTTGCATGTGACATACATTAGAAATTTTAACTGCTACAGTATGCTCTTTTATGTTCTTATATATACATTTGTCATAAGTCAATTTCAAATTAAAAACAAAAGTGTAGACTGTAGGTGGGTGTTCACTGCTTTATCAATTTTAAGATATATGTAATTTATGTCCAACAAATTTTGGGGGCATAATTACAATGCATATGATAAACGTTTAGCTATAAAATCCTGATCATAAGCTTAGTAGTCAGTACTTCTGTACTGAAAAGACTTATAACTTATATATATATATATATATATATATATATATATATATATATATATATATATATATATATTTAAACAAAACATTTGACTAGCCGGTCGAACAACGGATGTTCTTAAACCCTGCTGACTGCCATGGCGATTGCCAAATAAACGGATCACCAGATGTAACAAAATAACTTAATTGTTAATTTAATACCAAACAGAAAACAATAAACTTGCGGAAAAGATGATAAACCGTAAACATGAGGTGAAAAAATTTGTACACCATATCCGGATTTCGCCAATTAATGTCTCTTCAGTGATACATATATATATTCAGACCAAACTCTCTCGGGTAATGTTGACCTTAATTGAATTTGGCTATTCTTTTTAGGTCCCTTTTGAACATATAGCCCCTAACGTTTCTACATATTTATACAGTCTTGGCTTTCGAATGTTTGGTTTGAGCGATGTATGTAAATCCAAGAAAGCACTTTAAACGTACGAAATTTATAAAATGTTTTTTTTTTCATCTAGTTTATTTTGCATATCTTTTTTTCAAAAACACCATATTACTTACAGAAGACAATTTGGATTGGATGTGCTAACATATATACGTTTTTATCGAAAAGTTTAGTAGAACATACATGTAAACCCATTAGCCCCCTTAACACTGTTTTTACTCATCGGATATAGTATCTAAACAATACTAAATAATTGTTCCGATCTAACATGTTTCCAGCGATATCAAATGATTCTCCAGTGCTAGGTGTAGTAGTTGTTATAATCCATTCACTTCCCTCCTTTGTCATCATATGTCCATTAACAATTGCTGATAATATTATAGATGATCTAAATCTACATGTTACGCTAGAATTTGCAGGAAGTATACCGTCTAAAGGCTCTATAAGAACACAATTGTATTCTTGTGTTTCTGCAAAAGTTGTAGGGAACGGTAGGCATGGATTTGCTGGCTCAGTGCAGTCTATGAGAAATGTCCCTGTCTTGTGATTCTTGGAATCTGTTTCGGAGAATATCGTTAGTTTATAATATCCTGTAAAAGGCAATCTCAAAGTTATATTAAATGAATGATTATCACTGTCGACCAGTGTGCATTTTACTCCGTCTGGCAGATTTCCTTCGGAAGTTAATTTTACTGACCGTTTTAGGTTTCGGTATGTCGGAAAGCAAAGTTTTGCCTCTCCTTTTACTTTATACTTCACCGGCACTAAATGAGCACCAGTATTTTGAAATCCATAATTGTTCGCGTCGGACAAAAATCCCCATAAACCATCGTTCTTTGGAAATGTTATATCCTCGTCGGCCCCATCTGACTTTATAGTGTACTGAAGTAAAAGAGGAAGATTTTCTGCCTCGGGGCTGCTATGTCCGTATATATGCAAGCAGTAGATTCCGGGAGGAGGCGGCCTAATGGAGACTGCAATTTCCCTGTTTTTTCTTTGCGAATGAAAATGTATTCTGTTCGTATATCCGTGATATCAGAGAGTCTGTTCATTGTAGCGGTGCAGTTGTGGAGGCAATTCTTAATATCTGAAATCATAATATCAACAAGATCATGAACTATGATAACCTCTCCTTTGTGGGATAACGGCTGTATCCCTAATTCTTTTGCAAGGTCTGTTATCAGGACATCTTTATGTTGATAGTTACACAACAAATCCCATTCTTTGCTTTCCTGAATGATATTTGAAATGTTAGTCCCATTATTTCGTTCGCCACTTTTAGATACAATTTCGTATTCGTATACAGCCCAATATTTTTCTTCATCCTCTGTTTTTCCACTTAAACGAAATTTATCACCTTGACTTGGTGTAGTTACAATTGCAATGTATTCGTCGTTTATTCTCTCCATCTTTTCACCAGCCAGTTTAAATGTTTTCACAATTGGTGATTTAATTCTAAAAGTTATAGTTGATTGTGCTGGTAAAAATCTCGACGAAGGCTCAATTAAGCTACATGAAAATATCTGAGTGGAACCAAATGTCTTAGGAAATGGCATGCATGGCTTATTTGGTTCACGACAGTCTATTAGAAAATTCGCCATTTCAAAATACCGCCGTTCATCAGTTTCCTCCGTAGACTTTTAAACAATAAAGTAAGTTTGAAGTAGTCCTGAAAGGGAAATTTATTTTCACTTTCAAATAATGGTCTGTACACTCTAAAATAGTATAGTATTGCTCATCAAGTAATGTATTATTCGCCGGTTCTAGTTTAGATAAAGAGTAGACTTTCTGTTCAGTGCGAAAACAGATTTCTAAATTTCTGTTACATGTATGAAAAGAAGAAATATTATATGCATTGTCGTTGTGAAGTCCAAGAGTGAAAGCTTCAGGCAGTATACCCCATAAGCCTTTGTGAGAGGGATATGGATTTACCACTAGTCCCCCTTTCATCGAAGATATAATGGTGTAATCTAGTAAAAGTTCGTATGTTTTGCTCTCTTTGTCAATATGCCCAAATAGTCGAAATAAATATGTTCCAGCTGAGGGTGGACGAATTGTTACTTTAACTTCATTGTGATGTTCTTTTCGTAGAAAGATATATTCGTTCATTTTAACAAATTCCCTTGATTCGAGGAAAAAGTCGACAGTGAAAACTAATCTGTTCATACTTTCTACTGCTGTGATTTCAACTTCGTCCTCAATTCTGATCATGAAACTTGTGTGTGATTTTGGTATTAATCCCCATTGCTTAGCATATTTTGTTCTTGGATCATTAACTGTTGGTGTATCTGTTGTAAGTCCACTACACTCTGATAAATGATTATTGTTTAAATTATTTAAATCTTCCGTCTGTTCGATGCATTGCTCAGTCGACTGTTTCATGTTTTCACAAGGTATCATAAAACGACCTAGCACACTTTTCATTATTTCATTCGTACATTCCACGGTTTCATATTGAAACAAGCACAACCAGTTTCCGTCTTGAGAAACATTCCCATTGATCTTGACCACTTCACCTGCACCAGGAAAGGTTATGTCTACAATCCATTCATCGCCTACTTTTTCCATCCTTTTCCAGAAACATTAGCCATTTGCAGTATGTTAGATTTCATCCTAAATCTGATTTTTGTACAAGCAGGTATTTGTCTGTAGACAGGTTCGATTATTTTACAGTTGTATTCGTAAGTTTTCGAAAATTTCTTTGGAAACGGAATGCATGGTACCAAAGGTTCAGTGCAATATATCATGAAAATGGCCATGTCCTGGTGCGTATCGTTTCCATTCACTACTGGCTTCAGATATAATGTAAGTTTATAATAGTCAATGAACGGAAAGCGAACCTTAATAATCAACACATCCGCTTTGCTTTCTGCAAATACATATCCTTCATCGCCATTTAAATTATTTTGAGCAGAATGGAGTTGCACTAATGCGGGAGTTCTTTTGTAGTCTGCAAACGAATTTCCGTTTCCCTCTTAACAGTGTGCATGACCGGAACACTATTCCCCTTGCTTAAACCGCAATCATAAGCCTCTGGTTTGATCCCCCATAATCCACTTTCTTGTGGAAATGGTCTGAGGTCAGACATAAGGATTTTATAATATATTTCATCAACATAATATTCTTGTTTGTATTTTTATTAGTTTGCCCATACAATTGTAGTAAATATTTCCCATACGACTTAGGTCGTACTTTGATATGTAATTCTGATCTGGTTTCTTTACGAGCGAAAATGCATCCGGTTTCTTCACGGTTTCCGTTATTCATATTAAGAAAAACTGCTTTGATTCTCAACAGTTTTTCATCTGTATCCAGCAAGATTATATCAAATGGTTCTGTCATGTCGATAATTCCATGCTTATGAGATTTAGGATATATTTTCCATTGCATTGCTTGAGATGTTAGTTTAATATTCTTACTAAAATCATCTATTGATACTGGTGTTGGAAGTAGTTGCCATTCACTGCTTTTTATTAGATTATCATTCATATATGGAAAGTGTGTGTTTATAAGATGGTGTGGGTCTGTAAGGAAATAAAAACCATTTTGACTCTCTTGGCCATGAATCCGTTCTTTAGCTCCCCATGTGCAGTCAAGCAGAAACCATTTTTTATTGATTTTCACGGCATTCCAAGCGTGATCTACTTTCTTGTCCAATGTCAATGTTTTTTTCAGCTGAATATTTGGAACCTTTTGAAAATCCTTGTAAAAATTTTACTTCCACACATGCATAACTAAAATGAACAAAATGCCAAGAAATAACCTTTAAAGTTACATTTAAACAAACTTGCATATGTTATATTTATGTTATGAAGTGAATAACCATTTTGATTGGACTAGTTGGCTTAATCTTAAGTGTTATGTGACATGTTCGTTGAGCATTGTTTCCATTCTTATTCAACCATGGTGTTTCTGTCCTTCTGTGATTTATAACGTGAATTGCCACTAAGACATCTTCTTACGGTTTCCTGACGAATGACAAAATCCTTTAACATTAATTGCATATTAAAGAGGCTTAAACCCGACAAGTGGCTACTATACTCATTGCCAGCATTTGCGCTCGTAAAATGTATTATCAAGATTAGTCATTGTAGATAAACCGCTCGGAGTACAGACCAAAATTGACATAGTACAGAAATATGGTAAAATCATTAATCTATCTTATTTATGCTTACCCAATTTTTCACATTTGAAGGGAACAAAGATGGTCTGTAGTACTAGCCATTTATTTCAGAAAACCTATTTTTATCATATTTTATTGTATCTTCAAAGCAACATGAATAACTAAATTCTAATTTCTGAAAATATATTTTTTTAAATAAGTTGATGTCGTTGGATGACAGTTTAACGTCCAGCGGTAAATCAAATTCATATTCTGGATTCGAGAACATGTTAAACCTGCTTTGCCTAAGACTGAAATACTGAGGCGGCTTTTATTTTGTTAGTTCACAAGATAACCGTTTGAGGAAAGACACGTTACGCTACCCGGACACATTAATATAGCTCCGAGCCGAAAAGTCTTTGCTCTTACTCCTTAAGGCAGCGTTAATTGAAAAAACCTTTGTGAGCACGCTTGCATACGGTACCCACGCCCCACATTATCACTTGACAAACAAAATCTCATCAGATGTCTTAGTTCAACGACACATAACTCCTTAAAAAAGTCAACTGATAATAATTTCTGACTACTGCAACACTTTGTTATCGCAACTCATCTTAAACCACACAATAGAATTTCATGAAACTTCGTAGTTAATGAGGACATTAACTACGAAGTTTCATGAAATTCTGTTGTGTAGTTTAAGAGAAGTTGCGATGACAAAGTGTTGCAGTAGTATATTTCCGGCAAAATTCTAAATTCAAAAGGGCATAACTCCTGGAAAAAAAAGTTGAATCATAATTTCCTGTTGATATGTACAGCTACATATTATGTCTTTACCGTCTACAAAGTTTCATACAAACTGTTGCAGTAGTATATTTAGGCCAAAATTCTAAGTTCAAAGGGCATAACGTGTAGAAAAAAAAATGATCATAATTTCCTGTCGTTATGCTCATCTATACATATATAGGATGTCCTTATTTTGTACAAAGTTTCTTGAAATTCAGTTGTGTGGTTTTAGAGGAGTTAAGACGACAAAAACAGGACTGATGGACTGACGGATAGACGGACAGACGGATCAAAAACATTGATTGATTGATTGTTGGTTGCTTAACGTCCAGTGGCAAATATTTCATGCATATTCAGGACGAGAACAAATTAACAATAAATACAATAGGTAGGTTCTGTAATAGGGGCGTCCGGGATTAAGGTCGGAGAAATTTAGACTGCCACGGGAAATGAGGATATATTGGATAGGGACAGAAATTTAGCCTTGCAACAGGTCACCTACGGACCCCTCAAAGAGTTGTTGCAAGAGTTCTTAACGTGCAAAGAGCGTGGAACTCTTTACACGAGGCATCGGATTTAACGTCCCCATTCTGACCGGACGTGGCTGCAAATTTGTACATCCCGTACAGCCAAACGGACGCCCCACTTTAGCAAGGGTTTTACTGCCGGTCGGAGGAAGACCAATGGTGACCATACTTCTATTCCCCAGTCACCCTTGGGGTGATCAAAACATTATATCCTACGCAACTTCGTTGCGTGGTATATAATCATGATTTTATTTGTAGCTCGTCAACTGGGTATACATAAAACCAGTAACTTACAACATTTTATATTAACGCTACTGATGCGTGTTGTGTATAAAATTGTTAGCCAGGTATTCCGTGCTGACATGAAATATTGATACCTTAACCTTTAAAATGGTGACATCCAAATCAGTAGTTTCTTCTTCTCATTATATGAGAACATATATCAAAGTATGGTTGCAATCCAATATAAATTATTGGAGATGTCAAAGTATTGTTGCAATCCAATACAAATTATTGGAGATATCAAAGTATGGTTGCAATCCAATATAAATTATTGGAGATATCAAAGTATGGTTGCAATCCAAAATAAATTATTAGAGAGAGCATCTGGAAACTAAAATTACTGACGGACAAACTGACAGACTGACTAACGGGCGGGTCATAACCATATACCACCAACTTCTTCGTATCGTAGCATGAGTGTGCTTAGAATTTCATATGGATCGAAGCAAATCACAATTATAATCAGCATATTCCTTGATGCTTAGGTATGATTTTCATGATGTTTCCGATGAAATTTCAAATCCAGTAATATAATCCCACTGATATTGTTTACCATCTTTATTTTCATATATTACTTTTACTGGTTCAGACCTAACCAAAAAGAATTAAAAGCTTTGTTCAAAATATTATAATATTTGAACCGGACTTTTCGGTAGTTTTTCGGGTAGGGTATTGGATAATTTCGGTTGACAATAATGAATATTTATATACTGTTATAATAATCTTTTCAATAGACTTTTTGTGGAAGTCAAAATTCTAAATGTTTAAAATTTTTTGACATAGCAACTGTTATGATCGATGGTGCTTGTTACATACCTACATAGGGCTTCAAACAACCTTGCATACCCAGTGCATACACAAGTTCTAAGTTTTAGAACTACTTGTGGATCCGAAGCTCTTTTATTATCACCCTTTAATTCATCTGTATCATACCTATTAACAAGACATTTTACATGAACAAATATATCATTGATGCAAACGATAGATAGAGATGAGGCAACAGACACAGTGCATCTTCTAATGTGCACTTCTATGTGCATACAAAACCGTGTTTCTCCATTCAAATTGCCTTGTCGCGCCCTGGGAGTTTTACTTTATAATTTTACACAAAAAAAAAAAAAAAAAAAAATATTTTAAAATTCAATACAGTTTTAGGTACTGAACGGAGGAGCGAAACTAATTCCCCGAACCTGGCGTATTCTAGAAACACTTAAAATCAAATGATAAAGTGAATTTGACCAAAGAGGGATTTCTTGTTCTATTTTTTTCTCTCATAAGAATAGGTTCAACTTCATCTTGAACTTGTCCTTTAGATGATTTATAGGGTCCTACTTAGGTCTATTTACTTCCAGATTCGTGACATAAACCAGTAATATTTCACTTTATTTTTATTTTATTTGGTTCTTTTATTTTGCCTATTGTTATAACTTGGAGTCTGTTGCCCGTTGTCATCGTTCGTCGTGTATTAACTTCTACAAAAGTATTATTCTCTGAGCCAATTGAAAACAAGCTCGACCACATTCATAATTTTTGTATCTATAGTTCAAATAATTGTCTGTTGGTCTCAAATGTCCAAGCTTCTAACATGGCCGATATGGCTGGAAAAAAAAGGTTTTTAATGTGTTTTTCCCTTTTGTCTTGATCATTACAGATACAGAAAATCTGAAAGGGGCAGATATGTTTAGATACTCATCAAAGATACCAGACTTATAATTTTGAACGCCAGACTCGTGATTTTTTCTACATAGAACTCATCGGTGACGCTCGAATCAAGATAGATGAAAGACCAAATGAAAAATTAAATGACAAAAAGTAAAGATCAATTGTCAGACGAATTTTATAGGATTTATTGCATTTAAGTGACGACTATGTCCAATTTTTAAGGCTCATCTGACTAAAAGCTAGGGTGAACTTTTCCTATTACTTTGCATCCATCGTCCGTCCGTTCTTCCGTTGTTTACTTTTTATATTTTAATCTTTTTCTTTGAAACAACTGATCCGAATGGAACCAAACTATGCAGTAATGATCCTAGAATCCTATATTGATTGAGGTAAATTTTAATAATATGCATGGTAGAAACCATAACACCAAATCAACTTCTCCTTTGCAGGAATATTCCATACATGGTGCTCTAAATTTTTTAAAATTTTTTGTATTGATTGGAATCCCAAAATGGCGAAAACTGTGAAACATATTTAACATAGGACCCTATTTTAAATATGTTTGTACTAAGTTTGTAATTTTGATGCCCAATTGAATCCAAGATGGCTAACACTTAGGACACAGTTAACACAAAACGAAAAATTAGATACCTCTTCTTCATTATAATGGTTTAACAAATTGAATGAATAATTTGTCAGAATGATCAGCTTTATGAAAAAAGATCATAGGACTTAATCAAGCTTGTTAATAATGGAAGGCAAACGTGTATCATCTGGTGAATAGTGCGTGTGACTATCAAAATATTAACTTGTAGAAAGTGTGTAAAAATTGTAAATTGCAAAGTGTTCTTATATTATGTAAATGTTACATCACACAACAATATATGTTACTGTTATTCTATCAGAGGCGTACGAGTTTTACTTTATTTACGTAATACTAGTAAACTAAAAAAGCTAGTATTATGATGAATCGAAAATAATGAATATCCTTTTTACATGTGAGAGTTATCTTTCTTTTACCATTTCAACAGAATCATTTTGCGTGACACATACCTTGTAAAATTGCCCGATCAAGCCAAAGGGGGAAGGAAATAAAGCTATACTAATACCTAATGTTGTTTGTTATCCACACGTAGATTGCTCTGACAGTTTCCAATGTAGTCTGTACAGGATTTGATAACTGATTTGCAAGTGTTTCAACAGACATTTCTGTATGATATGTTGCCTACAATACATCCGTATTTATGTATAAATAATGTATAAAAACTATGCCAACCAAGGATGGATATACTATACCAATTGAGCAAAACTAATACAAACTATGAAAATAAAGTATTAAAAACCGGGTACTGTGGATTTATTATTATTCGTTTGATACCAATTTTCTTGGATTTCGTGAGTGACCACGAATTCTAATGTTCGACCAATAACAAATGCTCAATAGGTTTGTAAGCAGACTTTGGAAAAACGACGAAATAAGATATCTAAGAAAAAGTTTTCCTCAATCCACGAAGATTGATCCCCACGGAAATAAATTAACCCATAGCAAAATTGAGAATGGAAATCGAGAATGTGTCAAAGAGACAACAACCCGACCAAAGAGCAGAAAACAGGCGAAGGCCACCAATAGGTCTTCAACACAGCAAGAAAATCCCGCACCCGGAGGCGGGTTTCAGCTGGCCCCTAAACAAAAATGTGTACTAGTTCAGTGAAAATGGACGTCACACTAAACTCAAAAACATATAAATGAACTAAAATTTAAAAAAAAACATACAAGACTTACAAAGGCCAGAGGCTCCTGACTTGTGACAGGCGCAAAAATGCGGCGGGGTTGAAAATAGTACATATATTGCAATGAATCGTCCTCGATTCAATTATACATATGATAGGTAACAATTCCGAAAATAAAAGCTATTTTTCAGCAATTGAAGTTAAATAGGGACAAGACGGATTCGCTAGGTTGTGTTGTCGTAGAAATGATAGGAAAAAATATGGGGTTCCAGCTGCCTGTTGTGGATGAAGCAAAGCATAAGATCTTTCCAACCATTGATCGGTTATTCTTCTATTGATTTAAATATATCGGACCTTAAAGTCACCTTAAAAGCAATTAAACAAACAGAGAAAAAAAAAAACATTTAAAAAGGAATATAGTTTTTACTGTGTTCTAACTATTTTGCAGAAGAAAAAAATTGTCTCGGTTATTGGGCATTGTTGTTTTTTAAATAAATTGTTTGATTCTAATAATATTGAAAAAAATGCTTTGAAGGAAAGTGCAAATATTGTTGGTTTCCGTAAAAAAATCCAATAACCATATATCTGGTAACTTTGATTTTACTTCATTACAGGAAAAAATGTCCTAAGATTCCCGCACCAAAAGAAGATGAATGGTGAGTGCTTAACAGTGCTTGACATCATACCTGTAAAGCATATCTGTCTATATCCGAAAAATCCCATTGTTCTTTGTCAGTTGTGTTTTGATAAACTATGACGCCCGTTTCTCTTTTTTGTACATCTCGAAATGCATCTGGCTCCTTCAGTTGTGATGATGTTTTTCCATTTGATATTTCGTCCACCGATTTTATTTCATTTTCACGAAATATTTTATCATTAATGTCTGCAGTGTAAGCTGTATTCTCACATTTTGTATGTTTTTCTTCGTCGTTTGTGTTTGGACGTTTTACCTCATTTGCGATATCTTCAATTGAGTTATTTACTTCTTTTGCTATGCCTGTATTGTACATTTGTTTTTTCTGCTGCTTTTCTCCGTTTCCTGTCTTTTTCTTTTCATATTTTACATATTTTGTATCTTCTTTATTAGAGCTTTTCATTTGTTCCTGATTCACAGTGAAAGGTTCTTCTCCATTAGAGTGCAATCTTGGCCTTGAAGGAAAGGCAGTAGAACCGTCGGTCGACGCTGTTACATTTTCCCCTCGTAAAGTTGAATCTTCTTCGAAATTTCCTATCTTCACATATTGTTTTCTATGTTTCGGTTCTTCCTCTAATTCTAAGGAGTAACTATCTGTCTTTCTTTTTTCCTTTTTTCTCTTCTTTTCATTATCTGTGTATTCTTTTACGCGTTGTTTAAAAATCTCACTATCATCCAGAATGTCTTCACACGACTTCTGAACTGCAGCAGGCTCCACACGTCCGCTAAATATACATCCCATTTTTGTTTTAATCTGCTAGAAACAGTAGTAGAGGTTGTTGGATCAATATACACTCATACACTCAAATTTAATTTCAAAATCTAAAAAAAGAAAGACACTATTTACTTGTACTAGAAATTTTCTGTTAACTATCTACTTTCAAAATTGTTTCACACGTCACACGTATCATAAAATTAATATTTGATGAGTCGGCACGGTAAGTAACATTATCATCCTTTGCGACAGACAAACCATAGCTTATCTGAAAGGTACACCATCTCATCATGTTCTGTAAGCCGACGAGCAAATGCATTACTCGACTAACGAAAGCTATGTTTAAAATAGCCGAATGGTCTAGGGCGCTAGACATATTGCACCGGCGTTGTTACAATATCACAGAAGAATGGGTACGAATCCCGCTGAGGGAAGAACAAAGATTTGCTAACATTGTTGGGATAAATGTTAGACGAATTATATATATACTCTGATATAGACATAGATATATAAAAGTCTAAATTGAAAACAACGTTCAAACCTATGATTGCGTTGGATAAAAACCGCAATTTTTATACGTGTGCATGCAAAACAAATTTCTTGGTAGAGGGGTCTAAATACAGCACAAACAACATTTTCCAAAAGACCAAAAAAGTGAAAAAGTATATTAAAACAAAACGCATTTGACTAACAAGTCGAACAACGGATGTTCTTAAACCCTGCTGACTGCCATTGGCGATTGCCAAATAAACGGATCACAAGATGTAACAAAATGGATCTCTATCATTAATTTAATACCAAACAGAAAAAAATAAACAATATATATATATATAATAGTGTTAGCCCTGTATAACTATGGGTTATCCGATGGAGAATGCCTGTCATAAAGCTGTCACGTGTTAAGACATATATATTGTACACACAAATAAACCCATATTTTCCTAAAAACGCCCAAACAGACACGTTTCGGCGGATAGAAATCGTCGGACATGTTTAGATGAGGTGGAAATCGGACACGTTTAAGGGAAGACAATAATCGGACACGTTTTTGAAATGAAATAAATGTGTTTGGCAAAGATATTAAAGAAATTAATAACATCAAAGTAAATAATAAAATGTAACTTATGCATAGTCGACAGAGAGTATGAGGGGTGTGGCAGGTGTGTCAGAAATCAGGCATATTGAAGAAATATCAAAATAAATTTTGCCTCGGTTCATTCGCCGCAAATACCTGGATCCTACAATGATCGAGATAAATTTATATGACTGTGAGATTTTCGTGTTTTTACTGTGTTAGATTGCACACATATACCATTTGTTAATTATTCACTATCAATGACTAGTTTACTATCCACGGCGGTCACTGAAAATATATAGTTACTTAAGTAAGTCATCGTAGAAAATACACGAAAATAATTAAAAGAAAAAGAAAACAAAAATGTAGAATTGTGTGAAAAAAAGAAGGGCAAAATGAGTTGTTTTTACAGAAGGTATAATCCCTTTAAATTGCATTTAAATTGGTAAAAAAATCGACTGAAACTAGTAAAATATCATACCTTAAGAAGTTGTAAACCTCGTCGAGACAAGCAGTAGACGGAAAAACGAGTTTATATGCAGATATTAAATAGTAAATATTGGTTTATAGATATGATATGATATAACGAAGTCCGGTTTTAGGGGTAAAATTTAGGGGCACAATTACAACAATGTTAAAAGATATTTGAATGAAATACATCCACTATCGCTAAGTAGTGTTAAATCTAAATCATGTCTTAGTTATCATATTATTAGATTGGGCTGTGTATAGGCTCGTCACATAAATGTACATATTGTAGATTGCTAAATAGATTAGACACGTTATATATTGCAATATAATAAAAAATGTACACATTGTAGCATGCTACATAAATTAGAGACGTTATATGTTGCAATATATATATGTGTGTGCATGTAATTATAAATTGCCTAACAATGTAATTTTAACTCACTCTTTAGTATGCAAATATTAAAATGTTAAAAAATATTTACAATGCGATAAAAAATAAACGCAACTAGCTTTATCGGGCGTGCATCTATCTAGGTGAAATCGGACGCATATAAGAAACTTTTGCAGTGTATTGTACATTAAAGATTGCTGCTTAATAAACAACTTGGATGAAGTTCAAGATTATTTATTTAGTTGACGAAATCTGTTGTTGAAGTAAGGTATGTTTTAACGTCCACTGGCCAATATTCAAGAGATATTAAGGACGATGCCACATAATTAAGTTATTCTCTGTCTTTCCTGTAACTTTTCTCGTATTTTCATTTAGACGATCAGGTTCTAAAGTATGGAGCTGGTGGATCTAAAAGTTATCTCTCCTCCTTAAAACTCGAGATGTCCCACTCAGTGTTCACTTCTATAATTTAAAAAGTAACATTAACAAAAGGATATTTCTTTAAGCGAAGATGTCTTGTGAGGGAACATTTTTTTTTTAGTTTTGTACCATGATCGATGGTTATTTAGCCGAATGTAAAATTTGTCCATTGTTTCTCTCACGTACTGAATAACACTGGTGTTAAGTGTAAATACATGAATTGATTTCTCCGTTTTACAGTTGAAATTTATGTTATAACTTTGTTTTGTAAAGGATCTGATAAAAGCACTGCTGTAATTGGCAGCTTTACAACATAAACAATTCCTTCTCCAACATTGTTTGTAGCAACTAGGAGGTGGAGTAGGTTGTTAATACAATTGTTACTAATTTGTCACGGATGTTTTTTGGTCTTCTGAATGCCATGATTGGTGGTGATGAAGATACTTTTTCCAAATTGGAGTCATTCTCTATAATTTTTCAATGCTGTCGAACAATGGTTGACACACTTTTGAAATCAGGGTGGTAAGTGAGTACAAGAGGTGTTCTGTTGCCTCCTTGATTCTTATCCTTCTACTCCAGAAGTTGTTTGAGATCAATTCTTTTTGCTTTTTAGAAAGCTGTTGTTATTGTGACTTACTTATAAATATATTATAGTTTAGACTTTTTTCAAATGAAGTCATACTTAATTATTTATGCATGAATTATAACCCAATCTGCTCCAATAAAGACAGATAGAAGGCCAATTTATAAACTATAAACTAGGTTTTCATGTGGAAGCAAATTTTTATTATCGTCATTCTAATTCTTCATGTCTGGATGCTTCGGTGTGATGGCCATGTACCTTAATGCTTCGAATGAAATATCATTTCCAACATAATACTCCATGTGATATTACTTATTATTATATTGACCGATATAGTTTGGCCTGATCCGGACGGTAAAGAAGGGTTTGACATGAAAAGAAAGAAAAATGGCTATGTTATTTGTATTTTAACTGCATGAGTATTTTTCGGTATTTTGGGGGTATGACTTTTTATTATTTCGGTTTACGTGCTATCATAGTTATGCACCCCTATTATCAAATTCGAAAGTGTAAATTTTTATAAGTTTTATATGTTAATATTTTCGGACTCAGCAAATGTCGTCATTTTGTGGCTTTTTGTATGCCTACATAGGGCTTCAAACAGTTTCTTGATCTCGATCTTGATAGGTATACGGTGAAACATCCAAGAATATTACTACACCGCGTGTGCGTCATGTAATTTACTTATGTGGGGTCCCTTACAATATCACTGAAAGTTTTAGCTGGTTCTTCTGCTGTCCGAATTTTGGTGAAAATATCCGGTGGTAGTAGGTTCCAATCTTTAATTGTGTTTGGTATGGAACCGAATTTTAATGTGTCTGGTTTTTTGTTTGCAGTCTTAGGAAATGTTGGCTATGCATGTTCTTGGTTGTCCTTGATGGTTTTTTCAGTTGATCAGATAGTAAGTTTGCTTGACCGTGTATACCTTTGCAGAAGAGGATAAGTCTGTTTTGAGTTCGGCGTTCTTTTAGGGATGGTAATTGCAGCTGGTCTAAAATTGCTGTCATACTTCCTGGTTCGTTATTGTAGTTTGATGTTATGAACCTTGCCGCTCTTTTCTGTAAACTTTCCATCTGGTCTTGAAGATATATTTGATGAGGGTCCCAGGCAGTGCTCGCATATTCTAGGATAGGTCGTGTCAGTCCTTTATATGCCTGGAGTTTAACTTCAAGTGGACATGATGATAGGTTTTCTTTTTATTAATCCTAACGTCCTATAAGATTTGTTGCATATCTCCTCTATGTGCTTTCCCCAGTGTAGGTCATTGGTGATGTTTACTCCAAGGTATTTAATAGAAGTTAAAAATTGGAGTTTGGTATCTTTTAGAGTTTATTCAAATGATGTTGATTTCTTCTTGCGACTCAATGTCATCATGCTGCATTTAATTGGTTTGAATCGCATACCCCAATTAGTCGCTCAGTTACCTCTTTCTGTAGTTCTGCACAGTCATTTTCGTTTTTTTTTTATTTCTCTGAAGCGTCGGCGAAAAGCCTAATTTCAGATGTTACATTTTCTGCTATGTCGTTGATATGGACTAGAAATAGGATGGAACCGAGAACCGTTCCTTGGGGTACTCCTGATAGTACTGCTGTTGTCTCAGACTTAATCCCGTTCACTTCCACGCACTGAGATGTTGTAGATAGGAAGGCGTTACTTCAATTCAAGATGTTTTTCGGCACACCATATTTGTGAAGTTTACTTTTTAATAGCTCGTGTAGTACGGTGTCAAATGCTTTTTCAAAATCCAAAATAAATATATCAGTTTGTTTCCTGTTGTCAATGGCAGTTGCCCAGTCGTGTAGCACGTTAATGAGTTGGGTTTCGCAGCTGTGTCTTCTTCTAAATGGAATGTTGTCGTCTATTTAGGATGTTGTGATCTTCAAAGTGCTGTATTAGGTTCGAGCAAATGTTCTGGTAGTTTGCAAGTGATACATGGTAGGGATACTGGTCTGTAATAACTCGGGATGGTTCTGTCCCACTAAACACATAACGTTCAATGAACGTTGTGGCTTGGTTCCTGTAAGGTTATTTCGGACCTTAACGTTACACAAACGTTGTGAGTACGTTAAAATGAAACGTTACAATTCAACGTTCTAGGAACGTTTTGTTTTAACGTTGTGTGGAAGTTTCAGTTTGGTTATGTTGCAAATAATACGTTGTAGAAACGTTGAATATTATTTACATCTTAACGTTACTTGACTAACAGTCTTAAAACGTTTGAAGAATGTTCCTCTTTTTTTTAGAAAATTTAATCCTTCCAAAAGGAAAAAAAAAATATTAGCAAAAATGCAATTTAATAAGATTTTTGCCATCATGCATATTAATCAAACCTTATAATTTTGTTTAAAAGAGTCAATGTTGATAGTTTTGAAACTCCTCATAAACCAATACTGTAATACAAAAACAATTTTATTCCTTAAAAAAACATAGATTTCCTGATTAAAAGTTTAAATTCAATATTCTCATTATCTATTATAACTTTTACATTCAACTTTTATTTGTGAAACACAATTAGCAATTATATACAGAATGATATTTGATACATCCAGTTTGTTAATCAAGCATATTCTGATAAGGTTGACCCATAGATGTCGACCAGATGTTAGACAAATTTCAAAGATAGTTGCTATGGTAATTAAGGTTATAGGAAATCTAAGTGTAATGGGATGGTCACTTTTGAGGCTTTTTCCTGTCGTGTATTTATAAGAAAGCAGTGATAACAAAGAAAACAAAAATAGGAAATGACATCATCTAAAGAGAAAGGAACATGTAAGTTGTTACTTTAAAAGTTCTGATATATATATATGATTATGAATGACAAATACAATGTTTTTTAATCTCAGGGATGTAAGTTTTTCCATAGTAAAACATATAATTTCTATCATTTTATTATGTACGTTGACCTCTTCGTTTCGGGTGAAATAGATTTTGTTTAATCATTTATTATTCTAAATAAACATGACAATTTGCCACTGAACATTAGTATCATCAAACAAATTGTATATTACCAATATTTCAATATTTTATTTTATAAATCTTTGTTAAACATGAAGATTGCATTTATAACCATTTTCAATGGAAAAGTTTGTTTGTAGGTTGTACCTTGTTACGTACTGTTTCAGAAATGTTGTTTAATTATTTCTACTTCATACTTTGGGATATTTCTAAACATAAAATCTTTAAATATTGACAGACAGTTTTGTGTATGAATTACTTGAAGTAGATATTCTTCTTGATATACAATTTTACATTCTAAAATAAATTTATAGGTCAGGTTTTCGAGGACTACAGAAGAACAAATAAATCGGAGTGCAAAAGGAATAATAGGAATCATAGACAATATTCTGACTAGAAAATGCATGGAAATGGAGATGGGACAAAATGCAGAATGAATTACTTTAAGTAAGTAACATTATAGCCATCCTTTATGCCATATAGGATTCGAAATTCGCAAATATATATGCATAAAATGTTAATGATATGTATTTAGATTTGACTTCGAATTTTTTTCACTAGAATTATTTATTATTATGATCGGATTTTTGACATTGTTTAGTTTCTGTATCCATATCTACCCTCAATTTTCCTGCTTAGCTTAGCTAGCACGGCGAAGTCTGACCATTATGATAATGCATGTCTTATGCCTATTGCTGTGTCTTGTATAGTCTAGGTAAAATATTAACAAATGGTATGTTTTCTACTTATCATATTTTTGTTGTACCAGGACACTTGGAACAATGTATTTTTTGTCTATTTGCTTTTTTTTTGAGGATTTAGTATATCCGTAAGAAGTATACATTGAGTACTCATTTATTCATTACTTTATTACAGGGGCAGTGAAATAACTTTTATGAAGATTTGCTATACTGGATAAGAATTAAACATAAGACGGAATCAGAAATAGTGACAAAAGAAAGTGCAGCAGAAAACAAAAGAAACATTCTTGTGAATAAAAACCGTAATAGAATACAGAACTAGGAAAATAACTGTATGAAGTGAATTACATATATCTGACAGTAATGAATTATCATGAATAGACTTTATAATTTTCATTCTAGATCTGATTACGCAACGTGTAGATACATCAAATTGAACTTTTAACTTTTTGCTGGTTGTCTAACTAGAATAAATTATATATGTATGCATACCTTTGTGTTCATTATTTAAGAACAATATGTAACATGAATGTGTTGATTGAATTCATTCAAATATGGGTAAAATTCTAAAGAACAATTCCTGGGGAGAAAGATTGATTGATTGTTGGTTACTTAAACGTCCAGTGGCAAAATTTGCATGCCTGTTCAGGAAGATGGAGAGAAAACAACGTTAGGCCAATGCATGTAGATAAGTTGGGCCATTGTTGTGCCAACATACAAATGTTGTCTTGGACTAGGTTAATTTTGGGTACCAGATTGGTTACACAAGGTTCTATAAAGGTTCTAGATTGGTTACACAAGGTTCTATTAAGGTACCAGATTGGTTACACAAGGTTCTATTAAGGTTCCAGATTGGTTACACAAGGTTCTATTAAGGTTCCATATTGGTTACACAAGGTTCTATTAAGGTTCCAGATTGGTTACACAAGGTTCTATTAAGGTTCCATATTGGTTACACAAGGTTCTATTAAGGTTCCAGATTGGTTACACAAGGTTCTAGAAAGGTTCCAGATTGGTTTTTCATAACGTTATATCATAACGTTCTTATAACGTAACTGGTAGTCCACACTTTTACGTTCCTACAACGTTAAATCACAACGTTTTAACAACGAAACAGAAACGTTCCAGGAACATTTCCTGAACGTTTTTGTGTTTTGTGGGTCGTTCTTCCTGAATAATGGGTTATATATTAGAACTTTTCATTTATCTGGGATGGTTCCTCGGTTGATGGATTGATGAAAAAAGTGAGCCATTACCTCTGATATGTTTGGTGCCAATTCTTTCAGTACTCTGGGGTGTATACCATCAGGATCCATCGCTTTCGACGCATTAACGTTTTTAAGTATCTTCTCCACTCATTTTGTTGTTACTGTGATGTTCCTCATTTTGTCTACAAGTGGGGTTTGGTATGGAATGGATTCATATTCTGTCAGTATAAACACTTGTAAACTGTGTATTCAATGCCTCCGCTTTCTGTTGGTCTGTATCGGCGGTCTTACTATCTTGAATCTTAAGTGGGGGTATTCCCTGTTTGTCTGCCTTCTGGTTGTTAATATATTTCCATAATGGTTTAGAATCCTGTTTTATATCGCCTATTAATTGTTGACGTAGTTGTTGTTGGCTGTTTCCTTGTTAATTGTGCGTCTTAATTCTGGCCATTTTCGTTTTATTCTCACGCTTTTGTTTTTTTTATAGTTCACGTGTGTTCTGTTCTTTCGTTTTATCATGGCCTTGATGTTATTATTTATCCATGGAATTGACTGTTACATTGATTTTTGGGGTTTCTAGTATAAATTCTTTTATCATGTTCCAGTTTTCTCCTACATTCCTGGTGTTTTGATGGCCATTGAAGTATTTGTCCCTGGTGAAGTCCCTTGTATCTTCTCTCATCTGATAGAAGCTTCCCTTTGAGTATTCGAAGAAGTTCCTTTCTGGTCTTATTTTTCTTGGAATTGTGCATCTGTCGTGGTCGCTAAACCGGTCAGATGAATGGATATCTGTGAACTGCTCTCGTAAGGTTGTACATAAAAGGTCTAGCGTATTACTTTCCCTGGTTGGAAAAAGGATGAGTTGTTCAGCACTAGCCTCATTTAGTATTTATATTAACGCTTGACCGTCACTGTCGTTTAGACATGTGTTGGTATCTTTATTCAACTGTGTCTGCCAATTTATCTTAAGGTTATTAAAATCACCCAAGACGTGAATGCATTGTTGTTTATTCAGTTGCTTTCCCTAATTTCTTGATTTTATCCATTTGATCCTTCAGTAGTTTCGCATACCCGGCACATTTATAAGTTCTTATTTGATAACTTCTTGTGAACCAGGAGAGGGTCCTTTACCACCGCCCTCTAATGCATTCATAGTATACCTATTAAAATAACCATATATACATGAAAAATCATTAACAGAAACGATAGATGGCGTCGAGGCAATAGACACTTATATGTGTATACGAACCGTATCGGAGATCGTAATTTTGTCTTATAAAATAACTCCATATTCAATTAGTTTAAGATTTCGAAGCCACACTCTTATTCTGATGAAGCTTATGCTAGAAACATTTCTCATTAAACTCAGTATATATCTATTTGTTAGTATCAACGGGTTGTTACTGTATAAATACTCGTTGTTTTTTACCTATAAACAGTAAACATCCGCACAGTAGTTAGTCCTTTGCAATTTATGTATGAATTTCTCTCTTGATACTTCAAGTGTTCTGTAAAGTAAAGGGTCTTGAAATATTCAATTAATTTAGTGAATTTGACTACAGGTGCTCTTTAGGGTTCTGTTTTTTGTGTGTTTTTAACTACAGATGGTCTTTAGGGTTCTATTTTTGTGTATTTTCTTAAACAAATTGGACTGTTCATGAACATTTAGGTTCATCTTACCATCCGTTGACTAATGAACCTTGTAAATGAGGACAAGGTCAGGTGATAGGTATACATTAAAATGTTTCTATTTGGCAAAAATAGCTGTCTTTACTAAATCACGTGAAAAAAGGTTTTTTCATCAATCGACGAGTCATAAAAAGGAGGCCAAGGGCAACGTGTTGACAAATGCTTTACAGAAACTTCAGACCATAAGGCATCTGTATTCAAGATATGAAGTGTCCATGTCTTTTATCATCTTCTGAATATAAAGCGTTATACTAAAAATTAACTTATTCATGGCCAGATTAGCATTCTTGTTTCAAATTCTGCAACATAAGGCGAAGGCAAGACAAAAAAAAGTTACAAATATTGAATTTTAATTTTTGATAATGTAAACTGCAATTTTAAATGTTAATTTGAGGCTCATCAAAGCCTTTTGATTTCTTTTATAACCTTCATAAGACATTTTTGTACTATTAGAAATTTAGCCTTGCCTTAGAGAAATTTGCAGTAAGGCCGGTGCTGTTACAGCATTTTTCTTTTGGGACGTTGGGAGTTCAGTTATGTTTACTTCCATATTCAATGTGCGGAAATGTTAGTCCATTGGCCACTTGTGTAATCTGTTGGCATGTCAATGATTTCAACAATAATGCCAGTGAATTGGGACTTCGGGTATGATGTTTATGAATTGGACAGGGAAAGGCACACTATTTGTTCCTTTGTCCTATTTTCACCTACACAAAGTATTATACTATTTTTTGACCCTCCAATACAACAAAAAAGGCGAGAAACAATTTACACTGATAATTCATTTGCTTATATTTCAGATATTGGGAAATCCTGTCTTTAACATGGCAGCTATAGAAAATGGATGATAACAGATCATAAAATAAACTTTACATAGATATTAGATATTACATTATATCCACATCAAAACACAAGCCAAACCTTATTCATTCAGGATTTTCCTAGTAAGGATGAGTTGACTAAATAATCTCACACACTTTGCCTTTGAATATAAAAATAATAAAAGAACAGAGTTCCAATGTTCCCCACGTTGCACATATTTTATCTAGCCTAGGTACAAGGGAAAAAACTAAATAGAGCACTTTTTTTGTTCTATAAGACTTTTTATTAATATCTTAGAGAAATGAAGGCTTCAGAGCAAATGCAATGTGATTTCCTAGGACCATAACTCGTTTAAAACCTATGATTTAAGTTTCATAAAATTCTGGCAAGAATTGTACACATGAGAGCACTAACAATGTAATTTTCCATATAATTAATGATTCCAAGGGGCATAACTCTTTTAAAAATAATTGATTGGGACGTGATTTTCGAACTTGTCTAAGATATTGCTGATATAAGCCTATGATATAAGTTTCATAAAAATCTGGCAAGAATTGTACATGTGATAGCGCAAAAAGAGCCGACGGACTAACTGACGCCCAATATTTCTGTCGCAACACGTTGTGCGGGGGACAATAAGGAGATGTGGTATGATTGCAAATTAGAAAGCTGCCCATCAGTCCAATTGATGTTGATGTAAGCAACTACAGGCGACCACACATCCTTTGACAATGAGCAAAACCCATAGCGTATAGTCAGCTATAAAATGCCCCATCATGACCAAAAGTGCAACAATTCAAACAATAAAACACCCAATTTTATTTATGACAGACAGCAACCAACAACCACTGAATAGCATTGCAATGTTCTTTTATAGACCATGACTGGCATGAGAATGAATATTGAAATGCTAATATTACAATCAGATTCACCAAATATCTGGATAATTGATAGTTCATATAAATATGGAAGTAATAAGACCATCATATAAAGTTAGATTTGGATAGTTTACATCTTACTATATTCTATTAAATATCATCATGAAATCATATTGCTTCACATTTAAAACTTCCCACAACTTGACCTTGATAACTCAACCATTCAAGCAGGGTCACAACATACTTTGGAACTGAAGTTATGTGGTGACATCTACTACACATCATTTCCTGAAACTGAACCATCAACTTAACTACCTGTATATTTATGAACAATGCGATCATCATTTTTGTCTTATGCCTTGGATAGTTCAGACCTTAATGTATTATGTAGTGAGATTCCATGGTGATATCACATGTACTTTACATCAAATTCCACTGAACAATGAAATTTGGGGTCAGTATATCCTATGGACATATAATTTTGGAAGTAGTTGACATGATGTATCACGTATGATGTGACTGCCTTACGCCTGAAACTAAACTGCAAACTTAACCTACAATGGGCAAAATCATACAAGAACCACAAGAAAGGCAAAAGATACCAAAGGGATATTAAAATTCATAAGTCAAAACCAAACTGACAATGCCATGGCAAAAGATGAAAAGAAAAACAGTACACAAAACACTACATAAAAAACTAAAGACTGAGCAACTAAAACCCTACCAAAAACCAGGCGGTGACCTCGGGTCCTCCAGAAGGGTAATCAGATCCTGCTCCACATGTGGCACCCATCATGTTGTTCATGTAAGTACAAAGCTGGTGATAAGTCTTATCCTTAGGTCACATATGAGGAAAAAAAAAAGGATGGGATTGTAGTTACAACAATTGGAACATCTTCGGGAAACAGATATTTCATAACGGTCAACCAAATTATGTTGAAATATGTAAAATTTCAAAGATGATTTCAACTTCACTACTTAGAACCCTTGGTTCAATAGCTTCCTTGTAAGCAGTTAACCTTTATCAGGGAAATCTTGAAAGGAAATGCAAGCTCTAGAATATCTGAGAGATATAATATTCCATATGCATAAGTCTATGTACTGCTGCTTGATCAAAGCACTGTTAAAAATCTAATGAAACGGAAATATAACACAAAACAAATTTAATGGTCTTTGAAACATTTATTCTTTAAAGTAACATTTACAATGTCCATGACCCAATTATCTGCACCTATAGAAACATAAGCAATTATTTGATTCATAGACTATAATAGGCACATTTTAGAAAGGAGTATTTCAATCATAGTGAGATTTCTTCTCAAGCTGTGCAATTTTTTTTCTTTATCACAATGATACATAGAAGTTATAAGATTTTATTATAGTTTGTTCATTTACAACCAGTTACAGTTTTTTAACATATATAAAGCACTAAGCACTTGAAAACAACAATTCATACAACCATATCCTATTATAGAACATTTTATATAGAAATCCATTTAATGTGAATTTACTTATATTTAACTTCTTATGCACTGTATTTTCTGGTATAAATATTAAACCATAAGATCATATTTTCCCATAGTATTTGGAAAACAAGTTGATCAAGATCTGAATAATATGCTTTTAAAAATCTGAAAAAAATACAAGCATATATTGAATTTATCTGCAGGTAGCAAATTTAATTTAATGCTTAGGATATTTTCCTCCTTTGTCTATACCTTCAAAAAATGTTTAAATCTGTGTAACAGAATATCTTCCATATATCACAGAAAATATCACCATAGTTGAAGACATCATTCTTCATTTTAGGCATTAGACACGAAAGTTCAAGAATACTTTTGACAGCTTCTATATATAGAATCACATAATTTTTCTTTTAAATTTCAAACAAAGCTGGAAATGTAAATCCTATTCATAAATAAAGTACAAACATCCTTTTTAAATGCTCTGAATTATATAATAACAAATTCCTAAGCAAAACGAAAACAGATATGAGTCAATAATGAAAATAAAAATTTGAATAATATATGAATACATCTATTGCTCACTATCAAGCAGATGAAAAATAAAGGGATTCAGGCAGGAAGGAAGATATTTGCACTAAAATAATACTGGCAAGATATAACAGTTTTAAAAAAAGGTTGTTAGACATACAATAAAATCAGGGTCAATTCTGGTAATGTCCTTGCTCATCGCACTACCCACTGTATTGTAGAATCTTTAATAAAGTCAGTATCATAACTCAGTTTAAAAGCAATAAATTCATATGCTGCTATTCATGGATGATGAAAAGATATTTGCACAGATGCCTAAGGCTTATAATTTTAATTTTCCATTGCTGCAAATATACAACTAAGCTAGATGTGCACAA
The DNA here is from genome assembly GCA_017311375.1 of Mytilus coruscus. Lineage (NCBI taxonomy): Eukaryota > Metazoa > Mollusca > Bivalvia > Mytilida > Mytilidae > Mytilus > Mytilus coruscus. Next base: position 60,703,133 of record CM029600.1, read on the forward strand.
CAACTGTACATTATTTGAAGTAAATACATGATCACAACCAAAATACATTATTGCTAGAACTTAAAGTGACTAAAAAGGACATTACATCAACTTTACCTACAGAGGTTGTTAAAAATAGATCTTTCATAGTAGTTAATTGTTTTCTCACAATTGTGAAATTTCAGTGACAACAAAGGTCACTTCAGAGCAATTATTTGACGAAATTGACAGAATTGACCCTGACCTTACAGTAAATGTAACAGCATTCAATAAAACACTCCTGTATTAAATGATCATGACATGGTGATGCTTCGATATAGTATTGAAAAATATATAAAATTTGACAAAAACCTCTTACCATAGTACAAAATAATAAATTATGCTGTGAAAATGAACTAATCTACAAACAGTATTTTATCTTATCATGCATCTTTATAGATTTACTTTCAAACCTTTGTAGTTTTCCCAACTAAGGCCTTGCATTTATATACATATTTTTTTATTCATGCCTATATGATTCTGTCTATCAAAAATAATTTTTTAAATTATTTTTTACCTTTTGTAGTGTTTTTTTCCCCATCTTAGACTATGCTTATATAAATATTTATATATATATATATATATATACCTCGACAATCATTTTGTGCAAAATACACATAGATCCATAAATCTTAATTGTTATTTCTTATAATGAACAACTCTTTCCATAATAATAGATTATTTTCATAATACCAACTTTTGACTCCGGATTTTATAATTTTTGGACAGGTAACCTATCCATTGTTATCCATTCGTTTGATGTGTTTGAACTTTTGATTTTGCCATTTGATTGAGGACTTTCCTTTTGAATTTTCCTCGGAGTTCAGTATTTTGTGATTTTACTTTCTACTCTGTGGTAAGTCATCCTGGTACCTGGTCAAGAAGGAGCAACCAAAAGAAGTAAAATAAAACATATAATCGCTGCATTTTGGGGAAAGTTTACTGTTTTCCGATGACTTTGCGGTGTATAGAAAACATTAAACAGTTAATTTCCCCTAAATTGTACCGATTGTACGCTTGCTTTTACTTCTTTAAGTCGCTTTTACTTGAGTAACAGGATGTCCTACCATAGAGAAGGTTACCTGTCTAAAAAATTTAAACTACGGAATCAAAAGTCGGTATTATGAAAATAGTCTATTAGTTATTCTGCAATAAAATATAATCCATAAACATACCAAATGTCTTTAATAAATTGAGGCTCCACTGTAAACTTAATTTTTCCAAGTTGAACAATTTTAAAACATAATTAATGTCATTCTTCTATTTCAATACAAGAAAAATATACTTTACCGTAAAATATGTTTTGGTTTTGTGGATGAACATGGGTGCAATTTTGTTTTCCATGAAATGAACATTATCTTAATGGTGTTTGAGTTATATTGTTTTAGAAATGTAAGACCTTCACATTTATATTGTTCTGTGATTTTAGTATAAATATATGATATTGCTTTATGTATTGGTAAAAGGTTTGATTAAACTAAATTCAGTTTTCAACAATCAATTCATATCATATATAAATGCACTTTCTGGTATTTAGCCAGCACCAAACATACATTATTTCTGCCATTCAATACTTCACATAAACCAATTACTTAAAATCCAAACCCTGTAACCAACTTCTAAATTCTACAAGAGTAAACCCTTACATAAAAAATCTGTATAATTTTGTCTTATTAACTGTTCAGTTACAGTATCACCAATATGTTTCAATCTGTCAAATTAACTGTCCAGTAACAGCATTAAATCTATATCAATCTGTTGTATTAATTATTTATTGACCACAGTAACAAGGTATTTAGTATGAACTGCGGAAAATTATCTTAATGTGAAATCCGAAAAAAAATATGCATTGATCTAATATAGCCAAGGGTATTTCCCAAAAGCACAAATTGAATGCAAACTTTTAGACTAAGTTAATTGCTATGACAATCATAACAAAGCACTAATTAAGGGACTAAACAAATATCTTTTTTTTTAATACAGACTGCTAAAATATTTAGAAATCATAAAATAACAGCCTAAATTTATAATACTTTCATTGTTAAAGCATCATGGCAACTTATGGTTTCTTGCCAAATTATTTACAATGGCACTCTTCATATAGTCTCACAAAAAAATCTCCACTTTGTAAGCAAGGAAAACAAATTGCATATACTTTAAACACACCCTCTTACTAATAATGATAAAGGTTAGCTTTCATGATTTACATAAAATTTTTACATAAAATAAATAACAATCATTTACAAATTGGTTTTATGTACAATACTAAACAAAATTCTGAATAAGCATCAAATGAACGATTCAGTTGTATTTCTGCTCTAAATAACAAAATGCACCAAATAATGAAAAAAAAAAGTTTTGTGTCAAGGAACTCAAAGAGCCTGAATTTAAGTTCACAGATATATAAATAATTGGAAAGCATTCTTCAAATTTGCAAGCACTATAAAAATGCAATACTTTCTTACTTTAATCAGAATGAGTATTCACATCTTTTTACATTACTTATTTTTAAAATAACAATTTTGTATGTCCACTGATGTAGTATTATAAAATAATAAAAAAAAAACAAATTTGGTCATATGACTTGCAGTTTTGACTCATTCTAAAATGATACTCTTCCAAGATTTTGAATAATTTCATTATATCACACCAAATCAGTAGTTTGGTATTAATTTATGACCTACAATAACATCAAGCAGCCTCTACAAGTACTTTGTACAGGAACTATTCACAGCAACTTCACATATAATATACAATAACATACATAAACAATTTAAAAATATTTCCTTGTAACTGGAATATTTCATCAGGGTTGGATACATATAGGAATTTCATGATTAAGAGTGGACATTCAATGAGAAAATGCCTCTAATTCATAATAAAACTTTCCTATTGTTTCTTCATTAAAGAATATTTCAATGAATAGATGTTCCAGTCTTGTACATTTTATATATCTGTCAATATTTGGTATGCTATCTCAAAACAGTTTCTTTTTGTTGCAAATTTTTTTTAGTTAGATAATTTTGATAATTAGAAAATTGACAGAGCTATATTTATGAATTTACATTATTTTGAATGGTACTTCCAAAAAAAAAAAAAATGCAAATAGGTAATCTTCCAAAAAAAAAAAGTCCCAAAAAGTTGCCTTTATTAGAACAGTCATGTGAAAACAATACAAATTTTGAAAAGACCATTTCAACTTTAAAAGAGTTCTTTTGGAAATTGTAAAATTCTGGAACGAAAATTGTTCAAATGCTTGTCTTTCAAACCAAGTGATAGTACAGAATAACAATAGATACAATAGGAAAGTTTTAATTCAGCACTAAACTCTATTGCACAATTATTTTATGTGAGCAAACTAACATTTCAGTGGTCAATACCCAAGAAGGTGCATATGAAAGTATAATTCTACAAGAGTTTAACTTTACACATTGTGTAGAATCTAATATATAATCTCAACCAATGACTGATTTTTTTTTTTTACATGAAATGTTGAAATTCTAAATGCAAAAATTGACTTCTTCCAATTATACAATCTTTTATTTTATCTATATTTTTTTTTCTCATAATAATAAAAAAATGCTCATCCTTTCAATATAACTGAATTAGGAAGTCTTTGAACAAAATACTTTCAAATATGAGATGAAAGGAATAAAGGTAAGTATTTTTCTAAAATGATATATTCTGTTTGAATCAAGGCTTCCAAACGGTCATATATTCCAGACATTTGTATAATGTCCGGTAAAAGTCCGCTGGGCAAAGCATGAAACGGACATCTACTTTTTAGTTTTCAAGGCTTTCTTAAGAACGGTCATTTTAACATAATTTGCGATCTTTTGACCCAACCTTTGCCTTTCACAGCCACATTTCCGGTCATAAAAGTGACATGATCATTAAGTATTATCAAAACAACCCTTACTTTAATACCTTCTCATTTTAATCAAGGCTAATTAGTTGTCGAACAGCTGAAAGTTACCTGTTCAGGTGACAGGTAAACTATTTTGAACTGGACATTGATCGGTCTATTCAAAGTTATTTTCTTACATTTCAGCGGTTTGCATCTAATTAATTTAGTCAAAAGATTTAAATTATCAGAAATACGTTTACAAATATGATTTGATGAAAAAATTAAAAGGTGAAAATGAAAATTGTAACCACGTTGTTTGAACCAGAGACATGTCTCTGTTTGAACTAGTACTGCGTGTGCGCATGTGCGCAGGTGTGAAATTTAATTATGCATCCTAATTTCTTCAAAAATGCTTAAATTGTCATTGATACCTTTATCTCATGTTTATTTGAATATTTTCATGAAGAAATAACGTGAAAGAGCTACATACACTCATTCATGCTTTGCAAACGTACGGAATTTACGTATCCGTCTCTGGTCCATGTTTTACCATTGTCAAGATAACATCCGTATTAGATTTAAAACGAAAGTAAAGTTTTTGACAACGTTATTTTGCACAAATAAAGAGTCTAAGGCAGATATAAATACGCTGATGTTGCACACTTGAATGATGCACTGCCAATTTAACATTTTACGTCAGAACTTCAAATTTGAATCAAAGAAAGTTTAATATTGTTTTTTTTAATGTCAATCATCATGATCATTGGGATGGCCAACTCGGCAACTGATTACCATAATTGCCTTTTGTTTATTTAGTCTTAAGGATTAAAATCGGGATAATATATAAAATGTCCGGCTGGCTAAAAATAATTTTGGAAGCCCTGGTTTGAATTCATAGTAGTTATATTATAAAAGGTGCACTCAAACTAATGATGGAATGTGAACACACAAACAGTAAAACTTGTGAGACTTAAAAAAAGGTAATTGCCCAGAAAATTTGAGTCAAGAAATTTAGTACACAGCGTGATTTTGTAAAACATATTATGACAATGTGTAATGCCAAGCAGACTGACTAGATTCTACGTCCATGAAAACAAAAGATGTAACAAGAATATAACTTTGCACTTTAGCCTTTGACCTCTGAAGCATGTTCCCCAATGGCTACCCTGATGTCAAAGGGACATTACTCTTCTTGCCACTCACACAACCATGTTAATTTTTCAGGCTCATGAAATTTACATTTTCCCAGCTGTTATTTGTTTTCTTTGGGCATGATAGGAAATGGTAAACTTCACCAATGGTCCCTTTGGCATTTTAACGGCCGCTGGACCATGCTACTGACCATCACAGATATATATGTTTTTTTAAAGGGCCAGTGCTGTAGATTTTTATAATTGTCAAGAGTAACTAGAATTAAAGTGAGATCATGTGGCCGTGCTATCAGGTCCATTAGGTTTGACTTCAGGTATAGCCTTCTTTGTTCGTTTCATTCTCTCTAATTCAGCAGCAGCATCTTGAGAAACGGCAGCTTTATCTATCAAAACATAACATTATGATATCATTATGGATAAAATTACTGTAGATGTACAAATCAAATCTTATAGCTGCTTCAAATCATTAACTTAATTTTTAAGATTTACTAGAGCTTATTATTCCCAGAAGAAAGGATTTTCACTAACAAATTATGCTTTTGCATTTTTTGTCAAAAAAGAGAAAATCAGCTCATCCTTAGACAACTTACCCCTAGCTTTAAGAAAATAAAAGGATTTAACACTTAATAATAAGCTTCAAATTTATCTAACACAGTAAAAAGCATAAAGAAAAATATTACGTCAAAATTATGTAAAAGATATTAAAACAAGATTGCTTTTTTCACATAAATGTCTAGCTAGAAAGGTATTAACAAAAATACCAAACTCCAAGGTCAAAAGTCAAAAGAGAGGAAGTCCATAAAACCTGACAAAATCAAATGCTCGACTAAGTTACTTGTCCATTTTTGCTCTATAGGTAATGCAAGTGAGAGCAAACACTAAGAAATATAATAACTTTTCTTGTTTGAAAATAATTAAGTTTTTTCACTATGTTTATTGATGCTATGCAGATATTTTTTAAACAGAATTAGTAAAACTTAAACTGAAACATCTCACCGCATTGTTTGTCAGGAAAAAACACACATTATTTTTTTAATTAAAGTCATAATTTTGTCTGATGTAAACAATCTCATTAACAAATGCATCCAATAGGTTTTAAAGTGAAGTACCTAAGTAACAATTTAGTTAATAATATATTTCAAACTTAATTCAAGCATTTATTTTTTTTAATTTCTAATTCTTTTACTTTCATTTTTGTCACCACTAGACTATATTTCATTTTGAGAGCTATACCATGAAAGTTTTAAGTAGGAGTAAAAACAAACTCTTACTATTCTGAAAAATATTGAAAACAGTTTATCTTTTTTTAGCTTCTAAACCTGTGATGATCTTTTTAGACCTGCTCTAAAATTAAGAAGCACAAATAAACATGTGTTGCAAAAATAAAATTGAAACAGAATAATTTTTGTAGTTTTCAGAATCTTTTTAAATTTAATTTACCAGACTTAACTGCAAGTTTAACTCCTATAGTTTCATTAAAAAGTAAACGAACAAAAATACCGAACCCCAAGGAAATAATTTTCATCAGCACCAATTTTTGTGGTTTGAGGAAGAATTGAAATAGGTAGACAATGCATTTCTTGGTTATTAAAAATTCTGCACACATCAGCTTATACTGAATTTGTTTTGTTACAAACTGTATTTTCTGGTTCACTTTTTACCTAGAAAAACCATGAAAATTAGTACACCACGAATAATGATGAATCAACAGTAGTTACGATTTCTAGGATATATTTCCTTTGAACTACAACAGCTAAAAAAACAGTCTGAATATCTTTTAAGCAAGAGAAAAAAGAGTATGTGTCAATGGCATAGGACACAGATGCTGAAACCACCAAAAGATAACGTAATTGGTAAATTAAACCATTTGGAATATGTAAAATATTCGCAAATAGACTACAAAATTTTATCTGAGTTGTGTGGTCAAAAACATAGTGGTAAAATTTCAAAAGAATTGGTAGAGAAATTTTTGAAGTTGTTTAACCCCTAGCTAATCAATAAGCATAACAGGACAAACAAACACAGAATATGTCACGATAAAACTTAGGTATCTAATATTAACAATTTTAAAATGCTTTGGACAAGACTAACTTAAAGAATTGAAGAGGAGTAAAACAGGACAGGCAGAAGAAGACAAACAAAAGTAGCACTTACTGCCCTGTTGCTTTATGACAGGGGCATACAAGAATGTGTCCAAAGTAAATGGATGCCCCACTCGCACTATCATTTTCTATGTTCAGTTGAATGTGAAATAGGGGTCAAAATTCTAATCTGGCATTAAAATTAGAACGATCATATCATAGGGAACATGTGTAGTAAGTTTCAAGTTGATTAGACTTCAACTTCATCAAAAACTACTTTGACCAAAAACTTTAACCTGAAGCGAGACAGACGGACGGAGGAATGGACGCACAGGCCAGAAATCATAATGCCCCTACTACTATCGTAGGTGGGGCATAAAAATCTGCAATGTTGTCCTCATTTAAAAGCACATAAAAGTCACACCTGCTACTCAGACATAGAAGGCAAAAACTCCCCAGAACCCTATTTTTTAATACAAAAGTATATTTAAAAAAACAAACTATTTGTACACATGATATTATGACCCACTCACACTATCACATTTCTATGTGAACTCTGAAATCCGGGTTAAAATCCTTAATTGGTATACATTTTTAAAATGTGACTAAACTATATGGTAAACTACCTAAACCAAATCTTTCCTCTAATATGGCCAGAAAAACAGACAGAAGCACAGATCAGAAAACATATTGCCCCTTACTATCATAAGTAGGGCATAAACATTTGAAAATCTGAAATTATTTTTGCAAAAAACAAACTGATGTCACTTTTTTCAAACTGCTTATGTATCTTTATGTGAGATTGTAACTAATCTACATTTTCCCCAAATTACTAAGTAATAATTTAATAAAATGGTCAGCTTAAATTTATAAATATGTGTACAATTGATTAATTTCTTCGTTAGTTAAAGAAGCATAAGGGTTAAAGAACACACCAACCATAAACAGTCAGTACACTCAATAAAAAATTAATACTATATAAAACAAAATTTAAGCTGTCACATTGTTCATGTGCCTGTCTCAAGTCAGGAAACACTGATTTTATTAGTGATATTTTAATATTTTTTTGTATTTAAGGGAATTAAGTGTTAAAGCCAGATCTTTGGAAGTCTTTGTAATACACTGGGCAAAAAGTCTGACAAATTGTGAAGAAATTTGTCTCTAGTTAAGGGCTATTCCATTGAAATGTATGTGGGAGGGTAGGAAGGGAAGTTTAATTATTGATTGTGGGTCATGGGTCTTTTTTCAGTATGCGTCTATTACCGTCATGCAAAATTATCTAAAAAATGGTTCTTGGTTGTAGGGATATTTTGAAAGTCCCTTCCTACCCTCCCACATACATTTTAATGGAATAGCCCTAAAGACCGTATGTTTTTATTCTGTATTTTTTTTTTTTGGTCATCACGACCATGATGGTATACTGTCTGATTGATATATACCCAACATCTCTTATTTATACATTTTAATTTCAATAAGACACATAATAAAAAGGTTATCAGTACAAAAACTATCACACATGCAGAAAGAAATTCAGCTATGAAATCTATGTAGCCTATTTCCATGCTGATTAAGCAGAGTACAAGCACATACTTAAAGCCTAAAGTCTCTATTTACCTCGGGTCCGTAATTTTACGTCCCCATCTAAGGCTGCATGCAGACTAATTCTGGTAGGATTTCCACCTAAACCTAAAATCATGCCAAGCAGACTTGAAACAAAGCCAAACTGCTTTAGTATTTGCTCTGTAGATTTCTAGTCATTGTTCAAAATAATTATAACTCTCTTTGGGCCAGATGAGCTATAAGCAAAAGCTTTTTTTATTCACCATTCTGTTTTGCTTTAAAGATGGTTTGAAAAGTCAGCAGAAATTAAAAAAAAATTCTTTCACCACCAAAAACAAGAAAAAAAAACCAAAAAAAAAACCAAACAAATCAAAAGAAAAAAAAAATGTGGGATTTATTTTAAAGATATATATGTTACCTGGTGTTGTAGGTGAATTTGCTAGTATGTAAGTAAACAAATTTATAACTAAAGACCAACATAAATGTTTTGATTAACAAGAAATATGACAACAATAAAACATGCATGTAAGAAACATTTCAACATTCATGCTGAAGTCCATACATGTTATGGTATGGACTAAATCTATTATACTGGTTTTTTTTTTCAATTCCAAATTTTGTAGCTTCATTTTCTTTTTCAACTGTGAATTTATGTAGATAATTACTATATGATAGAGTGGATAAGAAGTACAGTCAGATGGGACATAAAGTCCCAATCTTCTGAGAAAACAAATACACTGCAGGGGATTTTTGAGAAATTTGCATTTAGAAAAGCAAAAAAATATATATGAAAGAGTTTAGGATAAAAAGTTCTGTACAAAATATTTTGATTTGCAACTCTCCCAAGATTATAAGAATCTAGAACTTGCAACAGACCAAGACAAGAAATTCTTACCAAATGGATTCACTTCGTTTTAAGAAATGCCTAATTTTTCTTTCTAAACCTTCCTCCCACAATAACTAATATGCTCATTCAATAAGGCCACCATAAATTGCAAAATATGGTGAAAAAGGTTGCACAGTTTGTTTTTATTCCAGCAGGTGTAAATCAAGAAATGTTTTCTCATAAAAAAAAGAAGAAAATCCTACAACTAAGAACAGTTGAATCCACAGGGTAAGAATGAAAAATAAAGACGGTTCTACAATAAGATGAATTGTATTCAATCTTAATGCTTCTTTCAGATCACACATTCAGCATTAGATATTCAAGATTTCTAAATAAATTATCCTTCCCAGAAACTAACCTGCTTTATTTCCAGCTACAGGTGTGCCTCCTTTAGGATTTTTATTCAGTAGACTGTTGAAGAAATTAGCCAGCATTCCTTCACTTCCAGGTGCTGTACCAGGTTTTGCCCCCTCCATCTGAAATTACAATTCAGTTGAAAACTGTATTACGAATAAAAACCATTAAAAATACAGTTTGATTATACTTAGAAAACACTGCATTAAATATCAGTTTTGATATATACTACTAAAGGGCAGAATTCTTAAAGGGTGTCACTGCATTAAATATCAGTTCTGATATATACTAAAGGGCAGAATTCTTAAAGGGTGTTTCATAGAAGTGCATCTTTTTAAAAAAAATCATGATTCTATGATTTTTCAAGACTTGAAATCCTCTTTATCCATAACTAATTTTGCACTGAAAATAGTATCAGTGTCAACAACAATTGCTGAAAAAACTACTGTAAATTCAGAAATTAATGTGAGGTTTTATTTATAAAATAAAACTGGAAAAGGTTTAATCAAAATTATTAGACCTCACATTATATTTTTTCTGGTAATAAACTATTACAACATGTATAGGAATCACATTAATTCATCTGACATTATCAATAGTTGTGGGAAATTCAAATTGTATACACAGTACCTGATATGGGCACTTCCATATTAAGGAAATTGAAAATCTAGCATGAAATTCAATATATCTTTTTAGAACAATATTTCTGATACATCCTTTTAAGTATGCGGTGAAGATCTACTTCAGAATAGTAATTTAAAAAGTATTCGTAGGCTAGAGACATTTTCATTGATTTTGTTACTTCAAATAAAATGACAAAGTTTAATACCCAATTAAATGTAAATGTCCAAGTAGGACATACTTGTCTTTCAATTTCAAATTCTGCACCATTGAAAAACATTAAGGTGGAGGAACAGTTCATGAGCTATGTTAATATTTTGCATACACCTTTGGCTCGTTGAACTATAACTGAAAATCGAAAAAATAATGCATTTATCTTATTTTTCATCTGAAATATTACTGATTGAATTCTTTCAAAATAAGTGAACATTTGTATAGAAAGCACATAAAATCGGCGAACACTTCTTAAATTTGTCTTTAAATCATTAAATCTCTAATATCTACTACATAGATTTTTCTTAAAACCTATATGTTGTTGATACATAAATTTTCGTTATAATGATATAATAAATTGCTTCGCCGAGCGCAGCTGTATACGACCGCAGAGGTCCAACCCTGAACAGTTTGGGCAAAAATGGACACAATATTAGCGCTTGATACAGGTCTGAATTTGGATTGTAATTAAATATTTGACACATAATAGGTTTCTGACACAGAATAACTGTAGTCAAAGAACTTAGAATTGGTTATATGATTTGATTTGAATTTATAATCAATTTTTTGCTTTTGTGCAATACACTATGCTGTTGCAAATTGATCCCCCCTCCAAAAAAAAAAAATCTATGTAGTAAAAATTAGAGATTTGATGATTCAATACAAATTAAAGAAGTTTTTTCACCAATTTTATGTGCTTTCTATACAAATGTTCACCTATTTTGAAAGAATTCAATCAGTAATATATCAGATGATAAAAGAGATAAATGCATTATTTTTCGATTTTCAGTTATAGTTCAACGAGCCAAAGATGTATGCAAAATTTCAGCAAAATCTGTGCCATAGCCCATTTACTGTTCCTTGCTTGACCTTTACCAAAGAAATTGAATTCTACAAAAGTTTTATCCAGGTAATAATCTAATGCTATATTATTTCCTTTTTTAGACATAATACTAATTATTTACATTTCAGGCAATTAAATTCTAGCAGACTCAAACTAGCCACTGCAAGTTCATACATTTCTATTATGATATTATATTTTACTACAATAATACAACAAACTCTGGTTAAAAAAAAAACTGACTAAATTTTATTTTCAAATTGCATTTCATAAATTTTGCAATAGGATTTTCAATAAGCTTAAAATTTACATATAAATCTAAGCTACATCCTTGTTTATGAAATAGTTAACATTATTGCTATCAGATGCTGGTTTAAATCCATTAAAAGTTTTAATAACTTGTTATTGTACACCAAATTCCAAATATAAACCATACAAAACCAAATAAGTTTTAGTGTTATGTTGTATTTAATACTTAAATCCACATTTTCACCAATAATAACACAACTCTGTAATTTTGTTATTTGTATCTCTGTTTTATACAGGGTTTATGCACCAACTCCACATTACAAAACACACATATTTTAATAGTAACATCTTTAAGCACACATTAAAACTAACCTTTCTCTATATAAAATACAAAATGAAATTTTGGTTTTGAGACTTCTACTCTGATGATTATGAATTTTTCATAGAAATAATACAGGATAAATTTGAGAAGGTAAAGTACAAACACATCTTTTATGACAATTTAACCACAGATTTGTCGGTCATGAGCATTATGTATTTTTATAATATTATACATTTTCCATATATATATATATCTCTAAATTCAATGGATAAATTTTTAATTGTTTATTTTTTTTGAATATGTTTTATGCTTGTCCATAGAAAACATGTCAGCTTGAACCCTTTTGAATACCTAATGTCTCTGAAAACCTAAACAAAGTAATAACAGAAGAAACTATAATTTTAAATTTCACAGTAACTATAGACGGGTTTATCTAGGTTTTGTATGGTCCGGACATTTTTTTTTCCGGATGGCTCACCGACTGCACACAATCCGTTAATTTTTTAAATAAAACTTGTTATGAAAGTAAAATTACACTGGCAGACGATGTTGACACGTCGTGAAACGACTGTAAAAAACTTAAATTAATCTATGAACGTAAATCCGATGACTACATTGCATCTACCTCTTTTGTATAGAAGATCCAAACATCAGATGCGGATCTAGGATTTTGAAAAAGGGAGGGGGTACCGGGTCCCCAAACTAGACAAAATTGTAGTGGAAGCGGTAAGAAGTCTCGATTAACTATAAATAAAGCTCCATAAGGTGCGCTGCACCCCTCCCAAATCTGCCGCTGCACATTTCTTAGATAATAACAATGAAACCTACCCGAGGCTACATGTAGTTTTAATTGTAAGCAAATCAACCCAGTATGAAGAGACGATTTTTTTAATTAATGACGACTATCTTTATGCTGCAAATGGACAGACATTCATTCCGACATCATCAACTCAGACACAAATATTGTTAACAGAGGAGTAAGGTGTTCAAAGTTAAATAAAAGGGGAACCACGTCAGCGTATAGAAATATTATGAATGACAGTGACACCTTATTGTATACTTATGTAACTAAGTTTTCTTTACTCTAGTGGAATTACTACACAAATGTAATTTTCAACTACGATATAGCAGATTAGCTGTTGCTCGATTGTACTGAGGATCGAGGTTAACACTTAGTTTGATATTTTGTTATTTTGGACGGCGCTTTCATATTTCGAAAAGTAAAGGCTTGTAAAATATTTTATTCCTGGGTGCCAGTTCTTGCTGAAAACCTTAAAGGTTTTACAAACAGCTGCATCCATAGACAAATCCTAGCAAAACTCACTATTAAGGGCCCTTTCCTATAAGCCTCATCTTAATGGTCCATATACATGATATAGGTAGGCCTGTGTGCTTAACGATATATTCACTTTACTTTCTTTATACGACGTATACAGTAACTTCTGTTGAAATTTGATTTGAACTTTCCTCAGTAGATTATTCTGTGCATGAATTATAAAATTTTACACATTAGAAAGGATTTTTCAAAGGTCTTGGTAATCAAATAGTCTACTAGAACCTCACGGACCACAAGCACAAAACTCTCGTCTCTGTGAAAAGTTTATCATCTTGTCTATAGGTATATTTTTCAGCAGAGACAAGTAATTGCGCGTCGGAGAAAACGGGTTGTCGAATGATAGGACCGACGGATTAGAGGATTGTTGAATTTTAGGACTGTCTCATTAAAGGTCTGACCACAGAAATTTCTATGATTTGATAAAATTGCACCTGGTTTTTCTAATATATCACATTCGACCCGGCAAGACAATTTATTTTTATTTATGTACGTGTTATTATAATCAATAATGATAATAATCGATATGTAACCTGGGATTAGTATCCGTATATACTATGTCCCGGGTGTAACGTATCAAATACAATTATATTTTAAGGACACGACACCTAGCCCGCAATACACATAATTTTAATGTCCATTCCTTATCTTATTACTTTATTATTTATAGTGTTTATAATTTTGCCGAGGTCAAGTACACCTTCACATTCTTGTGTTTACATAAATTATATGCTGTCTGGGAAATAGATGTATATCTTGTTGATATTTTTTTCACGGTTGTAATGGCGACCGCTACTACGACGACGTCTGGGAGTCGCGTCACAAACTAAGGCAGATAATCGGAAAACCTGTCTATACAGTGATGCAAAAAATGTGTATTTTCTTTTATAAATATTACTGCCTTAATTCTAACAACTATACTGTGGACAATAGCATTCTACAATTTCTACCTAAAAGGTGTATATTAACAGCAACTGAGCAAGAGGAGATGTCTATGCATGTACATTCTTAAGAGAAGATGCAGAGTGGCAAACCATTCAAAAAGTTTCATAAGAAATAATTTTCAATTTTAAGGTTTTTCAATACAAAATGTGACACAAAACACTATTTGTATTGTAAATAAATGGAGTTATTACTTCATTTTTTCAGGTTGCAACATACTCATGTATGATAAGAAAGATTGAAATTCTATTTTTATAAGGATTAAAGGCATTTTGTGGTATGGTATAAAGATATAAAGTTACAAATCAAGATATATATCAAAAAATTGTATATACTGGGTAAAAGACACCTTGAGCTATTTCAAATTTCTTTTTTGAATTGTTTGTTATCTTGTAGCATTACATCAACTATCAACAGTTTTTTTTGTGGTAGAGAGCAATGATATTTATCTTAGGCCAGTTGCAAGATGCTTTAGAAGTTATCTATTGATTAAATTTGAAGTTAAATAGGTGGTACAATGCATACGAAAAATTTTTTGAACTTAATTGAGACATTTTTCAAAATATTTTCAGCATTTTCCTTGCGGTGTTTCCTATTTATGTTAAAATTGGACAGTTATAGTAAAAAAATATACAAGAGTATGTTTATAAGTTCAAGTTATCAGACTCTTATCATCTTGAGGAAATAAAAATGTTAATAGTTGGATATTATTTTGTAAATATTCTTAACATCTTTGCAAAAAGTTTTTAAATTCGACAACTATTCAGATGGGAGGAGATGATTTACGTAGACTAAATTTTGTATAGAAGATCCAAACATCAGATGCGGATCTAGGATTTTGAAAAAGGGAGGGGTACCGGTCCCCAAACTAGACAAAATTCGTAGTGGAAGCGGTAAGAAGTCTCGATTAACTATAAATAAAGCTCCATAAGGGTGCTGGGCACCTCCCCAAATCTGCCGCTGCACATTTCTTAGATAATAACAATGAAACCTACCCGAGGCTACATGTAGTTTTAATTGTAAGCAAATCAACCCAGTATGAAGAGACGATTTTTTAATTAATGACGACTATCTTTATGCTGCAAAATGGACAGACATTCATTCCGACATCATCAACTCAGACACAAATATTGTTAACAGAGGAGTAAGGTGTTCAAAGTTAAATAAAGGGGAACCACGTCAGCGTATAGAAATATTATGAATGACAGTGACACCTTATTGTATACTTATGTAACTAAGTTTTCTTTACTCTAGTGGAATTACTACACAAATGTAATTTTCAACTACGATATAGCAGATTAGCTGTTGCTCGATTGTACTGAGGATCGAGGTTAACACTTAGTTTGATATTTTGTTATTTTGACGGCGCTTTCATATTTGAAAAGTAAAGGCTTGTAAAATATTTTATTCCTGGGTGCCAGTTCTTGCTGAAAACCTTAAAGGTTTTACAAACAGCTGCATCCATAGACAAATCCTAGCAAAACTCACTATTAAGGGCCCTTTCCTATAAGCCTCATCTTAATGGTCCATATACATGATATAGGTAGGCCTGTGTGCTTAACGATATATTCACTTTACTTTCTTTATCGACGATACAGTAACTTCTGTTGAAATTTGATTTGAACTTTCCTCAGTAGATTATTCTGTGCATGAATTATAAAATTTTACACATTAGAAAGGATTTTTCAAAGGTCTTGGTAATCAAATAGTCTACTAGAACCTCGGACCACAAGCACAAAACTCTCGTCTCTGTGAAAAGTTTATCATCTTGTCTATAGGTATATTTTTCAGCAGAGACAAGTAACTGCGTCGGAGAAAGCGGGCTGTCGAATGATGGGACCGTCGGATTAGAGGATTGTTGTATTTTAGGACTGTCTCATTATAGGTCTGACCACAGAAATTTCTATGATTTGATAAAATTGCACCTGGGTTTTCTAATATATCACATTCGACCCGGCAAGACAATTTATTTTTATTTATGTACGTGTTATTATAATCAATAATGATAATAATCGATATGTAACCTGGGATTAGTATTCGTATATATTATGTCCCGGTGTAACGTATCAAATACAGTTATATTTTAAGGACACAACACCTGGCCTGCAATACACTTATAATTTTAATGTCCATTCCTTATCTAATTACTTTATTATTTATATCATTTATAATTTTGCGAGGTCAAGTACTCCTTCACATTCTTGTGTTCACATTAATTATATGCGGTCTGGGAAATAGATGTATATCTAGTTTATATTTTTTCATGGTTGTAATGGCGACCGCTACTACGATGACGACTCATTCTACAATTTCTACCTAAAAGGTGTATATTAACAGCAACTGAGCAAGAGGAGATGTCTATGCATGTACATTCTTAAGAGAAGATGCAGAGTGGCAAACCATTCAAAAATTTCATCAGAAATAATTTTCAATTTTAAGGTTTTCAATACAAAATGTGACACAAAACACTACCGGTATTTGTATTGTAAATAAATGGACAGTTATTACTTCATTTTTCAGGTTGCAACATACTCATGTATGATAAGAAAGAGTGAAATTCTATTTTATAAGGATTAAAGGCATTTTGTGGTATGGTATAAAGATATAAAGTTACAAATCAAGATATATATCAAATAATTGTATATACTGGGTAAAAGACACCTTGAGCTATTTCAAATTTCTTTTTTGAATTGTTTGTTATCTTGTAGCATTACATCAACTATCAACAGTTTTTTTTGTGGTAGAGAGCAATGATATTTATCTTAGGCCAGTTGCAAGATGCTTTAGAAGTTATCTATTGATTAAATTTGAAGTTAAATAGGTGGTACAATGCATACGAAAAATTTTTTGAACTTAATTGAGACATTTTTCAAAATATTTTCAGCATTTTCCTTGCGGTGTTTCCTATATATGTTAAAAATTGGACAGTTATAGTAAAAAAATATACAAGAGTATGTTTATAAGTTCAAGTTATCAGACTCTTATCATCTTGAGGAAATAAAAATGTTAATAGTTGGATATTATTTTGTAAATATTCTTAACATCTTTGCAAAAAGTTTTTAAATTCGACAACTATTCAGATGGGGAGGGGGATGATTTACGTAGACTGAAAAGTGGAACAGTTATCACAAGATAACATGCCAGCGGTGATATACATGCTGTATATATATATACAGGCTACAGAATTAGTAAAGACACATTATGTTGTTTAGTACGCAGACTTACCAGGCGCTACAGGAAAGAACATAAAATTCTAATGTCAACAAAAATATATGGAAACAAATCATAACAAACAGTAAACAAAATATAAACAACACAAACAATAACTCTTGACTAAGATACCATCATTATTTGCTTAATTCTGCTGTTTTTATTATTTTCATTTTATTTTTATTTTTGAGAAATTTTATTTTGCCATAAAATATTTTGAATTCTAATATGACGTGCTTCTTTCGCTTTGTAAACAACACCGTGATAAAATTCTCGATATATCTATACTTAGCGCAGACTCAGAGATGTGCATATTCGTGGCTGTTATTATTTACCTCTCACGTAAATCCACATATATCATAACCTATGTGCAAACACTATGTCGATATTGTTGTGTTCAAATTGAAATTGAAAAAGAAACTACACAACAGTTATTCCTATTATAATGCATAACAAAAAGAATTAAAGCACAAAAGCTTAAAAAATGTATAAAATCAAAATAAAATAAAATTCCGCGAAATTTCATGAATGATCTTGGCGCATTAACTTCATGTCATAACATGAAGTCATACGAATGAAAACTCTCAAGCTGAACATCTTCCGTTACGTATACGCCCTAAGTTCGAATAATATTGCATTAAAATGGAGTTTTGAGGTAGTGTTGTTTCATTTTCTATTCTATTGCATTATTCGCACATTTGTGGATTTCAGCAAGTCAACATGGCGGATCACTCCTTAGTTACGACATGTCAACTCTGGATTTGACAGTAAAAAGTAACCAACGGAAAAAAAAGGTTTGGGTTAAGAATTAATGAGAATTGAACACATTTTTCTAGTGCTTATTTAAGAAATAATTCATGTAAGACTTAGATTTATTTGAAATTTGTAGCTTTCATCTTACAGGGGGTAAAATAGAACAGCCATACACACGGCAATCCTACCTTCGCTTCAGTTTTTAAATTACCGTATTTGTCCTATTAGAATCGAAATAATTCATGGAAGCCATAGATTTGTTGGACATTTACACATGGCCTTGGCCGTGATATTCGTTAACGCTAACGCTCAGGATAAAATTCGAATATCACGGCCCAGGCCATGTGTAAATGTCCAACAAATTATGGCTTCCGTGAATTATTTCTTAAATAAAATTCCAAATTTCTAAATTTTTTGCAAACTGATGATTACCTAGAGTAAAAGTTTTATTCACAGTTGTTATTACAAAAAACGAACAAAATGCATGTTAGAAACAAATAAAAAATTTTTTTTTTTTTACAAAAATTAAATTTTATTTCTTTTTTAAATCATTGTTTTTTGTGAAAGAAAATGTTGCTTATTAATTGTGGTTGAAAATTTGAAATGTACTCCATTAAAACACTTTATATTACTAAAGCTAAATATAAACTAGTTATTTTCAAACAAATATTTTTCATTTGATTGCAAATATAAAGTGCTTACAGTGAATTACAAAATGCTGAAGATAGTGGATTCTGAGTGGTCTTCCTAGTAAAAAGTTGACTATCTCACTGAGGTCTATTGACACTCTAGATGTTAAAACTGTGAGTAAATAATATTTTCTACTGGCTAACAAGGCATACCATATTTTATTTGAACTTTTCAATCCAAAATAGTCTTATAACAATAAGTTGAAATGTTTCGCACCATTTTATTCAATATGGAACTTAGGAACAATGACTTAAATTTACAAAGGAGTAGGGACATTAAGGCCCAGTTTTGGCCCAAGAAAATAAAATATTTGACAACTATTTCAAATCTGCACATACTGTTTGGAAATGCATAGAGTCAGAAAATATAAATGAAAAACATCAGAATTTTTATCTGATGACGTCACAATTACGTCATAATATGTACCATTTTCATGAAAACGATGAAAAATAAAGAATTTATGCAGTTTTCCATCGTTATTTCCACTGTGGAAACATCGTGCGCAGCCAAGAAACAACAAAATAATTTAAGAGAAGCTTTATTTTAACTATTGACATAATCTCACCAAATATAAAGTTGTTTCTTGTGTGCACACATACTTTGCCAATCTAAAATATACTTACAATTTGATGAAAAACAAGGAAAATCAAGAAATTTTACAAAATATACAAATTTCGTCATGGTTTGTTGCCATATGCATGGTAACTCGTTAAACGCGAAATTTGTTTTTATTTTCTGAATACCTGGTACCTTAGTCTAGTTAAAACAAATTTAAGAAATATGTTTGACAACTTTTAATTTTGCAGTAATATTTGGGCCAAATAAGGGCCTTATTGCCCCTACTCCTTTGTAATATCCTGTTACATTCGAATCATTGCAAGAAACAAACAGCTTAAACCAGAAGATTTCACTGTTAACCCTTCCCTGTTATAAGCAGTCTCAAGTTACAACAGTATTTTTCCAAAACAAAATACTTATATATCTTCCGCATTTTGTAATATACTGTTACATTCAAGTCATCATAAGTGATTTGTGCCTGACCACGATATATCTATGGTGACTAACCTTTTTAGGTGATGCTGTAGACTGTGGTGTCGTCTGTTGTTGTCTTGGCGGAGTGGTTGTAGATGTGCCTGCTGGAGGCCGCTGAGGAGATTCCTGCAAATTTTTTTGTTACTGTTAATTTGCTGCAGTTTTATTCTATTACTGTAGCTTATATTTCAAGAAGCCAGTTTTGCTTGTTTTAAGATAATTTAAATAAATACTCCAATACTGTGCTATCAAATTATTTTTAAAAAACAGATCATGTAGTTTTCATCCACCAAATTCAGGCGACTCTCAAGCAATCAATCAAATCAAAGATAGAGTTAAATGTTAAATTTGTACTTTTGAGCTAGATGTCACATTTAAGTTAGAATAGAGTTTTCAAAAATATGTATATATGATACTGAGTATGATTTTCCTTATTCCTTTAACTTGATTAAAATATTAAATTTCCTGAATAAATGCTATCTTAACTAACTGGTTAAAATGTTACAGTATGAATATTTTGCAATCTCATTAAAATACAGATCTTGAGTCCCAGTTTCGCTTACATGGATCTGAAAATGCTCTATTCTACTTTCTGTCTTAACAACCTTTCATGATCCTCAGGTTTAGTGGTAATAAGCACTTATAAAAATGTGAAGGCAGAAATTTCATTGCTTGATATAAAATTTATCAAAACAGAAAGAAGGAAGGAGTGTTGTTGGATCAAAGTAAGCGAAGCTTAGGCACAGGATCTGTTTTTTAATCAGATTGAATATTTTAATTCTTTTAAGCAGTCAAAGCAAAATTTGTTCATTAAAATACCCACCCCTCCTGGGCCTGGTGCTGGTGTTTTATTTAATGTAGTTTGTTGTTTCAGTAAGAATACTTGTTCATCTTCTACTGATACTTCTGCATCTCTCTGGATTTGCTGTAAAAAAAAAGAATTTGTTGTATTTTTTTTTAGCTTTTCAATATTTTTTTAAAGGATAATCAAATTCATATCAAGGAAAATTGTCCTTCTCAGTTTTTTTACAGTATGCAAACTATAAAACATGTTTTTAATGAACAGAAACCCTACTGCAAAAACATTGACCAATATCATATTGTTATTGCGAACCAAATGAAACTCTTCCACAAAGTCACATTTGTCCTCAGTGTAGTTTATTCACTGGTATAAACATTTACTGGAGGCAACTTTTATCACTTTCAAATGAAGTAACAAACTTATTTTGCCGCGAAAGTTAGATTGATGTACGCTCTCTGAGTAACAAGTACGGAAGTGCATGCAGTGATAAAAGTTGTCTTTTATTAAATAACCTGCTACACACTGTAAAGTCAATGCTTAAACCTCTTTTCTTAAGAAAATGAATCGTTTATGTCAGAATTTCTTTAATAATCAATAAAAATTGATGTTTTATCAACTTGGTAAAATTGAAAATGTCTGATGACGAAGCGACTGAAAGCGAGTATCGTAAACAACAGGGCGACTTGTTTTCGCTTTTGAGGGTCGGGCAAAGCGAAGTGACGGACGGAAAGCGACTTCTTCGCCCTAGTCGCCTGGTAGCGTGAGCCCTGCATGTAATCAGCTTACAAAACTGCATGTGATGTTGTATTTATTCAATAATATATTTTAATCTGTTCGATATATACACTGATATAATCATAAAAGTTGATTTCTGACCAAATTTTTATGCATTTTCCTATTGAAATTTGCATTTTTGTTGTCTTTGTTTAGTTATAGAATATATTTAAAAGGGCCTTAATTTAAACATCCACATTTTCTGTTTTTATTTGTCAAACACACAAAAAAAAAAAAATTTCAATAGGAACAATGTTGAAAATTTTGTGAGAAATTAACATTTAATAATTGAATCAGTGTTTAATTGAACAGATTGAAAAATATTTTCTCGATAATGACTTTTCCAGTTAATCTTTTATTTCAAGTAAAACATTGTACTAGGATTTCAGGATCAATGATGATTTTAGCCATTTCTATCTCTGTTCAAATATCATTTATCATTATTTGAATAAATATATTACTTGTGATTACTTTTGTAGAAAGTTGTTTGATATAAATATACATAAAATCATTTTTTTTTACTTTTGTAGAAAGTTGTTTGATATAAATATACATGGAACTTTTGATAGTTCAGATTTGTTTTTTTTTTGTAAAATGAAGAAATTTTCTAAATGTTATTGCTGTTTGTAAAACATGCCTTAACACACAAATCTTTTCTTAATTTTCATTACTTGACCTGTTTAGTTTGCCTGCTAAAGGTGTGATTATATAAAAGAAAAATGTAACTAACTTAAACAACTATACTTTTATGATATATTCTTGGATAAACTGACTTGCATACCTTTCCTACTTTTGGTTTGGCTATTTTATCTTCATATGTATCATCTGGTTTCATATTGTGTAAATTTTCAAATAATATACTAATTTTTTTCTCATTGTCCCAGCCTGCTGGACTGTAAAAGTTAAGCAAGCATCATTTTAGTATAATTGCAGACTACGAAAATTAGTATGCATACAAAGTTGACCAATAAAATAACATTTCAGCTGTTTTACTAATGGTGAGAGCTTTTGTTGTAGTAAAAGATGTTCCTGTACCCTGCTGTGAATGCTATTACCATCTAGTATAAGGGTCATCCCACTGTCTGTATCACTCAGCTCAGCTCTTAATAAAATTGTAAATCACGGCTTTGTGACATCAAATACGTTGACCTGGCCTTAATAACTTTAACCCGGACATATCACAGACATCATAATGAATGAACCGACATTCATCAAAGTTTGACTCGAACTTATAACTTCATCTTCCAGTTTGCTAGTGAAACAAAGAAAACACTTGTTTCTATTATGCAAAATACGCAAATACAACCCGATAAATCATTTATCGGGTTATCTGCATATCTATTTTGTTAAACATCAGATGCTCGACACTATAAGAAGCCTTTTTGAACTCGTTCGCTGTGCTCACTAGACAAAACATTTCATATTGTGACTCACAGCTGATATTTTACAAAATCAATATGCAGACAACCTGATAATCGATACTAATTTACCCAGTGAAAAAATTAAGTAAACAAAATCTAAAAACTTTCAAGAGGATTTAAACCTAGCTTTTATCACAAAACTATATTGTGACGAACTTTTTGTAAGTACCATGCATTTATTGGTCATAGTCTAAGGGCAAAAATACATTTCAAAAAACACACAAATCACATCAAAAGCCAACTATGTATTTGAGATAAAGATTGGTTGCTGTATAACATATTTGTTTTTCGTTTATTGTATTGTACATCATTGGTTTTCTCATTTTAATTGTTACATTAAGGGTCATGGTAAGGGTCTTTTATAGTTTACTTTACACAATGGGTTTTGCTTATTGTTGAAAGATGTGCTGTGGCTTAAATCTACGACTTTGTTCTCCGGTGGATGGTTGTCTCATTTGGTAATCATACCACAACTTTTTATCTCTATATTATTTTAAAATAAGACAAATATTCGTACATATTTTCCTTGCTTTTCTCGTCTTTTAATTTTGAACAATAAAAAATAAAAAATTTGTTTTAAATGTCTTTCTTAATATAAAGAGCCAATATAAAATCAACTTACACAAATACACTATCTTTTTCTACAACATATGCTGGCATATCAAATGGGAAACCATAAATTCTATGTACTAAATATCCATATAATAAATCACAATTCTTTTCTTCTTTCACTGATGTGTACACCAAAGAAGCACCATCTAAGTAACTGATTAAGGAATTTGTGGTATCTTAAATTCAAATTACATCTACAATTTCTCATATACAGAAGCAATCCAAAAACTACAAACAACTGCACAGACAATGATGACAGATGTCAAGGCCATAATTTGCATATCAGAGATCTCTTTACTCCTCAAAACTTCATCTTTAAACTTAGTTGACCTAAGGAAACAATATTAAAACATGTTGCCTATTGTTATCTATGCCACTGCTGCATGAATGAGAAGAATTGAAGCTTTCAAGGTATTCATTTGTTACAAAATAACATATTATCACTAAAGTTTAACAATGTGTGGCAGAGGTCTGAAATAAATACACCACCATCAAAACTTGCAGATGAATTATTTCTTGAGTATCTCTTGTTTGTCTGTGGCTAACACTTATAAACTTACTTGTTTAGGGAAACCCCTTAAATTGGTGATTTTTTTTCTACATAGCAACTTCTTAAATAAATTGCTTCACGGCGCAGCTGGATACGACAAAGAGGTCCAACCCTGAACAGTTGGGGCAAAATGGACACTTGGATTGTAATTCAATATTTGACACATAATAGGTTTCTGACACAGAATAACTGTAGTCAAAGAACTTAGAAAAAAAAAAATTTACCCCCTTTTTTGCTTTTGTGCAATATACTATGTATGCTGTTGTGAATTGACCCCCAAAATAAAAAAAATTATCCCTCCTTTCTTTTCAAAAATTAATTTTACCCCACCCCTTTTTTCAAACAAAAAATATTTGAAGAAATTTTCTTTTTGATTTCTGAAATCTTGAGGAGAAAAATTGTCCCCAATTCTTTTTAACCCTCCCCCACCACCACCTTTTTCCAAAAAAATTCTTTCCCTCAAGATATGGTCATAATCTCAATTCAAATTTCCAATGGAGTTTGCAACCATAATAACCCATTTAAATACATCATAAAAGTCTTAAAATAGAAAATGACATAAATAAGCATGGCTAAAATTAATAAACCTTAATCAGCATTTTTAAAATTATTAAAATAGTAACTTCTAAAAATAAATTGACAGCTAATCACCTCAAGACAATACAACATTTCTTTATACATAATTTAAAAGCAGTGCAAGGGAGTAAATTCAAACACAACATTGTACTTAAGTAATTGTCCATTAATCAGGACATCCTTGTTTTTCTCACTTTTTGCCCTTAATTCCTAAACGGTTTGAGGCATAACCCCCATAAGCCAATCCTAACCATCCTTTTGTGGTATGGAAACTTGTGGTATAATTTCAGAGAGATCCATACACCGTTCCACAAGTTATTGTCATGAAACTAGAAAAATGCTTATTTGGGCCCGTTTTTGGCCCTTAATTCCTAAACTGTTGGGACCATAACCCCCAAAATCAATCCCAACCTTCCTTTTGTGGTTGTAAACCTTGTTTTGAATTTCATTGATTTCTATTTACTAATACTAAAGTTATTGTCCGAAACCAAATGGGTTCGGACGACGACAACATGATACCAATATACGACCGCAAATTTTTTTGCGGTCGTATAAAAATTAACTTGAGTAACAAATCACAAATTTCTTGTATTTCGAAATTTGAGGGTATTATGCATGAGTAAAACACACATAAAGGATACATTTTAAACAAAATTTCCTAACATGCTGTTGAATAAAATCAAAATGCTCTTCTCTGTAGTCATGTTCTTTTTCTAACTTTGAGATTGCATCACTCTGAAAAATAACACACAAAATGAAGCAAGCATGATCATTTTAGAAAAGATTTTGATGAACAATTATATAAAATATCATACTGTAAGGGATCATAGATTTATTCTTACGAGGAAGCTCGGGGATGCTCGGAGGATGCTCGGAGCTTTTCAGTAGGCTCTTCTCTGCAGTTTATGTGAAAATAATTATCATGATCCATTAAGATGTCAATCAAATCTACACCACTTCTATAATAAGGAAAGTAGAGCATTATAGAGAAGCTCAATTAACACCTGCGTAAACATCTGATCTATTCAAATACATTTTGCATGAAATTTTACAAATTATAGAATAGATTAGAAATTCTTCAACAGTACTGTGTAATGCTTGGAAAGAAATCTCAAGTCTCCACAAAAAGGAAAGTCATTTAACAAAAATATATAATTATTATATTTAATAATCATTTCTTATTTTATAATAAAAAATTCTCAAGTTATCAAGACACAAACAACAGTCAGGGGTGATACTAAACAAGTTAATTTTTTTAGTTACTTATTATAATAATAGGTATTTTTGTTTTTGAATTATTTGATATAATCTCATTTGTTATTTTAAATGTCAAAAGTGGACTAAATGTAGTTTTAAGATTTTTATATCATTTCATTAAGTAAAATTAAGTATTTATCCAACTTGAGATGAGTATAAAGATTACTTTAAAATAATGACAAAATATTACTTTAATAAATTATTTTATACATCTTGAAAACTAAGTATACTTACAATTATTTAAGGAACATATGTAATTGTTTTTGATAAAGATTTCAAATTATAAATAACTTCAAGTCTTAATTAAATCACAAGGTTCCATCCATTTATATCTGTTCATCTCTAAGATTTTAATGGAAAATGTTATTTTAATAGCCCCAAGAGACCAATCTTTGACCAAGAAGTGTGGCATCAGAAAAGCAATTAGTGTTTCAGGAGGATTTAAATAGTTTTATACTGCATGGGAAATAACCAGATGTGAAAATTTGTTAAAGCTTGTAAAACCTGTATGAATGGACACCTATAGAAATAATATTAACAGAAAGTACTTATTCATGATATATAAGTAATATTTGAAACAACCTTGTTTTCAAAATAACTTGTATAGGTAATTTTGAAAATTACTTGTTTAAGTAATGCCCTTAACTAAACAATGGTATTTTTTTTTATAAAATAGCAAAGTCATTTTCATAAAAAATTTATGGCTACTTTAAGAAAAGTTGAGGAGGTAATACCACCATTGTTTTCCCTCTTGTACGTCTCTCTTTAATTGGCATTTTTTTTTATAATTGTGCGGATTTGGCTTTATTTTGAATAAAGAAACACTTGACATAAGTGATGTTTTATCCTGTCCTGTACTTCAGTGAAAATCTAATATAAAATTGTTTTCCCACTATCAGTCTTTGTTGTTTAATTGGTGTTTTTCAAAAATATGTGCAGATATTATCTGTTTTAAAAAGAAATACTTAACATTAGTAAAGTTTTTCCTGTCCTGTACTATAGTAATAAAGAACATACTTTTCAGTGCATATAAGAAAATATATAGAGAGAATTTGATTGGTTAACTTCTGGTTATGTTTACTTTCTTATATGCACTGAAAATTTATGTTGTTTTATGACTATAGTACAAAAAATACCATTGTTTTAATAGTTAGGGCATTACTTAAAACAAGTAATTTTGAAAACAAGGTTGTTTCAAAGTATTACTTATATATCATGAATAAGTACTTTCTGTTAATATTATTTCTATAGGTGTCCATTCATACAGGTTTTACAAGCTTTAACAAATTTTCACATCTGGTTATTTTCCCATGCAGTATAAAACTATTTAAATCCTCCTGAAACTATAATTGCCTTTTGATGCCACACTTCTTGGTCAAAGATTGGTCTCTTGGGCTATTAAAATAACATTTTCCATTAAAATCTTAGAGATGAACAGACATAAATGGATGGAACCTTGTGATTTTATTAAGACTTGAAGTTATTTATAATTTGAAATCTTATCAAAACAATTACATATGTTCCTTAAATAGTTGTAAGTATACTTAGTTTTTCGAAGATGTATAAAATAATTTATAAAAGTAATATTTTGACATTATTTTAAAGTAACCTCTATACTCATCTCAAGTTGGATAAATACTTAATTTTACTTAATGAAATGATATAAAAATCTTAAAACTACATTTAGTCCACTTTTGACATTTAAAATAACAAATGAGATTATATCAAATAATTCAAAAAACAAAAATACCTATTATTATAATAAGTAACTAAAAACAATAACTTGTTTAGTATCACCCCTGACTGTTGTTTGTGTCTTGATAACTTTTATGTAGCATATTATATAATATGAACTATATTTAAATCATATCATCTAATTATAAAATTTGAGAATTTTTTATTATGAAAAAGAAATGATTATTAAATATAATAATTATATATTTTTGTTAAATGACTTTCACTTTTGTGGAGACTTGAGATTTCTTTCCAAGCATTACACAGTACTGTTGAAGAATTTCTAATCTATTCTATAGTTTTGTAAAATTTTATGCAAAATGTATTTGAATAGAATAGATGTTTACACAGGTGTTAATTGAGCTTCTCTATAATGCTCTACTTTCTTTATCATAGAAGTGGTGTGATTTGATTGACATCTTGATGGATCATGATAATTATTTTCACATAAACTGCAGAGAAGAGCCTACTGAAAAAGCTCGAGCATCCTCCGAGCATGCTCGGAGCTTCCTCATAAGAATAAATCTATGATCCCTAAATTCAAAATTTATTGTAATGTTTATCATGGTTATATTAACATTCTCTGGTTTGCAATAATAAAACTTGTATTCATACTTTCAGTAGTGATTTTCCTTAAGAAAATGTTCACAATCATATTATTTTATTCTAACATTTTTACTAGTAATCAGTGATTCACAATAATAAATGCAAACCTTAATTTCTTAATTTACATTTTTCAAATTGAGTGCACGAATATCTGCAGCTCTCCATTAATAAGATATTAAATTCATTCCCTTTAGTTTCATGAAGCAATTCACAAACAGTTATTCTCATTCTTAATAACAGATAAATGCTTTGATGGTGACTGAAGGACTTTGATTCCTTTTTTTGCATGTTGAAAACAACTAAGATATCTTTTTCAACCTGAAGAATGACCTTGATCTCTCATTAAACATTCGTGAATGCCCTATTAACCCATTTTTTTTCTTTTTTGGTGTGCAACAATCTCTTAGAGTGCTGGACATCCACCAGACAATAATCTGATAAAATACAACGAAATAACAATAATATGACAGTTTACAAACTGGTAAACCCTGCAACATATAACATAGCCTATCTAAAACCTGAAGTCAGGGGTTTAGTGGATGTATATGTTATATTTGTTTTTGTATCTATTGTTATGGTATGTGTTTCAATATAGATTCCAAGATAAATTTATGGCAGATATTTTCTCCACTTGTTAAAGCAGATATTTAAATTGTCAAATGTGGTCAAATATTGCAGTAGATACAGTGATTTAAGACAATGATTTTAAACGGTATGTAGGTAAACTTTTGATGTTTTGTTTCAATCATCTACATGAAAAAAAATTGTGGTCACTTCTTTCATATCAAAATTTAAATAGCAAAATCAGAAAATGGCAATAAAATGTCATCATTGAAGTTCCAACGATTAAAAACTGAAAACAGGCGAAAACAAGTTTATTAAAAAAAAAAAATCCACCAGTCGTCGCAAGTTTGCAAAGGCTAAGAGTCAGGAAAATAGATTTGAATCCACATTAGGTATAACTTACCTGTGTTATAACTACTACAATTGGAATACCTAGGTTGTGTGTTAGTGTATTTTCACCTAACGGTAGCTGAACTTTGTCACTATCGCTGTGTACCGCTGGTGGATGTAGAGGATTGTGATCTCTACGTGGAGCAGACTGTGTTGTCTGTCCCTCTACAGGTTCTACATATTCTTGGAAGTATCGTACCACTATAAAATATAATTCACATGATTTAAATCTTAAACTGATATCTTATTTGTATAAAGGTTAAGTTTGGAAAAATTTGTTTGGTATTAAAATTGTCTATATTTAGAATGTATATATTTATGTATGCTAATCAAATACATGTACCATGATTTAATAATCACAGAATTTGATTAGAATATATAAAGATATGAGTCATAAAAGTTTCAGAAATTCTTTTTTTAACTGTCTTAAAAGACACCTACATGTATCTGTTTCATAATAATCAAACAAATATTTTAACTCTAAGTCACACAGAAGAATGCTCAGCTGGATATTAAAGTTTTTTTTTTTCTCAACAGCTGTTTCACCGCATAAAGTCATTTTATCTGCTATTCTTATAAGTGTGAAGGTTTCTTTTTTAAAATCAAAATATAAGTAGATGCACAATCTGTTTAAGTTTAATTTGCATTTGAACTACATGTATCATGAATCTAATAATTCTAGAAACGGATTTTAACACAACATACAACAAACATATTGACAAAACTTACTGACCTAATTTAATTTCTAAATATAGCATAACAATATTTTCCAGTTAAGATCCTAACAAATATGTAATCAATTTCAAGGCCACAGATGGTACATTTACAACCAGATTGATTCCAGGTCCCACATAGTTATACAGTGTGTAATGATGAACTGTGTAAACTTATCTCTCCTACTATTGATTTTAATCAAATGATAGTGTACTTTTGAATACAGATACAGTACAGGTGTTGTGAGTCATCAAATTTATTAAAATCATAAATTAAAGATTTTTGTCAGCTTCTTTTCTTTGTAGTATGATATACATTGTATTTTGCAACACATTTTAGAGGAGTTTAATTTTCAGAACTTGTTTAAATAGAAGTTTTACACATAAATTACATTGTATACAATGGATTTTTTAATGCAATTAGTTTTGATGCATTTAATAATTGCAAGCTTTTAAAATAATCAATACCTTGTAACTTTGTAAATAAATTTATAAAATACAAATGTACATAAGGCCAACTAAAATAATTAGTAGATTTTCATCAAGCTTCTTGAAAAAATTGTCAACTTAAAAGAACAGTTTTTGTGTAAATCTTGCTATACATGTATGTTGGTCAACTTTTTGTATTCAATAAACAGTGTAAATAATTGCGTAACTTCGTGCTAAGTTCAATTTTTTATTCCAGTCATGTTTTTATACAAATGTTGCGCTTTGTATATCATTCATAGTCAAAATTTCCTGACACAAAGTATAAATAAAAAAATCCAGAGTTTTTCTAATCACTGAAATATATGACATACAATGATTTGCATTCTTTGACACCACTTATTACTTGTTATTCGAACATTTCAGGACCCTCCTTAATTAATCAACTCTTCTCGGAAGATAATATAGACCTCATACAGCAGCAGAATATATCAACTTATCTATTTTGGTTAAACTACTCGAAGAAATATGAAAACCAAATTTTGCAACAAGAAGTTTTGAAAAAAAAAAACCAAACTATCGACGCGGTTACTGGTAATGGAAATGAACAAAATCTGGAAATCGTATATTTCTAAAATAGAAAAAGTTGGGGCAGGACGATTTCAGAGAGGTGGGCGGGATGAAAATCTATGAATTAATTTTAATTGGCCTAACTTGATTGCTGGTTCCTTTATAAATTCTCATATTACACTGACAAGGTATTTCTTTGAATCAAACTAAAGAACTTTTTCACATGTTTCAGAAGATTTTTATTTGAAATATGTGGATTTATTATTTTTTGTTGGATACCAAGTGGATCAGGAATAGCACAAAATAAATGTTCTATCAAAATGTATCCAGTTTTAGACAACACCATGAAATCATATATCCACGAAAATACAAGTTTTTCTCAATCCACGAAATTAGTACCCACGAAAATATATAAATTCACAGTTATACATCCTTAATCAACAGCATTCACTGTGAAAAATCATCATCATTAGTAATTTGTACCGATACATCATGTGTACAGTAAATTGGGGAAGCAGCACTTACAACTTTCTTCATATTCTCTCCTATCTTCTGGTGGAAGCTTCATCCTATCTATATGGTGTTGTAAGACATGTGCCCATTTATCTAATGATTCTAATATTGACCAAGGTTGTGACATGGATGCCATTAATACGACTAGACTATGTTCAAAGTTCTCTTCAGTTATACAATATTTAAGTAAACTAGTGTGTGTTGTATCTCCATCTAATACCCATACTCCTAATCTAGTTTGATCTGAAACATTAAAAAAGAATTTTTATATAACTTGTACTTTACCTTCAGTTTTCAATGGCGTTCGAATAGCCAAATATGTACTTAACCCCAAGTTTTCAATGGCGTTCGAATAGCCAAATATGTACTTAACCCCAAGTTTTCAATGGCGTTCGAATAGCCAAATATGTACTTAACCCCAAGTTTTCAATGGCGTTCGAATAGCCAAATATGTACTTAACCCCAAGTTTTCAATGGCGTTCGAATAGCCAAATATGTACTTAACCCCAAGTTTTTAATGGTGTTCAAATAGCCAAATATTTAGTGTTTTCTGTGCAATCATTTATGTATCATTGCTTGGACTTAAGCCTTTTAATGAGAAATGCAGTTTCCCTACATAATTATTCTTCATTTTTATTACATTATTTACCCTCGTTAAATTGTTACCTCGAATATGTTATTGTTTAATTTTTGACAAGGTTGAAAAAAGCCCATATTTTGAACAAGAGTTTTGCACATTAAACAAAATCTCCAGAAGACCAGAAAATAACCAATATACACCACAGGTCAAATTAACGATCATCCATATACATGTAATAAATATAAATTAAACAATAGTATTCATTATTAATCGGATGTTGCAATACTTTTCGTGTCATTTCATTCTTGGCACTGTACCTTTTTGTCTACTTTTATAAACTTATGAAATTGTTTTTTTTAAACTGAGTATAATAGTAAATAGAAGCATCATAACTCGTATTAATCTAGAAGGGCTACTTTTCACAATATATAATCAATTCAAATTGTTTTGAAAATAAATGTGGAATGTGGACACAGATGATGCCCCCCGCTTGCATATCATATAAAGTTATAAAGGGACATAACTGAAGAACGATAAAAGTGACCCTACCAAAATTTGAACTTGATCTGTGTTTTGTGGTAATAAGCATTGTGTATAACTTTCATAGCAATTGGTTGAGGCAAACTAAAGTTAGAGAACGGAAACGAAAAATTCAGCAATTTTTCCATTTGTAAAGGGGCATAATTCTAGAACAGTTGAGATGACGCCACCAAAATTCAAACTTGATCTGTGTTTTGTGGTAATAAGCATTGGGTATAAGTTTCATAACATTTGGTTGAGGCAAACTAAAGTTAGAGAACGGAAACCAACTTTGGGACGTCGGTCGGTCGTACAGACGGACGGACAAGGGTAAAACTTAATGCCCCCTCGGCTACGGCTGGGGCATTAAAAAAAAGAATCTTTTGTCTATCCCAAAAGTTATTTCTAGAATTATAAAACTGAAACCAAGATTCAATGTAACAGCTGACACTACATTTAAATGTTTCTTGCAAAGTCACAATGTTTAAAGGGGCATTAGCTGTCAAATTCATGTTCACTGATTTGTAACATACTAAAACATGTATCCAAATTATAAAAAGTCTAAAATAAACAATTTACGATGCATGGACACGATAATATGTACTATCAGGTTTTCATGTGTATTTTAGTCTAGACGTCATTAACTTAACCATCGAGATGACCTCTGAAGACGGCTGATGGTCATATAACCCGATGTAAACAGATAGAGAACACCTGCAATTGCATTTTTCTAGGTCTTGATTTCAGATTATAGGTTTAAAAATATGTTAATCATTGTTTTTACCTGTATAAGAATGATTTTTTGTGGATCAAATCAGTCAACCAAATGGTTTACCTTTGTTTCACTTTCAATGTCGACATTCTTTACCTTTTTAAAGCTGAACACACCTAGTTTATGTGTAACCCATCTCTAGCTAAAGGGTAAATTTGAAGGTCACATGAATACGGATTCAATGAGGTCGAATTATTCACTTGTAAGTGAATAATTCATCAGCAATGTTTCTTAGCTTATTTTGACAAAATTGAACCAAATTGGCTGCTAAAAGTGAATTGTTATTTCACTATTTCACTTTCATTAACAAAAAACATCATAATTTAATTTTTTACGTCTCGTAGCTAATGCCCCTTTTAGAAAATACACACCATCTCTATATTCATCTTTGACATCTATATAATAATATTCTAAACCAGTCCCTTTCTTTGGCTCTTCAGTAGCCTGTAATTTGGCTACTAATGTGGTCTTACCACATTCTGTATCTCCTAAAACAAATAAACAAAAATAATTACTCCACTAAACTAATCATTAAAAAATTAAAATAATATAATATCCCAACTAAGCATTATACAAATCATTAAAAAACAAACATATAATATAATATCCTTACTAAACAAATCATTTATAAAATATATATAAATGTTTTATGTTGATGATAATGGTAGTTTATTGTGTTTCTGGTTAGACATATTCTAAGTCCAGCAACTGATTTGCTGATTAACGACAATTTCAAAACTTCCACCTTTTTCATTTCTAACTTTTCTCGTCATGTTGACCAGGTGCTGCCCATTGTAAAAGACAACAGGGAAAATAAATGTGTTTAGGGTTTCCTGGCCGACCCTAAAATTTTTATGATGATTTCTTCAAAAACGTTTTATCAAGACATTAGTTGCTGCAATCACTAACTTATTTCATCAAAATACTGGACAGAAATGTTGCAAAACGTGTTAAAATAACAACTCCTTGACAAAATACAAATGGAGCAGTTTCCGGTTTGTGTATGTCAATATCTGAACTGGACTCGGTGAATTTTTGGATTTCGACCAAAAAACTAAAAGTCAAAAAATTATTTCTGCCCAACAGACCCTATATATTTTTTTAAAGGAAACCCTAAACACACAATTTTTTTTTTGCCATTTTGTTATTAAATGTTATTGAAATAATACCGCTACATTGACAACAACACTTAAGTAAACTGCATCTTTTATTGTCGACATGTTTCGCCGATTAGATCGGCGCATCAGGACAAAGTATACAAAATCAGAACCCTGAAGTACAGAAAACGGCATCATGTATGTGGACGTCATAATTGTCCATTGTTGACGTTGCTATAGGATACTCTATATCATTATGTAATGTTGAACAGAAAATGAATCAAACATAGTACAATGCAAATGAAGTTACTAAATTTAGAGTTAATCTATAATTGTTTCAATTGTCTTTATCTTAAAAATTGTTGTAAACTATTCTAATGGTAAGTGTATAAATAAAATATGTTTTAAATAGAAATATAAATATGTGTAACATGAATATAAGTACAATGTCAGTGTACAGTTTTATAAAGTTTCTTCCTAATTTGGACAACACTTTAGGGCACACCCTACCATTGACTGGCTTCCCTTTGGCGGAGGTACTACTTCAATCGCGTCGGAATGCCGTAAAGTGGTTAACTGTCATAAAATTTCTTGGCAATGTTGGTTGAACTGGAAATGGTAGTGGGAAGGATTTATGTTCTTTGTATCTTACTTCTTTTAAGTTTAATTTCCTGTAGGTTCTTAATAGTACTGGAAGTCTATCTTGGCTTTTTGTGTTACCGTTGGAACTCGAGTAATAGTCGATCCGACTATTAGTCGGTGGACCTTTTCAGCTACAAATTCCAAGGATTTAGTCTTGACCCTCGTATAAGTCGGACAAAATTTGGACATTTTTTGCAGCTGACAGTTACTGAACGCCGTAAAACCAATGCAAATCCAGGAATTATATTCATTTTCTGCATGAATGTTTGTTTGGTTTGAATTTAGTTGATGTTGATCATGATATTTTATATATTATATAATTAATAAAGATGTATTCATTCCTCTTGTTTTGTTCACTGTTTCATTAGCCATGTGTTGTTTACGTAATGCATCAATGATTTTGTAGGGTAT
Source organism: Mytilus coruscus (assembly GCA_017311375.1). Lineage (NCBI taxonomy): Eukaryota > Metazoa > Mollusca > Bivalvia > Mytilida > Mytilidae > Mytilus > Mytilus coruscus. Next base: position 60,738,765 of record CM029600.1, read on the forward strand.
GACTAATAGCCTATTGTTTGAGAAAAGCGAACATAAACCAATATGAACCTGAAAAAAATTGAAAGTCAAACAAAATAATATTTTTTACAGCACACATAACTCAGTGTTAAATGAGCATGTACACTTTATAATTCTTATTATATTGTGATGATTAAAGGATTAAAAAAATTAAGTGAAGCTAATCAACTTTATATTAAAATAACTCCAACTCATTAGTGTCATCTGTTTACCTATCACTGATATTTTCACACCTTTAGTGAATACAACTCTTTGTCTCTTAATTAGGGGTTATCAATGGATTATATTGGCTTGTCAATCAATTTTGTGATATTTTGTTACCTGAGACATTTTAATGAATAATATTTTGATCTTGGGAATGAATCTTAAAATTATTTTTGATTATTGTATGATTTATAAGTATTGAATTGATATCATGATATCACAATAATGACACAATAACTCCCTGAATACATCCTTTCACATAGTTGGTACATTGTTATCTCCTTTTCATTTTTGGTTCTTGGCTCTTCTTTTGGGTTTATGAACAAACCATTTGACCATGAAAATCAATACCCAAACAGTAAACAGTGGGAATTTCAACACGAATTTGCGAAATTGATAACAAAGAACAAATAAAACACAAGGACAGTATTGTAGTCTTTTATTTTCAACAAAAACTTTTTATTTATTGATTTATGTAGGTTTGGCAATCACAAACGTAGTTTTGACCAGGAAATTCACTCCTGACCACTTTTCTCAAGCTTGAATTTTCCTCTGGTCGCTGGATCTCGTCTATTAGTCGGTACCCTCTCTGGATTATGAATTTTACTCCCAATTTTCCGACTAATAAGCGAGTAGGTACGGTATCTCCATTTACTTTTGAAAGATCCTTTTAAGGTTTCACACTTAAATAATTCTATATTTAATTTTTCGATGGCACGGAATGATGGTACATATAAATCTTGATGTATTGGCCGTCCTGTTGTAGGAATGTAATCCTCTGTTTGTTCTTCATATAATTTTCCTTTGTTTGGTGGTTTTTCAGTAATTGATGGTATCAGTTGTTTGTTGGCTTCTTGGAATTCTTCGTTCTTGCTCGGTGTAGAGATGGCCATGGGGTCGGCGCTGTGTGGTATAGGCGGATCCGGGGATGCAGGGGTTCAGCCGGAATATCATAAGATAAATAAAGAGTTGCTGAACCAACGCCTCCTATGTTTTGTGCTGGTAGAGTTCCCTTAAGTGGATACCAGATGGTATGCAGGGTTGTCAGATAAAAAAATCAAATACCGCTACATTGACAACAACACTTAAGTAAACTGCATCTTTTATTGTCGACATGTTTCGCCGATTAGATCGGCGTCATCAGGACAAAGTATACAAAATCAGAACCCCTGAAGTACAGAAAACGGCATCATGTATGTGGCGTCATAATTGTCCATTGTTGACGTTGCTATAGGATACTCTATATCATTATGTAATGTTGAACAGAAAATGAATCAAACATAGTACAATGCAAATGAAGTTTCTAAATTTAGAGTTAATCTATAATTGTTTCAATTGTCTTTATCTTAAAATTGTTGTAAACTATTCTAATGGTAAGTGTATAAATAAAATATGTTTTAAATAGAAATATAAATATGTGTAACATGAATATAAGTACAATGTCAGTGTACAGTTTTATAAAGTTTCTTCCTAATTTGGACAACACTTTTAGGGCACACCCTACCACTTGACTGGCTTCCCTTTGGCCGGAGGTACTACTTCAATCGCGTCAGGAATGCCGTAAAGTGGTTAACTGTCGCAAAATTTCTTGGCAATGTTGGTAGGGTGTGCCCTAAAAGTGTTGTCCAAATTATAGCAACGTCAACAATGGACAATTATGACGTCACATACATGATGCCGTTTTCTGTACTTCAGGGGTTCTGATTTTGTATACTTTGTCCTGATGCGCCGATCTAATCGGCGAAACATGTCGACAATAAAAGATGCAGTTTACTTAAGTGTTGTTGTCAATGTAGCGGTATTTGATTTTTATCTGACAACCCTGCATACCATCTGGTATCCACTTAAGGGAACTCTACCAGCACAAAACATAGGAGGCGTTGGTTCAGCAACTCTTTATTTATGTTATTGAAATAAGTATAAAAATCTGAATAATGTGTTTTATTCAAGAAAATTTGACACATCTTTTGGTCCGGTATAACCTCATTTGGTCATTTGGTTTTGTAAATTCTTTGAGTTAAATATTCAAAATGTGAAGATGTAGATATAAGATGTGGTATTAGTGCCAATGAGACAACTCTCAATCCAAATCAAAATTTATAAAAGTAAACCATTATAGATCAAAATACGGTCTTCAACACAGAGCCTTGGCTCACACTGAACAGCAAGCTATAAAGGGCCCCAAAATTACTAGTGTTAAACCATTCAAACGGGAAAACCAACAGTCTAATCTTTATTAAAACGAGAAACGAGAAAACTTATGAACCACATCAACAAACGACAATACTAAACATTTGATTCCTGACTTAGGACAGGTGCAAACAATTGCAGCGGGTTTAAACGTTTTAATCAGTGTTCCAGCTAGGTCGTTTTCACAGGGCGGTCCGCCCGCCCTTTCAAGTGCCGCCCTGTGCCCTTTTTCTGATGCCCTGCCCTTTTCGTAAGTCCATGCCTTTATTACCGTAATATTTTGATGAAAATACAATTATTCTACCTGTCTTCATATTTATGACAAGTTTATGACCTCAGCTAATTATCATTTACAGCAGGTGTAATAAGTTGTGATTACAGATAATCCGCTTATCGACATCGGATAGGTCATTAATCCGTTAATTAAACTTCATAATTGACCATTGTAATAATTATTCTCATTAAATTCGGTCAGTCAGGTTTCAATTTCAATATTTCTCAAAAGATGACAATTTGCCTTTTCGCTTTATATCCGTAGATCGTCTGTTGTTATGATCATGATGTCAAAGATTTATTTTTTAATTGATCTTTTAAACTAGTTTTAATCCAGAAGAAAGTAAAACAATGCTTGACTGTACCTTTCATTGAATAACTATATCCTAATTAAATTAATTAAAGCTGTAATCCATGATCACAAATTGAATGCTTTGTTTACATTTGTTGAAAGCCATGTGCTTTTAGGCGGAAAATTCGAAAACCCTTTAACAACAAACAGTTACATTTCATTGTTATTTATAGACAGTAAGAATTTCAAATTGATTAACTGCTAAGATTATTTCATTAAAATGAAGTTTTAATGGTACCAGACCTTCACCCTTATCTGAAACAATAGTGTAACATCACAACATAGAAAGACACACTATAAAATATCAATTGAAATGGCTTAACTCAATCAAAAGACATATTAACACCAGTGAACATACACTGAACAAATAAATTTGATCTATGATACAATGTAAATACAAAATAAACCATGCAAATGTTTCAAAGTCAATAAACCATCATAAGAAGGTGGGCCATATAATCTCCATGAAAATTAGCATGGGGCCAAGTAATCTCCCATGGAAATGAGATGTGCCAATGCAAACAACTGCATACCAAATATCATTGACTTTGTCACAGCGAGACAAAAATAAAGGTACATGTAAATGTATCAAATATTGAAGCCTTTTTCCAAATAATAATTACATTCTAGAGAAAAAAAGAATTGTAGGTCCACTGAAGGACCCATGAACAAAAGTTCCAGAAAAATCACCAATTAACTAAAATTTGACAGTTGTAGTCCATGGATTCATACTGACATAGTAACTATTTAAAAAATTCATTCTCATGGCTTAAATTCCTAGTTAACTTTTTGCAATTTTTCTTTGGGTAAATAAATGTAGTCTTTTTACTTTGGATGATCTTGAAAATCAATTAAAGTATAAAGCTGGAAATGATCATATGCTTGATAACAACTTTTCATTTACTTCTCACACCAGCTCTATATTGCAGCAAACTTGTACGGGTCCCCTTGGAAGGGGCAAAACATATGTCAAAATATTACTTGTGAGTTTGTATTCAAAACAGGTTTTGCTCATGGTACTGTTACTTTAGTAAAAAATTTTCTATAACTATTACAATACAAATCTAGCAATTTCTATGTATCAAATTCAAGAAAAAAAAAGATAATAAAACTTACCTAGAGCTAAAATAGATTTTGATGTAGGTAAATTTGTTGAAGAGCTAGACTGTACTTCTCCCAAGATAGTTGACCTAAAATATATTAAGGTAAATTTATTACAACAGACATGTTAACAAATTTTATTGCAGGAAGTAAATTCTAATTATGGTGTTAAAAGTCTTAAACAGTTGAGCTGAATGCAACATTAACTAATTATCAACTAAAATTTGCATATTAATCATTTCTTTGACAACTATATTGCTGGTATTGCCTGGTAATTAGGTTTAACCTGCATAGGTAAACAAATTTCTATTCCCTAAGATTAAGCCAGCCATGTGATCAATATAGAAATAAGAAGATGTGGTATGATTGCCAATGAGACAACACTCCACCAGAGACCAAATGATGTAAAAATCAACAACTATAGGTCACCAAATGGTCTTCAACAATGAGCAAAACCCATACTGATTTATCTATAAAACAATAAAAGATAAACAAATATGATATACAGCAACACACGACATCCATTGAATTACAGGCTCATGACTTGGGATTGGCACATACAAAAATGTGGCAGGGTTAAACGTTTGCTGGCACCAAACCGTCCCCTTAATTAAGAACAGTGGTGTTATAGTACAACATAAGAACAAACTATAAAAATCAGTTGAAAAGGGATAAACTCATCAGATCGATACACACACACACATGACATAAGCAGAAAAATTCTAACAAAAACACTTTCACGTTTGTGATTTACACGTTCTTACATATTTTCAGGGCTCACACTACTTCAAAATCATAGGGAGAAGTGACTTCTCTTTTTGAAACCGGTAGGGAGAAGTGCTCGTTTGCTTGCGACGCTACAATGTTTGGTTTTTACTATATAACATGTATAATATAAAGGGCCATATATGTATCCTTTTTTTATAGGTGTTCAATTCATTCCTGAGTCAATTAAAGTAACAGTTGTTTAAGTTTATGTCTTAAATAGTCAGTTATAGTTGCATAAATATATTAATCCTCTTGTCAGAATCTGCCAACTAAATATCTACATGTAGCACTTCAAAAAGGAAAAGAAAGTATCATATATCAATTAAAATGCAATTAAAAAACTATTCTGTTTATCGTCCTAATGAAATTCACTGTTTCTCATTAAAAAATATATATATATTTATCAAAGTTAAGCAACTTTAATCAATAAATTGAAACAATGCATTTTCATGGAAATATATACATTTAGCAAGGAGATCTAACCAAAAGTCTAATAATGTGTGTGGAATGCGTGATTTTCACTTAAGGGGTCATTATTCTTTTGTTAGCTGTTCAATTCAGGCGTCTGTAGTTATTATAGTAAGAATAAGGATTTCAGTCATAGCTTTCGATTCGTACAAATATTTCAATGACGGAGAAGAAAATTTACGAAAATAAACAAAGTTTGACAAGCGATTCGGAAAGGAATATGAGGCTTTTAATGCAATCAATGGATCAAACATTAACTAAAGGCAATTTTGATCACTTTCCAATGAAGTAAAAAACTTATTTTGCCGAAAATCAGAATGATTTGATATATGATCTTGAGAAACAAGTACCAGTAGTGAAAGAAAATACTTCATTAAAAAGAACGACCAATCTGTGTAAATTCAATACTTTCACATCTTTTCTAAAGAAATAAATCGTTTACGTCTTTGAATTTCTTCACTTTTAAATGAAAAATATGCTGTTTCATTGACTTGGTAAGAAGGAAATTGCCGATGACAAAAGCCACTGCAAGCGACTATTGTGAACACCAGGGCAATAAGATATCGCTTTTGACGGTCAGGCAAAGCGAAGTGATGGAAGGGAAAGCGACTATTTTGCCCCAGTCGCCTGCTAGCGTGAGCCCTGACCCTATTGAAAATTGTGGCTTAATTTAATTCCATTTGACCCAGTAGTTTACGAAAAATTGTGAAAAATTGACTTAAAAGGGCAATAACTCTTTATGGGGTCAATTGACAATTTTGGTCATGGTGACTTATTTGTAGAGCTTACTTTGCTGAACATTTTTGCTGTTTACAGTTTATCTCTACCTATCATAATAATCAAGATAACCAAAAACTGCAAAATTTCCTTAAAATTACCAATTCTGGGGCAGCAACCCAACAACAACAAGTTCCTGACTTGGTACAGGACATTTTAAGAAAAAATGGTGTGGTGGGTTGAACCTGGTATTACATGTATTATGGCTAGCCAAACCTCCCGCTTATATGGCAATGTTAAAAATATCGCTAAAATGATAACACTGCTTGACAGGAAAACAGTCTGATGTATCTGAAAATTTCAGGGCAGACACCGTTAAAAGGCTTGTATAGTCTGCGGTTTTATTCTCCAAAATTGAACCTGCCAGACTATAGAGTACGATAAGCAAGTAATAAGAGAAAAAATCGATTTCGCAAGGTGGTTTGTTTTCGTTCCGCCATATTTGTTATTGATATTGTAGAGGGCACTCTTATCATTTTCAAAACTAATAATTTTACCTTATCCATAGTAATATGTTATTTTTATTCAATATCAAATATATACTGATAGACTAAAAACATTGTTTTACACACAGATGGAACTGTTTTACTTTCAAAGTCGTATTCTAGTGATATCTATTAAGTACTGATTTTCCGTACACTCTAACCGTATTTATTTTCTTTTACACGTGCTATTCAAACTTCTGGTTAAAACATACACAAGTTTCTAAATTGTTTTTTTGTGTGATTTTGACACATTTTAACATTCGTGAAGTGTTCTAGAATCATTTACAAGCAGTTTCAACTTCTATTTGATGATGGAAAACAGGTTTTTCCATGAAAATACCGCAAACGACTACACACGATTTGAAATTACCGGAGTTTCATTAGACATTTTCTAACAGTTACAAAAAGTTTTTTTACCTGAAATTTCGTGGCGAGAAGGGGGTGCAGACAATACACCAGTGCGAACTATACTAGCCCGATTACTGTAGAAATTGACCTGATGAACATTCTTACCCCATGTCAGATTTGCTCTAAATGCTTTAGTTTCAGAGATATCTCACAAATAATTACCAATTTTTATATTTTGGGGAGGGGGAGTAACGGTTGTAGCCTATAAATTAGGGTCCGTCAACCCGAAAGACACCTATTTTTCTATTTTTTGGGGGGACTTATCATTGTTCAAGTCCATCAATAGCAGCTGATATCATGTTTTTTTGTCCTCATTGAATCAAATTTAGCTACCCCATAGTAGAATTTCCTTCAACTGGTTCTTTATTAGTAAAGAATTTCAGATGACAATTATAACGGGTAAAACGGTAAACCATAATTCAGTGCCCTATTATCTGCCTATCTACCTCATGCAATTTTACCCGATTTGGAAAGGAACATGATGATAAATAAATGAATGAAACATTACCTACAGGCCACTTCTATCACCTTCTAATGAAGTAACAAATTTATTCAGCCAAAAATCTGAATTTTTGTTGTATGCTGTTAACAGTGTTCTCCCTGGAAATATTTTTAGGCGCAAAATTTCAAGGGCGCGTAACTCTATTTTAGAGTGAACTATTGTGACCTGAAGCAATCGGCCATAATCATTACATACAATAATGCACAGTATTAATATACATGACAAAGAATGAGAATATATATATGAAATAAATTCATTTTAAACACAAAAAGCATTTATATCACAGTCAATTAAATAAGTCAAAATGTAGATATAGTTCAAGAAAATTTCTCATGTTCTTCTGGGACTTCAGAAATATTTATTTCTGTACTCTCTGTTCCTTCTAGAGATATAGTAACAAGACAGTTTGTAATTTTGTTGGACAGCCTGTTCCCAGACTACACGAATGAATTTTATTTTTACAGGACATTCGTTCTGGTAAACAACCTAGCTTTACCAGACCGAATCAAATTTGACCAGACCAATTTTTTTTACATCTAATTGTATATTATCCGACAAAATACAACAATCTTATGACTTGTTGTGCCATACTCCTCTCCAAAATGCACAAAAACAAAAACATGTAACAAGAGTGTATATGTTGATGAAAGTTGTGCACAATTGCTTGAATGCATTTAAGTGATAAAGAAAAGTAATGTCACATTTTATTGGATTTTGACATGAAATTTATTTGTGAACTAAATAAACTGTATAAAATATTTCCTGTATCTTCTTTCTTCTTCATATATCTTTTGGTTTTCAATTCTATTGTTTATATTTCATAACTGTATTTTGTATTTATCTATTGTATTTGATCGGCAAACCCGGAAATTGGCCTTATCCGTTCCCGGAATCTGATCCGGTATTGTCTATATTTCAGGTTGATGGCAGCCATTGTTGTTTTTGTCAATCAGATATTTTACTCGGATTTACACATTACTTGTTGGCGATTTTCGGCACAAAGGTAGCGGTTGAACAAAATAAACATCGCTGTCATGAATAATAAAGATGAAAATGAATTTTGAGATCGTATGGGACTTTTGCTCCAAAAAATGTACGGTTTTTAGAAAGATCTACGAAAAAACAACACCGGACATTCGGACCGGAATTCAACAAGATTTAACCAGACCGATCCATTATTCACAGGATTTGTCTGACGGTCTGAGGAATTTCGTGTAGTCTGTGTTCCTCAGTCTTTATCCTCATTAGGGTTGAAAACAGCATCTGCCTTTCGCTTAACCCAGTGTCTGTAGTTTGACATTACGCTTCCATGTGTATAATTGTCAAAACGTTTCTTTGGCAGGTAGATATAAACGAAACTTGACAAATTCGTCAAAGTTAATACCAGTGAAATTCTTTACTAGTGACATTATACAAATGCTGCAGCGATTCCGTACATATATTTCCCAATGGACGAATTAACGATCGATGTTAAAGCTGTGATCAGCAACTTGACAATTTTAACCAACATTTATAATTGAAATGTGAAAATTAACATGCTGCGGATCAAGTATTAAGGGACAGCGGCCAATTAAGGCACTGCAGGATCAACGAAAATATTTTGAAGGTGCTGCGGGACCGCAGCGTCATATTGGCCTGGGGAGAACACTGGTTAAGTCACTAGTACTGGGAGTGAAAGAAAAACTTGATTTCAAGTTGTTTCTTAGAAATTACATATTACCAATCTTCAAAGTCAATGCTTTCACCACCTTTCTAAAGATAAAAATTGTTAATGTCTTTGAAAACCTTTACTTATAAATGAAAAATTGCCGTTCATCAACTTGGTAAAAATGGAAAATTGCCAATGATGAAAGTGTATGTTGCGACACCAGGGAGACTACATATAACATTTGACTGTTGGGAAGAGCCAAGCGACTTCTTAGCCCCAATTGCCCAGTGGCGCGATCTCTGGGCTGAAGGGAAAAAATTTGGCGGGAAGAAAAATTCAAACAACAATTTTGCAAAGTCAGTACCACCATGTCCACCTCACAATGTAAATGTAAAAGCTGCATGATATCAATTGATATCAAAGTTTTCCAAATACCGACGAGGTCTATAAAAATGCTTCCCTATCATGAATCATAACAAGATTCATTTTTTATGAGTCAGGTTTCTATAAATGCATAAATTGTAAATTCAATTTCCTTTATCTTAACAAGTCTGTTGGTGCCAATTTGTTATCTTTTGGAAATTGTAATCAAACTAAGCACAGACAGCATATATATTTATGAATGGAATATGGGTTTGATAAATTATGCTGAATGATGCGAATGGAATGACAAAAATCTTGGCACCGCCCAAAAAGCATGAATTAAGATAAGGATGTGGAAGGAAAGCCGTCGTGTTGGGAACACTCTCAATTAACTACCAAAGATTTTGGCCTTCATTTTCATCATCATCAGGCGTTGATGAACCCAATCTGTCATTTCTCTCGCCAACGGGCGCCATCTTGGATCGAAAGTTACCCGGATAACGGAAATGTGCGCAAGCGTAAACATCACAAGAAATTTCGTGGCAGAGGATGAATCACAATGATGTAATTTATGACCTCGACCTTTTGTTAAAATGTAAACATTAGATTAGAATGGATGATATCTAAAACCATGAAAACTGGCTATGCTATTCTGTAGCACTAACCCTAGTGAAGACGGCCTTTTAAGTTTGAACTGTTGTTGTAAGTTGTCCTTTTCTGATAATGTGTTACATTTGTACTTTCATAGAAATTATGTATATACCTCTTCAACTGTTCAAAGTCTTACATCCGTTTTTAAGATAATTTTGCTATTCTATGTACTTTTTATAATAGTTGTATATCATATATTTCTAAGGCTGTCCTGGTATTTTACCACTTCATTTTCAGTTGCAGCATGTGGTTACACACAAGATCCTACTTGAATGTTTTGAAACACATTTATACCAATCTCGAATTGAATGAGTTTCACCTGTTGACCCTAGGTCAATGGGTGGAAAGGACTTCATGGAACAGTCAGTTCTTATTGTGATGATCATGTAATAACATAAGCATTGTGACATAAGAAATTTACTGGAAATTGCATGGATTTGAAGAATCTGGGTCCGTTCGCTCCCATTCACCTTTGCCCCCTTTCATGTTCGCACACCCTACACGTTCGCACCCTACACGTTGGCACCCTTTTATTGATTTTGTGTTTAATAATTTTTCAATCATTTTCTGGTTAGTGTATTGCTATAAATATTTTTTTTTGTTCATTGTTTCAAAATGAAGTGACTTTCTAAAACGAAATTTGTGTTGAATAATTTTTTAATCGTGTTTTGGTAATTGTTTTGCTATTAATAATTTTTTTTTTCATTGTTTCATAATAAAGTGACATTTTTTGTGTTGAATATTTTTTTAATCGTGTTTTGGTTAGTGTATTGCTGTAAAAATGGTTTTCATTGTTTCAAAATAAAGTGACTTTCTAAAAGGCTTTTTGTGTTGAATATTTTTTTAATGTTAAGATACCAAACCGCTATTAAACTCAACAACAATAACATTTTGAATTTTCATTGTTTTTACTCATACCAAGCTAAATACATACTAACTACATGCAGAATTTACATCAAAGCTAATTAATATAACAATCATGATTTTCAAACACATAACAATAACACCAAGTTTAGCTGTGCAAACACCATATTAACAGTAATCATACACACATAATTAACATATAATAATTAATCATCAAATCAATTTAAAACAATATTTCATTTAAAAATTCCTGAATTTTTATTTATGAAAATAAAAATATTTTGATATAAACATCTAAAAAACATCTAATCATTCATCAGGTTTTTGAATAAAAAAAAAGGGTGCAAACAGACCCAGGGGGCGAATGGACCTGATACCGTATTTGAATGTCTTCTATACAGTATTGAACTGGTTGGGGACAAGGGTATCAGGTCCGTTCGCCCTGAGTCTATTTGCCCTGGGTTTGTTCGCTGTACTGTAAAAAAAATATAGTGGTATTAAGATTTGATAAACATATTTAGATATTTATATGATCAATATTAGAGAAAATACATATTCTCAAAATTATGAAAAAACATGGAAATATTTAAAAACTAATGGTTTGTTTTTTTTAACATTAAATGGGCTTCATTCTTACATTAGTTTTATTTAGCATTAATTTTAATTGCTGTTGATTGTAATTTAGTATGCTGATTAGGTATAATTATGATGTCTTTGAGCTCACTTATTTTTGTATTAATTGTTTTTGTTGAATAAATAATGTTTTAATAAACTAGTCAGCTTGGACTCGGAATGAGTAAAACAATGATGTACGAATTGTAAGACATAAAAGACATATAAGGGATTTTGTTTCCCACACAGCTTGGGTTCTTTGATCTCAAGTTTGTTTTGATACATTTCCTATATATGTGCTCTTTAAATTAATAGTGTAAAGAATTAAGGACATAACTGGTGTGTGATGTGAAGTTCGAATTGGATCCTGTTATAACTGTTAATGATTGTTTTGAAAATTTTGAAAATTTATCAATAAAGATAATACATGCAGATAACATGGTCTTCAGTAGTTTTATATTAAATACCTTGTATTCCTGCATGGTACTCTATAGTGCAGATAACATGGTCTTCAGTTGTTTTATATTAAATACATTGTATTCCTGCATGGTACTCTACAGTGCAGATAACATGGTCTTCAGTTGTTTTATATTAAATACCTTGTATTCCTGCATGGTACTCTACAGTGCAGATAACATGGTCTTCAGTTGTTTTATATTAAATACCTTGTATTCCTGCATGGTACTCTACAGTGCAGATAACATGGTCTTCAGTTGTTTTATATTAAATACCTTGTATTCCTGCATGGTACTCTACAGTGCAGATAACATGGTCTTCAGTTGTTTTATATTAAATACCTTGTATTCCTGCATGGTACTCTACAGTGCAGATAACATGGTCTTCAGTTGTTTTATATTAAATACATTGTATTCCTGCATGGTACTCTACAGTGCAGATAACATGGTCTTCAGTTGTTTTATATTAAATACCTTGTATTCCTGCATGGTACTCTACAGTGCAGATAACATGGTCTTCAGTTGTTTTATATTAAATACCTTGTATTCCTGCATGGTACTCTACAGTGCAGATAACATGGTCTTCAGTTGTTTTATATTAAATACTTGTATTCCTGCATGGTACTCTACAGTGCAGATAACATGGTCTTCAGTTGTTTTATATTAAATACCTTGTATTCCTGCATGGTACTCTATAGTGCAGATAACATGGTCTTCAGTTGTTTTATATTAAATACCTTGTATTCCTGCATGGTACTCTACAGTGCAGATAACATGGTCTTCAGTTGTTTTATATTAAATAGATTCTATTCCTGCATGGTACTCTATAGTGCAGATAACATGGTCTTCAGTTGTTTTATATTAAATAGATTCTATTCCTGCATGGTACTCTACAGTGCAGATAACATGGTCTTCAGTTGTTTTATATTAAATACATTGTATTCCTGCATGGTACTCTACAGTGCAGATAACATGGTCTTCAGTTGTTTTATATTAAATACATTGTATTCCTGCATGGTACTCTACAGTGCAGATAACATGGTCTTCAGTTGTTTTATATTAAATACATTGTATTCCTGCATGGTACTCTACAGTGCAGATAACATGGTCTTCAGTTGTTTTATATTAAATACATTGTATTCCTGCATGGTACTCTACAGTGCAGATAACATGGTCTTCAGTTGTTTTATATTAAATACCTTGTATTCCTGCATGGTACTCTACAGTGCAGATAACATGGTCTTCAGTTGTTTTATATTAAATACCTTGTATTCCTGCATGGTACTCTACAGTGCAGATAACATGGTCTTCAGTTGTTTTATATTAAATACTTGTATTCCTGCATGGTACTCTACAGTGCAGATAACATGGTCTTCAGTTGTTTTATATTAAATACCTTGTATTCCTGCATGGTACTCTATAGTGCAGATAACATGGTCTTCAGTTGTTTTATATTAAATACCTTGTATTCCTGCATGGTACTCTACAGTGCAGATAACATGGTCTTCAGTTGTTTTATATTAAATAGATTCTATTCCTGCATGGTACTCTATAGTGCAGATAACATGGTCTTCAGTTGTTTTATATTAAATAGATTCTATTCCTGCATGGTACTCTACAGTGCAGATAACATGGTCTTCAGTTGTTTTATATTAAATACATTGTATTCCTGCATGGTACTCTACAGTGCAGATAACATGGTCTTCAGTTGTTTTATATTAAATACATTGTATTCCTGCATGGTACTCTACAGTGCAGATAACATGGTCTTCAGTTGTTTTATATTAAATACATTGTATTCCTGCATGGTACTCTACAGTGCAGATAACATGGTCTTCAGTTGTTTTATATTAAATACATTGTATTCCTGCATGGTACTCTACAGTGCAGATAACATGGTCTTCAGTTGTTTTATATTAAATACATTGTATTCCTGCATGGTACTCTACAGTGCAGATAACATGGTCTTCAGTTGTTTTATATTAAATACCTTGTATTCCTGCATGGTACTCTACAGTGCAGATAACATGGTCTTCAGTTGTTTTATATTAAATACCTTGTATTCCTGCATGGTACTCTACAGTGCAGATAACATGGTCTTCAGTTGTTTTATATTAAATACATTGTATTCCTGCATGGTACTCTACAGTGCAGATAACATGGTCTTCAGTTGTTTTATATTAAATACCTTGTATTCCTGCATGGTACTCTACAGTGCAGATAACATGGTCTTCAGTTGTTTTATATTAAATACCTTGTATTCCTGCATGGTACTCTATAGTGCAGATAACATGGTCTTCAGTAGTTTTATATTAAATACCTTGTATTCCTGCATGGTACTCTATAGTGCAGATAAAAAGAAAATAATTTTTGGTAGCAGCAAAACAACATAAATATTCGGTAAAATTTTCAACAAACTTTAATATCCTCTTTTCAAATAATAAGCATTATACAACAAGACAACAAAATAAAATAAAAATCAGAGCGAATGGACCCAGGGCAAACAGGTATAAGGGCGAAAGGGACCCAGGGCGAAAGGACTTGGATTCAGGGACAACCCGCCAAATGGGGAATAGTTCCCCATATGAGTAACTTTTCCTCAAATAAAGGATACTTTTCTAGTGTTAAAAACTTATATTTTTTTAAATACACATTTTATACTAAAAATGGCTCATATTCATGAAAAATGCAGCAAATTTTTACAAAAGGTGAATATATATATAGCCATAACCTGATTTACCGAGAAGTTACAAGCCTATGAAAACTTCCAAAAAATTGACAATTTTCAAGGCTACTAACTTTTTAAATCCAAAATAAAAATATCATGTTTCTTTGGACAAAGTTATTCCAATTTCTATAGATTTGTGTCATTATAAGTTAAAGACTCAGCCAAGAATATTTGACGCTTTTTGCACCTGATGACCAACTTTGGGGCAAAAACGTCCACCCACCCTGCCTCTTCACCCCGACCACCCCACCCGGTGATCCCCTATCTTAGATACATGTATAAAGGAATCAAAATGCATCAGCAGCAGGGTAAAGCTCATTTGCATGTAATTTGCATATTTTTGCAAATAAACGAAAATTAGACATTTTCTGAAAAAATTCAGCATGGTAAGAGTTAAGATAGGGACCAATCATACTTTGTAAGAGAACACTCCAATTCCTCTATATAGATAATGTCCTCTCAGGCTCACTAAATAATTCAAAGTTTGGCGACTATGCTGAATGCATCTATATATCCCATTGAACTTGATATAAAGGATAATACAAATACAGTTGAGTCTGTTTCATATCTTGACTTACAATGAAGGTCGGTTTAATTTAGAACAAAACTTTACAAGAACGTGAAGAAAGGAGATGATTTCAGCTTCCAAATTGTTAACCTTCCATTTCTATATGTCCTGTTTGCAACATTCCAGCAGTGCCTGCACATGGAGTTTATATTGATACAATATTCCAGAGGTTGCATTTCCTATCATAATTTCCTTAATAAGGGGTTGTTACTTACAAGGAAGCTATTGATTGACCCAAGGGTTTTAAGTGGGGAAGTTAAAGTTATTCCATCAAAACTTTACCGATGTCATCACAAGTTGGTTGACCATAATAGAATATCTGTTTCACAGCAAAGAAAAAAAATAAAATGAAGGAAGCCAGACATATTGACTAAAGGAAAAAAAATCAGACAAACAGCAGTTCATAAAACACTATCCAGAAAACTAAAAAGTTAGAAACAGAAAAAATCCCACCAAAAAGTAGGAGTGAATTCAGTTCTTGCTCCACTAGTGACAAGTCCTGTTATACATGGCTGCCGCTGGTGAAAATCCAGTAAAAAGTTACATTCAATGATGTCATAAACATAAACTAGCTAAGTAAAGACAGGATTGTGACAAAACAAGGTCAACATACAATGTATCAATGGTCATCAGTGGACACAAATATAAAGTAACAGCTTTGTTGAAGTCAGATGTATTGAAATAAGAGAAGATATTACATTTCAATATTGGTGATGGTTCATACTCACATCATTGTTTGATGGTTTGTTTTGACATTATTTTTCTACCAATGTTGAGTAAATAAATCACTTGTGAAAGTAAGTTGGTTTACAGTATTCATACAGCATAGTTATTTATTTTTTGTTGAAAGATACACAAGTGATTACAGGCAATAGCCTTTTCTGTACTTTACCTTGGTGATAGGCATTTTAGAACTGGGACCAGAAGTTACAATAAATAAAAGCATGTCATGTGTGAATTTTATAGGCACTAGCTTCATATGTAGAAGTGATAATTGTTTGTGTCAAATTGAACTACACCCTACGTCTCTTTTAATTATATGAAAATTTTTGTAATTTGGTCTTTCCACTTTTCCGTGGAAAGACCTATTGATTTTGTTCTGATTATTATTATTATTATTATTATTTTTTTTTTTCTTCCGCCTAATTTTTTCTTGAAGTATTGATGTTTCAAAAGATGTCGCTTAGAATTTTGGAATATGATATCGTATAGTTTATACGCTTTTAAAACTGACAACTGCGTAACCAAATACTTTACGTTGTAAGAGTTATCTCCCCAAACACTGTTTTTCTTGTGGCCACTACTCCTTCATGAACCGTAAAGATTACGACAAATTTATTTTACCAAATTGCTCGTTACATCTTCAGGATTAGGATTTTAATTTTGACCGAAGCGGTAATGAGATTCCATATGAGAGTTATTTCCCTTATGCATTTGATATAAGTAATATGCATTTCTAACTGGTAAACCATAAGTGATAGAGACCTAAGGTCTTTTGATTTGAGGTCCTTGGTCGAAAAAAAGAAAATTTTGTCAAGGTCAAAGGTCAAGGTCATATTCTAAATTTTGATTTTGGCTTATTTTCACTTCTTTTCAAAACCGTATAAGATATCGACAATATATTATTACTAAATTGTTATTTACGACATGTCGTAACACATACATTTTGGTTTAAAGGGTGCGCTAACATTAAATTAGAGTTTTCTCCCCTCTTGTATTTAAAAATACGCGTATGGTGATATAACTCATTAACCATCTATAACTAAGACCTAGGGTCTTTTGATTTGAGGTCCTTGGTTTATGACCTTGAAATTGAGCTCAAGGTCATAGGTAAATTTGACGTTCTAGATTTTGACCTTTGCTTTTACATCATATGTATACATAATAAAGCCATGGGACTTTTTGCATTAGGTTGCAAGCCATTTGACCTTGAAAAATCCAACCGGAAGTGACCTTGTGTAAACCGGAAGTAGCTATTTTTTGTACTTATTTAATAAAAAAGTATATAGAACCATATATTTTTGGAATCAATGTCAAGTAAACATTCAAATTAAACCGAAGTAACAAATTATCTCCTTATTTAAAAAAATATGTATAGAAACCATATATTTTTGGAATCAGCGTACAATAAGCTATCATTTGACACTGGAAATGACATTTTAAACCGAATTTAAATATTTGTATATCAAAATAGATCTTTATGGGTGGAAAGACCTTCAATTGTTCTCTGAACAATTGGTTTTAATTGTTACAATATTGCTTATGGTCGATCTTATAAAGAACTGAATTTAATAAAATGTCAATGAAAAGAAAATGAAAACAGTTTTCTAAAGTTACATAATGTACTGTTCATTGTATTAATTGGGTGTGGCTAAAACACAAGCTATTTCATTAATACAATGTAAGTTAGTTGTATCTCCATGTACATGTAACCATTTAAAAGCATTTGATACCAATTTACCTTCAAGTTCTTAATTGAAATTCTGTTTACTAGTTCTATGTTAAAGCATACATATGTATGCATGTAGTTCAACAATAAATGGGCAAGTTTTACTTGGAGCTGGAAATACTTGTGGCAAATTGTCTAGACTTGTGCCAAATGAAATGTGGTCAATTTTACTTTGAGTTTCTGACAAATCTACTCCCTGCCAGGAGTTTTTTTTTTGTGAGATTGACTTTTTTTCATGAAGGGAATTAGTATAAAAATATATATTCCCATATTATGCTTTTGAATGGAAATTAAAAGTGTTTTTTTTTTTAATATTATTGATTGTATAATGCAGGAGACTCATAATTTCTAACATGAAATTAAGTCACTATTGGGGACAAAATTAAAACTTTTGAATAATGAAGACATTTAGACAATGGATGTAAATATATGTATATCCAGGAAAACAAAGGTGTTTCTTTTACAGGATTTCTTGCACTCTAGTGGTGTTCATTTTTTTGGGCATTAATATGTATATATATAGGATTAACTATTTAACATGCACTTCCCTTTGTGTGTAGGAGGATGCTACCTTGTTTTACTTTGATTCAGGAAATTGCACAAGTCCAACTATGGGTTTGTTTCTTACTAAAGTAAGTAATAATTTATTAGAAACAAATAAATTTAAATCACTCATTCAATGCAGTACGACTAGGGACAATTTTCAGCCCTCCCCATTGTCAGGTGAAATGAAAAAAACACAAAAAATTATTGAATCATTAAGTAATCAGAAAGTACTGTAAATTGTCAATGAAAACTTGTTTTCTTCAAAAATATGTGTAAGTAATCTGCTCCAACACAGTTACATTTCCTTCTTTAAGTCTTTGCCATGTCAAGCAAGGGGGGATTTTTGAAACATATAGATACCCATATCAAATAATATAAATAAAACATGTTCTATACAAATGTATGGTTTGACCTTTTGGCATGAGAAATTGCCTAGCCATTGGCCCCGATATAATTTGAAGAAGGACTAGGAATATTTGGCAGAGTTCCCTTTAAAACATTTGAAATTAGTTGTGAATAAACATACATGTATTAATTTTGGAAAACAGACAATTTCACATGTACATGTAGACACAAACAAGAACATACATCAAGAATTGAGAAATCTGTCATTTTAAATGTTATCAGGAGACTTCTCCTGAATTCAACTCCAAACACAGATGTCTTTGAAAATTAACAACCAGTAAATAGAGTAAAAACTCTCTGACTAGTTTATATAATAAAAGGTTAAAGTTTTATTTCACTACATTTGTATATCAGAAGTCCATTACCATGAATACTCAGAATATAAGTAATGGGCTTCTGAAGATATACAGATAATATATTTACTTAATCATTTGAAGTCATCAATTGTTAATCATTTAGTAAACATATTTACTTGAACATGTTGAAGTCATCAATTGTTTTTAGGTCAATATACATTTCTTTTAACCCAAACTTGTTAAGACTTTAGATACATACATGCATTAAGTATAAAGTTAAGACAAAATTATCTTTCTGATATATATTCATAATAAATTTTCAGCCTTTACCAAAATCACACAATAAGTAATAAATTACATGTGACCAAACCCATGTTACATTTGTACGTTTTCTACACTTGTAAGGGACATTCTATAATAATTTATTAGAAGTTTGATCATAAATTAACTTATTCCTGCACTTATTCATTTGTACATGTTACAAATGTATCTCCTTTATAGTGCGAATAGACATACATTAAGAATTTAAAGTTCTACATTAATAGTGAGAAAATAATGTGTGATTATTCATATATAGTGAGTACAATGACATAACATCTATATCTATAAATATAAGTTATTCAACTTCCATTAAAGTAGGGTCAAAATAGGGAATCATTGTTTTTACTAGGTAAATGTGCTTTCAAGTGATTTGATGGGTTACACATTGACTCTTTGCCTCATATTCAGTCTACAGGGGGTGGGAGTATTAAATGCTATGTAACAGGAGCAGGTCCCAGTACACAGTGGGGTTCGGTAGGGACTAGTCCTTGACCGTGTTGTGGAGTACCCGTCCTGGTTCGTATCTCTCGAATGCTTGTATAGGTTTTGAAAATAAAGATTTTAAAGTACAACTTTTATTATGACAAAGTACAAAATTCAATCAGCATCAAATAATCAATCAAATTCTACTTATTTATTTTATTTATCTTACTTTAAACCAGGATTCATGTGACTGTTGACCTACCAGGAGTATCTATAAAAACATCCTAACAAAGTTTATCTAACAAAAAGGAGGCTATAACTACAAAATTGCGCAAGTTTGAGTACCAATATAATGGATTGAAACAATCCTCTCTGGTACTAAACTTAGTAAATGGTCTCAAAAACTAGAATTGAACACAACTCCCTCGGGTAACAGCTATGTAAAACCAAGTTATATACATGTACCATATAACTTTAAAGTGGAAAATTTCCACAAGGGTTATATCCACCAATTAGGGATTGGACACAATAGCAAATATGTCTCCTTGCATAAGAGAGACAAGAAAATTAAACCCCATGAATTGGTTTGACCCTAGAAATTTTAAAGATTAAACTCTACGAAACTAAACCACTTTACAGTAACTACAAATATGAACAAAAGAAGGTGTGGGGTCTAAAGTTGATAAGACAGCAATCTGTGGACAATATTAACTGCAGGCACCTAGAGGTTACACTTAGATGTTATTTTTGTCATTTTGTAAGTGTTTGGGATAATTTAGAAATCATAGGAGTTATCAGCGACGTCACAATGTACATTGTCTGAGGGGATGTTATCAAGCTTAATTTCGTCAAGTGTAAAATTTTCTAAGGGTATGGGTAAAGACCAGTAATAGAACGATAAACAGTTTATCTGGTTTTTAGATCTAGATATCGTAAAATATCAGCTGCTCGCTGTGCTCACTTGCCAAAAAATTTCACATTGTGGCTTGCTGCTGATATTTAACGATATTAATGTGCAAAAAGCCTGATAATCTATACATGTACATGTAGTGAACTTGACAGTTCCTTTTATTGCATTTGTGCCATTTCTTGAGATGTGTTTTTTCAGTTCCTTCTGAAATTTGAACAGCATATTTGATGTGACAAAATAAATGTCAATCTTGATTTGGACCATTTTACATTCAATTGTTTAAAAGTTTGGACTATATTTTTTTGTTAAAAAAAAATGACCGTTTACCATTTATTTCAAAACAATACTTAAAAACTGCTGCCCCATACTGTCTCAGTATTCTTCCATTTTATCGACCGCAAAAAATTTTGTGGTCGATATTGGTATGACGTTAGCGTCGTCGTCGTCGTCCGCCGCTGCCTGAAGACACATTGGTTTTCGCACTCTAACTTTAGTTTAAGTGAATGGATCTCTATGAAATTTTACCGTAAGGTTCAATATCACAAAAGGAAGGTTGGGATTGATTTTGGGGTTATGGTACCAACAGTTAAGGAATTAGGGGCCAAAAGGGGCCAAAAATAAGCATTTTGTAACTTCCAGACATAACTTGTGTGTTAGTGTATGGATCTCTGACTTTGTACCACAAGGTTCCATATCACAAAGGGAATGCTGGGATTGATTTTGGGGTAATTGCCTCAAAATTTTAGGAATTAGGGGCCAAAAAGGGGCAAAAACAGGCATTT
This sequence comes from Mytilus coruscus, assembly GCA_017311375.1. Taxonomy (NCBI): domain Eukaryota; kingdom Metazoa; phylum Mollusca; class Bivalvia; order Mytilida; family Mytilidae; genus Mytilus; species Mytilus coruscus. The sequence continues at coordinate 60,760,332 of CM029600.1, forward strand.
TCTAGTTTCATGACAATAACTTGTGTGTAAGTGTATGGATCTTTCTGAAATTGTACTACAAGGTTCCATATCACAAAGGAAAGCTGGAATTGAGTTTGGGGTAATTGCCTGAAACGTTTAGGAATTAGGGACCAAAAGGGGCCAAAAATAAGCATTTTCTAGTTTCCAGACAATAACTTGTGTTCAAGTGTATGGATCTCTGAAATTGTACTGCAAGGTACCATACCTCAAAGGGAAGGCTGGGATTGAGTTTGGGGTGATGAATCATAAGGGGTTCAAAAATTGGGGGTTGGAGGGATTTTTTTTTCCTTTTTCCCTTTTTTTTCTTTAAAATTTTCCATTTTAAGTTGGTTATTTCTGATTTATATTTAAAAGCAAATAATAATGATATGGCAGGAGATACACACCAAACAGGATGTGTAAATGATTATATAATAAGTATTGTGCAATAGCAAGAAATTTTCAATTGCACAGTATTGTGCAATAGCAAGAAATCTTCAATTGCACAGTATTGCGCAATAGCAAGAAATATCAAATAGCACAATATTGCGCAATAGCAAGAAATTGTCAATTGTACAGTATTGCGCACTAGCAAGAAATATTCAGTTGCACAGTATTGCGCAATTGCAAGAAATATTCAATTGCACAGTATTGTGCAAAAGAAGATACTTTGTATAAATTGCTTATTTCTTGACCAATTTCAATGGGGTTTTATTCTTGAACTCTTGGGGTTCTTTAATATGCTGAATCTAACCGTGTATTAAGTTTTTGATTTTGGGCCCGCTTTTAAATTGGTCCACATTGAGGTCCAAAGGGTCCAAAATTAAACTTTGTTTGATTTCATCATAAATTGAATTATTGGGGTTCTTTGATATGCCGAATCTAACCGTGTATTTAGATTCTTAATTTTTGGTCCCGTTTTCAAATTGGTCTACATTAAGGTCCAAAGGGTCCAAAATTATACTTAGTTTGATTTTAACAAAAATTGAATTCTTAGGGTTCTTTGATATGCTGAATCTAAACATGTATTTAGATTTTTGATTATGGGCCCAGTTTTCAAGTTGGTCCAAATCGGGGTCCAAAATTAAACTTTGTTTGATTTCAACAAAAATTGAATATATTGGGTTCTTTGATATGCTGAATCTAACCATGTATTTAGATTTTTGATTTTTGGGCCCCGTTATCAACTTTGTCCTCTTGAGGTCAAAAGGGTCCAAAATTAAACTTTGTTTGAATTCATCAAAAATTGAATTATTGGGGTTCTTTGATATGCCGCATCTAACCGTCTATTTAGATTCTTAATTTTTGGTCCCGTTTTCAAATTGGTCTACATTAAGGTCCAAAGGGTCCAAAATTATACTTAGTTTGATTTTAACAAAATTGAATTCTTAGGGTTCTTTGATATGCTGAATCTAAACATGTATTTAGATTTTTGATTATGGGCCCAGTTTTCAAGTTGGTCCAAATCGGGTCCAAAATTAAACTTTGTTTGATTTCAACAAAATTGAATATATGGGGTTCTTTGATATGCTGAATCTAACCATGTATTTAGATTTTTGATTTTGGGCCCGTTATCAACTTTGTCCACATTGAGGTCAAAAGGGTCCAAAATTAAACTTTGTTTGATTTCATCAAAATTGAATTATTGGGGTTCTTTGATATGCCGAATCAAACCGTGTATTTAGATTCTTAATTTTTGGTCCCATTTTCAAATTGGTCTACATTAAGGTCCAAAGGGTCCAAAATTAAACTTTAGTTTGATTTTTAGCAAAAATTGAATTCTTAGGGTTCTTTGATATGCTGAATCTAAACATGTATTTAGATTTTTGATTATGGGCCCAGATTTCAAGTTGTTCCAAATCGGGGTCCAAAATTAAACTTTGTTTGATTTCAACTAAAATTGAATATATGGGGTTCTTTGATATGCTGAATCTAACCATGTATTTAAATTTTTGATTTTTGGGCCCCGTTATCAACTTTGTCCACATTGAGGTCAAAAGGGTCCAAAATTAAACTTTGTTTGATTTCATCAAAAATTGAATTATTGGGGTTCTTTGATATGCTTAATCTAACTGTGTATTTAGATTCTTAATTTTTGGTCCCGTTTTCAAATTGGTCTACATTAAGGTCCAAAGGGTCCAAAATTAAACTTAGTTTGATTTTAACAAAAATTGAATTCTTAGGGTTCTTTGATATACTGAATCTCAACATGTATTTAGATTTTTTATTATGGGCCTAGTTTTCAAGTTGGTCCAAATCGGGGTCCAAAATTAAACTTTGTTTGATTTCAACAAAAATTGAATATATGGGGTTCTTTGATATGCTGAATCTAACCATGTATTTAGATTTTTGATTTTGGGCCCGTTATCAACTTTGTCCACATTGAGGTCAAAAGGGTCCAAAATTAAACTTTGTTTGATTTCATCAAAATTGAACTCTTGGGGTTCTTTGATATGCTGAATCTAACCATGTATTTAGATTTTGGATATTGGACCATAATAGGTGAATGTCCAATTTTAAATTTTTAAGTTCTTAGACCACATTCATTCTGTCTCAGAAACCTACATGTATGCTGTGTCAAATATTTAATCACAATCCAAATTCAGAGCTGTATCAAGCTTGAATGTTGTGTCCATACTTGCCCCAACTATTCAGGGTTTGACCTCTGCGGTCGTATCAAGCTGCGTCCTGCGGAGCATTTTATTTACCATAATTTGATTGTTTTTTTAAATTTTATAAATATTTTTTGTTACAACAAAATGATTAATCATCAAGTTCTTGAAGTTATTTTTGGAAGGTTTTCTATGGTTGCTTTTCTTTCCTTCCTTCAAAAGTCACAATTTCTTTTTATTCATATGCAAAGTGCTTCCTTCCCCATTTTAACTCATAAGTTGTGTTTTTCTGTTTGTAACAAAATAAACCTAATTGACTTTTTGATTATGCTTGATGACCTCTTAAAAATCATTATTTCTTTGAATTTCATTCATGTGGATAAAGTTTTCTTTCCCAATCTTCCTTTTATTGTGCATATTCTTTTTGCAGTTAATGACTTTTTCAATTAATTCCTTGAAAAATTTTCAATATAAAAATAATAAAGGAGATGTGGTATGATTGCCAATGAGAACTATCCACCAAAGTTCAAATGAAGTGGATGTAAGCAATTATAGGCAATGTGCAAGGATTGATTTATGATTTTTTATTGACCTGCTTTGGTGTTTTTGCCTCTACTTTTCTAAATCAAATTTTCCGTTGACATTTAAATTTAAAATACATGCATGTACATGTAGAGATGTTATAGATACCCAATGAAACAAAACGTTAAGTAAATCTTGGTGTAAAATACAAAAATATAGTTGAAGGAAATTGATATAACCTAATTTGAAATAAAGTAAAACAACCAAAACATTAAAAACAAACTTAACAATTAGCAATATGGAACCAGTGAGAATGATCATTGTTCCTGTATAATTAATCGACTTTGTACTTGGAGGAAGACTTTAAGTGTCTTTATACCATTCATATGTACAATATAATTGGAGCTGTGGTATTTATTTATCCCCAAACTATGTGGCAGATCCATGACCTGTTCTAAGATTCTTAAAAGTTATGTTGATTGTTTGCTTGTTAAAGCAATCTTGAGTGTAACTTAATGCTTGGGGGATACTCTACTATTATTATGGTTTATATTTAGCTCCACTCTATGATGGAGATCTCTGAACTGTTCTAAGATTATATGATTGTAAGCCTGATCTCATATTGACTTGTTGGAGCAAAATGTTTGCAAAAAAGCAAAAGCAATCAAATAAATCGTTGCTTGTTAATAAGCTAGCTGTTTTGGAAATGTGTGGTTATTGATTGAAAAGTTTTAACAAATCCACTTCAACACTGGTTTTTCTCATTTTCCATAGATTTCTCATTTTTCAGATGTCCTTGGAGATTATGGACTTTATATTAGCTGATAATAGGAAACAGAAAAAGACTGTGATAACACCAAATACAGCCGAGCAGAACTTGCTTACGGCCATAGGCAGAGGAGACATTGATCAAGTTAAAACATTGATTCAATCTGGTGTAAATCCACAATGTCTTATTGAAGGATGGAATCCACTAACTGTAGCATGTGAACTGAATAAAGAACACATTCTAGAATTTCTAATTGATCTACTTCAAAAAGAGGTACAAAATTCATTGTCATAACTCATTCATATCCGTACGTCTCTAAATTGGTTTCCATTCTCTAACTTTAGTTCGCCTCAACCATATGTTATGAAACTTATACACAATGCTTATTACCACAAAGCACAGATCAAGTTTGAATTTGGGTGGCGTCACTTTTACCATTCTGGAGTTATGCTCTTTATAACGTTATATGCAAGTGGGGGGCATTATCTTTGTCCCATAGACACATTCTCCATTTACTTAATAGATATAAGAAGATGTGGTATGAGTGCCAATGAGACAACTCTCCATCCAAGTCACAATTTGTAAAAGTAAACCATTATAGGTCAAAGTACGGCCTTCAACACGGAGCCTTGGCTCACACCGAACAACAAGCTACACATGTATAAAGGGCCCCAAAAATGACTAGTGTAAAACCATTCAAACAGGAAAACCAACGGTCTAATCTATATAAGAAAACGAGAAACACTTATGAACCACATCAACAAACGACAACCACTGAACATCAGGTTTATTTATTGTATTAAACGAAAATGTAAACTAATACCATACACATAACTTCAGAAGTTAAAAGTGTGAATGATTATATACATTTGTAAAAGACCAAACCATCGAAGCATGACTGAAAAGTCAAATTTAAACAGTCAGTAGCAGTGAAGACTCAAAACATGTAAAAAATAATTTTTGATTTCAATGCTCTTCAGTTTAATATGTAATAGATTTGGCCTTCCAACTGTTTTAGTTCAAATGCCAATGCAATGTTTTGTAATCAGAACACACATCAGGCCAAGCGGTCATAAATTTTTTGAGCACGATTATTGTACTCAGACTCAGAAATCAACCAATCAAAATACTGGATTTGGTGTTTCGAGCACAAGTTTTGTACTCCAAGGACTGAGTAAAGTTTTATGACCGAGGACCCTGGTGTATAAGACTATAAGTCTGGTATATTTGATGAGTTTTTTTACATGCATGGTTCAAGTACATTTTGTATTTAGACAAAAAATCTGATTTTAAAACATGTAAAATAGAAATGAGTAATAAAGAGTTTGATATTCTCTCAGACATTTTTACTGAAGTCATTATTATTGGGATTAAGTTGTACAAAAATATAAGCAAAGTAAACAGAGAGTAGCCATGAAAAATATTAGTTTTATTTACAGGAAGAAGAAAGCAGGCAATTAAAAGAAGCAAAACACATATGTTACACCCCTTTTATAGATGATCATAATGGACATGGTGACACACCTTTGACATGTGCTGCAAGAAGAGGACATATAAACATTTGTGAAGCTCTACTCGATGCAAATGCTTTCGTTAATGAAACCACAAGCAGTGTACAACAAACACCATTACTTTTGGCAATAGAAAATGACCATACAGAGCTTGTAGAATTTTTACTGTTGAATGGAGCTGATGTCCAGATAGCTGATAATGTTAACATTACTCCACTATATGCTGCTATCAAAGGACAAAATGTTTACATGGTTGATAAATTGATTCAAGCAGGGTGTGATATAAATATAGGGAGTCAGGATCATGCTCCTATCTTCTTAGCGGCAAGACTTGGAAGATTGGATATTGTTAAGGTAAAGCTGAATTGAAAAATTTGTCCTTTCTATTTAAAAAAAAAATGAAAGATTTTGATTTTTGATTTTTGGTGTTTTAACGCCACTTTTAAGCACTGCTTTTGGGCTATTTCATGGCGGCCAGTTTTTATTGGTGGAGGAAGCCGGAGTGCCGGAGAAAACCACCGACCTTCGATAGGAAAACTGACAATCCTAGTCAATTAAGATTGGAGTCGAGTGCACCTGCACGAGTGGGGTTCGAACTCACAACCTCAGTGTTGACTGGCTAGTGATTACAGTAGTAACTACTTAGACCACTCGGCCACCGAGGCCCCTAAAAATGAAAGAAATGATGCAAATAATTTACAGTTTTTGTGTATTTGACCTATACATATCTTTAAAATTTTTGCATGAACTTGTTGTTTGTCAGTCACAAATTTAAGTTAAAACTAAACATTTCTTTTTGAATTTTAAAACAAGGTTAAAATGTTTCTTTCTTTCTTTCTCAGTAAATATTCAAAATATTTGAAAAAAAAAATAATTTCATATCTAACAAGCTTTTAAATACAAAATTGATATGATTTTGTAATACAAGTTTAATAGGCTCAAGAATCCCCTTAAAGAACACATTTAAAAAAAAATCTATTATATTGGATATAATACCTTAACAGCATCATATGATTTTATAATTTTCATTTTTCAGATTCTGTCACAAGCAGGATGTGATATAAACATTGCAAATAAGTATGGAGTTACTCCCCTTTATGAATCTGTCCACAAAGGTGAGGTTGATTTGCAAGTTTATCATATTTAATAATACATTTATGTACATTATGAAATTCATGTATTATGTGTTAGAATAATTTTATTTCTGACCTTTGCCATGAAGATGTTTTTAGTTTTAGTCCTTCAATTCCACCATCTTTCTTGCATCCTAGTGATCATTAATGTTTATTTTTTAAATAGATTGATTGAATTTTAGATAGTTGTTTGCTTGAGGTCCAGTGGCATATAATTATATATCTTGCATATTCAGGAAGATAGAACATTTTAGTCATAATCACGATGAATCACCTTCATTTCGTGCTTGAATAACTTAATTTGGTTACATTCCAGTTTTGCAATTAGGCGCATTTCTTAATAAATTCATGTGATAATAATTTGGCACCACTAGTGACTACATTTTCTAGTATGCTGTAGTAGTAAATCAGTATTATTTAGGTCACTGTGTCCTACATTTCATTTGAGGATATGATAAAATGAACTTTACAAAAATTAGTGTAAATAATATCATTAAAACGCAATATGTAATTATTTAAAATATATACAGCGAGATCTTACAATGAGGAATGTGGTGACAAGTTTGGCTGATTGTTTATTGCTACAAATGTTTTATCATTATTTACCAGCAGCTTGGTATTTATACTCCATTTGCACAATTTCACTCTTCTCACTGTAATATATACATACAATTGAAAAAAGGAGATATGGGATACACATGTACATCAAAGAGTCCCCAAAAAAAAAAAAAAAAAGGAAAGAAGAAAAAATAAAGACTTCTAGCAGTGTAATTTTTAGGATGATTTCTGACAGTTGACAATAACACGATTTACTTAAAAACTACTGTATATTTCAGGCCATTTTCCTGTTAGTGAGTACCTTGTACATAAGGGTTGTAACAAAGACAAGACAGATATATATGGTGTATGTCCTTTACATATAGCCTCAATGGCTGGAGATCTGGAAACCATCAAACTTTTATTTACTGGTAATTGCTTGTGATACTGTAAACTCAGAAATATTTGTGTGCAACAACAGACAAAATTGCTAGATGAATAAATGTTTTTTCAGGAAATACTGGATACAAATAATGATATCAAAATTTAAAATGAGAATTTTTTTCATTTGGATCAAACCTATCCTGTCGCAATTTTCAAACAAATGAAAACATCTCAAAATTTTTGTATTTACAGTATGTTGTTTCCCTGTTTTAAGCTCACCTGACCTTATGGGACATGTGATCTATTGCCATTTTATTGTTCAAATTGATTTCTTCACCAACATAGATAATTGAAAATTTGTTTTCATCCAGTTTAAGAATAAGAATATTTTTTTTTTTATTCAGTAATGTTCAGTCATGCTGCTGTTAATAAATTTGAAAATCCCATCACTAGTTTACGAAGTAGATCACTAGCTAATGAGCTACTGTTTCTGTGAAATCTGATCAATATGACATTCATACGTTAAATCTAATATGTAATCAAGAGTTCAATGCAGAAAAATATTCAACAAGTGACTGAACAACACATTAATTCACGAATGCATGTAGTGCATGAGTTATTTATCAGTGTTGTTCAGTCATGAGTTATTTATCAGTGTTGTTCAGTCACGAGTTATTTATCAGTGTTGTTCAGTCACGAGTTATTTATCAGTGTTGTTCAGTCACGAGTTTTTTATCAGTGTTGTTCAGTCATGAGTTATTTATCAGTGTTGTTCAGTCATGAGTTATTTATCAGTGTTGTTCAGTCATGAGTTATTTATCAGTGTTGTTCAGTCATGAGTTATTTATCAGTGTTGTTCAGTCACGAGTTATTTATCAGTGTTGTTCAGTCACGAGTTATTTATCAGTGTTGTTCAGTCACAAGTTTTTTATCAGTGTTGTTCAGTCATGAGTTATTTATCAGTGTTGTTCAGTCACGAGTTATTTATCAGTGTTGTTCAGTCACGAGTTATTTATCAGTGTTGTTCAGTCATGAGTTATTTATCAGTGTTGTTCAGTCATGAGTTGAATATTTTTCGATATTTGAATTCTTTGATTAGTTCTTCTTTTTATGTCATTGACTTTGGGCTTTTAAATGGAAGTAAAGTATAAAATACAAGGAACTATATCTTTTTTATGCATTCCAAATCCATTTTGATGCAACGTCATCAACAATGTGTTGACAAAGTGAAATTATTAGATTTATTTCATATGTGAAACTATCAGATTTAATTGTCTCGCTTTGACATAGTAAAAAAGCGAGACATATGTATGCTGTTTCCGGTGCCTCCGTGTTGTCAACAATGTATTAGTTTGTGATTAGGTCAGTTCATGGGCAATCACTAGTGGTAGGTCAGTGATATTTGATATAACATTGGCACATCTCATTTGACCCCACCCCCTCAGTCATGTTCTATTGTCTTTGAAACTTTTGTTTAGTTTACATGTTTTAGTTTGTGATTATGTCAGTTTATGGGGAACCACTTGTGGTAGTTCAATGATATTTGGTATGCAGTTGTATAAGCATTGGCACATCTCAGTTTCATGGAGATTGATTGGCCTTGTACCTTCGGTCATGGTTCATTGACTTTGAATATTTTGCATAACTTACATGTAAAAGTATTAAAATTTTAATTTCAAAATTTGCATTTTATTATCAAAATAACAAAAAGGTGAGACATATCTCTGTGTTAACAGTTTATTTTGCTAGGAAATCATGGTATATCATTATAACTAAAGTAATAATTCAATTATGAGACACAGAACCCCAAAAAATAATATATTTTTTTTTTAATAATTACTATTTCTGTTTTCATTGCCTAAAAGTGTGATAAAACTATCCTTGCAAAAAAGTAGTCAGTAACACTGTACATGAAGACCAAAGGCTAAGAAACTAAATTTGGATTTAACAACTATTTGAAATTTATCAATTTTATAAAATAAAGAGTCATTCTTCATTACTTATATTGAAATATATCTGACTTTTGTATGTAGCTGGTGCTGATCTTAGACTGAGAACACAGCAAGGTTTGACTGCATTGCATCTTGCCATGGAGATGAACAGATACCATGTAGTAGAATACTTTCTTACTAAAGGTGCTAATATCCTGAGGAAGCCACATAGTGATAATAGGTATGTATTCTACAATGATGAAAACCCATCCTGATATGCATGTAATATTTGCCACTGGATGTTAAACACTAATGAATCCATCCATTATATATAATGATAATAAGAACCCTATATTGAGAAAAAACAAAATTGGTGGTGGCAACTCTTCAAACACAGAACTGTTCTTCCTATTTTAATGCAATACATGTAAAATGTTCAAAATAGATTTGAAATATCCTGGAAATCTTAACTGTGATTGGGTAAAGTTGTTGAACATGACTCCATCCATCAAGCATGAAATTGGAGGCAGATGTCATCCAATCAAAAGTGGCAATATATAGCATATTGCATTAGAATTGAAAATATTAGCATCAATAATGAAAAAAAAGAGAGATATGTAGTAAATCAAAATGAGACCACAATAAATATAACAAACTACAATAAAAATAGTTATGAAGTTATTGAAGATTACTCAACTCTATATGTGTTTTATGTACCCTTTAACTTTGTGAGGAATGTTTATAATATTTGGCATTTGCAGATGATGCTATGATTTGATATCTATATGAACGGAAAGTTAGATATAGAAAAAATGTATGCTCAATATTTAATCAGATGTATTGATCTTTTTACAGTCTTAAAAGCATTGCCTCTGTGTTTGAAAGAAAAAATATAGAAACGGTTGAAGTATTGTTGAGATACTGTCCAAATCTTCCTTTACACCACTATCCTGGACTCTCTGATATTTTTAGGTAATTTGCTTTTAATCACATGCTTTTTATATCTTAAATTGTTACATTAAATATCTCTTTTAAACAGAACAGAAATCATTTTGTAGCTTAGACTACATACTTCTTGTATAAAGACAAAAACAAAAACAAAATAAAGATTTGCAAAAAAATAAAACTTGCATTATAATCTTTGCTTGCAGCATTTTACAAAATATGTGCAGGAATTGCATTAATTTACTAAATAGATTATTGTCAATTGCCATATATTGGCACTAACAAATATATGAAGCACATTATATATTTTTGGAATTGAATATCCACCAGGAATCTCACAATTTGTGTTTTACTTGTTAATGACGTATCTCAAAGTTTTAATGTGTACATTATTATTATCTATTTCAGTGAAAATGGTAAACTACTTAAACTGTTGTTCCTGTCTGGAATTAAAACAATGCCTGGTGTCCTGACTATACCAAGACTACATCCATTTTATGTACAAGACAAAGACTTATCACAGTGGCTCAAAGATTACCAGAAAAATCCTACTTCACTCAAATCTTTATGTAGAACTAGTATCAGGAGAAGCCTTGGTAATACTCTTTTGTATAAAATTAATTCTCTGGTATTACCTAACAGTATTAAGGATTACATTTGTTTAAGAGAAATTTGTTAGGCAAAATTTAGAAGACATTTTAGACATATTTAACAATGCCTTTTACTTAAAATTTGATATTTTTTTTATGCTTAACAGTTTAAGGTATAGAATCTATGCAGGATTCCTAAAAAATGACACTCAATGGATGTTTTTATGATTAATCCAATTGATTTTATATACATTGACAATAGTTTTATTTTTGTAAATAATGTGAAATTGACTTTATTTAAAAAAAAGGTTGAGGATTCCTTTAAGTTGCCATAAGATCTTAAAAAGTGGTTTCAAATTAATGTTATCTAATGTATCCCTTAAAAATACTTAATACAAGATTTTGTGATTGTGATTTTAATAAAGTATACAGATACCTGCAATTAAATATTTTGGATTTTAAGAAGAAAAACTTCAAGGGAAAGTTTCATTTGTTAATTGGTATTTACAATTGTGATTTTTATACAGGAGACAGATAAACATATGTACTGCTTGTTTTTGATTTTGTAGACATTTTAAAAATTGTAACTTTCAGAATATTTAACTTTTAAAAATTTGCATAGCATTAGATTAAATGCCTTCCAAAGGTAGATGCAAATTTTGAACTTAAAATTTAAAAAAAAACTTAAGAAAACAAAATACTCCCTTCAAGCAGATTGTTCATGCAAGGTTACCCAAATCTCAGTCTAGAGGTTTGTGAACAATCAGTGTTGATGAAATCAGAAACCATTTCAAGGTACTGTCTTCCTATAACACAAAAAAAAGTGCCCTGCCTTACAGTACAAGAATTTTTTTTTATGTTACTTTGTACAAATTGCTAATTTTTTGGACAAAACACTTTTTATTCTCTTATTTGATATCAATATTAGTTGATTTTGTACTTTAAAAAATTTGGTATCAAATAATTAGATGCATCATTCACTATGTGCAATATTTTTTTTGGTAATTTCAAGTGACATATCTGACATATCTTTAAGATACTTAGTGTTACTTACAGTGCTTGATTTTCATTTAATTTGGCAACACTATTAGTTTATACTCTCTCTTATCATAATGGTAGGACAATCTATTTAGCCATATCAAATTAATGTGTAATTTTATTTTATTTGAATTTAAGATATTGCTTTTATGCTGTATGTTAGCTATTATTTTGTTATTATTTATTGGTCCCGTGTTTTGTTTTATGTTAAATATTTTGTAGATCTGTTACTTGTATAACTTGTTCATGTATATTTTGTAGATCAGGTAGTGTTTAATAATTTTTTGTAATTTACTGTTAAACGTGTCTCACACATTGAATTTTTTGAATATTTGATCATTCTTTATAGTTTTGTTGCATTATTCACAACAGTTTTTATACTTGGACAATTAAGAGCTGGACATATTGTATAGACAACTGTCTAATGTTGAAGACTATTTTTATCTCCTGAGGTCTTATGGTTAATTATTTCTCATCGACTTATACTTTACATTTTATTTCTATTTGTATATATAAAATAGTCTCACAAGTAAAATAACAATCTATAAATCAGCATATAATATATAGAAAATTACTTACAAATTGATTCTTTAAATATGGCCATTTTCAACACTTGCAGTGCTGACTTGCTAAAATAATGTTACTACCAGTGCTGATGACAGCATAGCATGTATTCTTATTTCTTTGTTATTCAGTATTCAATATTTGTGCAATAGTCAACATATGTATAATTTGAAGTGAATTGAGAAAATAGTCCTGAATGCTTTAAATATTTATTTGCTGCTTTCCTGAAAAAGTGTTTTGATGTTCTTACCATGGAATAACAGGAACAAGCAATGATCTAATACTATATTCATACCATGGAATAGCAAAAATTAATAGTGACAAAATGCATTCTAGAAACATGTGACAGGTACCGTAATCGGCCTTGTATAGTCTGCACTGGTACATTATCCGCACCTCCCTTCTCTCCACAAGAAATAGGTAAAAAAACTTTTTGTACATGGTGGTAATGTCTAATGAAACTTTGGAAATTTCAAATAGTGTGCGATTGTTTTTTTTAAAAACTTTGAAAGTAAAAACAGTTCCTTCCTTTAGTAAAATACTGTTAAACATGTCCATCACATTAATGTTTGAGGGATCTTAAGCTAAAACAAAACAAATGCTTCAGCATGATACACCAGAACAGAAAGAATAACCAATAATTTTGTAGTTTATACATCGTTATGCATAAGCTGGTTCCTGGCCGACTTATAATACGCTTCCAGTTTATATTGTGCAATGCTGTAAAAAGAAATATGAAAGTTTATATAAGATTTTGAATTAAAATTGCATTTGAATATGAATTAGGTAAATTATTAGTTTTGAAAATGGTAAGGGCGCCCTCTACAATTTCAATAGCAAACATTGCAAAACATAAACAAACCTTGCGAAATTGAGTTTTTCCGTTATTTCTTGCTTATTGTACTCTAATATTAGCACCCCTGCATGGCAGTTATAGTTTTGGAAAATAAAACTATACACTATACAAGCCTGAATTTGATAACCAAATATCACCATTACCTCAATATCAATATTTGAAATAAGATTTATCATTTATCAAGGTTACTGCGATGTATTTGCTTTTTCTGAATGTTGAAAGATCCTTCAGTAGAAAATGTATGTGATGTGTTAAAAGAATGTGTTTGTTAGTGTATTCTATAAATGAATGTTGTATTTGATTTACTAGTCAAACATTTATTCAGCTGGTTTGGAATAAAGTTTTGAATATTTTGATATCTTATTATTTCGTATACAATACCATCTTTATTTTATGGTACAGTGAATTTCATACAAGGTTCAGGCTTGGTGTCATACACAATTTGTTCAAACATAAATATACCTTGTACTTTCTTTCAAAATACCTGTAAATATGAATAATTCTTGAATGATTGCTTCTGTTTCTGTTAGTAACATCCCCCCCTACTTTTACTATCCATCCTTCTTGAATCAAGTTAAAGTTTGGGTTTAAGGTAGATTACTACGAGAATGTGGTTAATAAACTGTTATCACAGAGATATGTCTCGCCTTTTTGTAATTTTGATAATGCAAATGTTGAAATTAAAATAGCAATACTTCAACATCTATGTTATGCAAATATTCAAAGTCGATGAACCATGACTGAAGGTACATGGCTAAACAATCTCCATGGAAATGAGATGTGCCAGTGCTAATACAACTGCATACCAAATACCATTGACTTATTTTAAGTCGTTCCCTTTAAACAAACATAAACACAAACATTCACTTGTAAACTATGTAAAAGTTTCAAAGTCAATGAACCATGATGAGGGGGTGGGGCTATAAAATCTCCATGGAAACGATACTTGCAAATGCCAATAATTTTGCATACCATATATCATTGACTTAACATTAGCAGTTCATCTTAAACTGACTCATCACAAACTAATACATGTAAACTAAGCAAAAGTTTCAAAGTCAATAGACCATGACTGAGGGGGCAGGGCCAAATATTCTCTATGGAAATGAGATGTGCTAATGCTTATACTACTGAATACCAATTAACATTGGCCTACCACTAATGGTTCCCCTTGAACTGACCTAATCACAAACTAATACATGTAAACTAAGCAAAATTTTCAAAGTCAGTAGACCATGACTAAGGGGGTGGAGTCAAATAATCTCCATGGAAATGAGATATGCCAATGCTTATACAATTGCATACCAAATATTATTGACCTACCAATAGTGGTTCCCCATAAACTGACCTAATCACAAACTAATACATGTAAACTAAGCAAAAGTTTCAAAGTCAATAGACCATGACTGAGGGGGCAGGGCCAAATAATTTCCATGGAAATGAGATGTGCCAATGCTAATACAACTGCATACCAAATATCAAAGTAGACCTAATCACAAACTAATACATTGTTGATGTTGCCGACGCCGGAAACAGCATACCTATGTCTCGCTTTTTGACTCCGTCAAGGCGAGACAAACATCAGGCATCTTGATGGAAGTCAGAACTTTTTTTTGAAGAACTGTTTTTTTTTAAGGTACGTTATGTTCCTTTCAAGAACAAGATATTTATATGTATAAAAATAAGGAGACGAGGTATATAATTGCTAATTAGACAACTATCCACCAAAGCTCAAATAAAGTGGATGTAAGCAGTTATAGGCAACTGTACAGCCTTCAACCAACAGCCTAATTTATAACAAAACAATTTACGAAATACAAATATGACAGACATGAACCAACAACAACCACTGAACTACAGGCTCCTGACCTCGGACAGGCACATAAGGAATGTGGCAGGGTTAAACATGTTTGTTAGCCCTGAACCCTCCCCCTAACCTGGGACAGTGGTGTAACAGCACAACATAAGAACAAACTATAAAAATAGCATTACAAAAAAATTGGATTTGTTCTTTCAATCTGTCTTTTTAACAGTTTAGAATAAGGAATACCTGTGTAAAGGACAGAGAAGTCAAATGTTTTTTTATAATTGAGAAAAGGGACTTGCAGTAAAATTTTGTTGACAAATCATGAATGAGGGTAAAAGATTGCATTTGTTTCTTTTTTTTTACTGAAAACATTGCAGCATGGTAAGCATTGTTGCCTTCAGTGAGGAAAGGTCATTGGTTAAATCCCTGGCAAGGTCACAACAGAGACCATGAAGTAAATTATATCATTTGAAAATAAGAGGTGACTGGTAAAGAATGGTTAGCAGTTTCTTCCTTACTAGTGACAGCCATCATTTTCTTGCAAATAATGGTAATAATTCTTTTAGTCATATACCCAGTTAGGCATTGTGGCTATGATAAATATAACATATTCTTGGTGTAAATTCAATTATCTTTCCTCCTATACATTTCTAGGAATATGATTGGTTAAAAGCAACCGCATGGAGACCGTGTATATTTGATATTAGGTTAGTAGGAGGGGCTTATTTCAATACACGGTAAGTAGTGGTGTTACATCCCTATATAAAAACAACACAGTGTTAAAGAAAAATCTGAAAGGTTTCAACAGACGAAGAAATTGATGATAAACGATTGAAATAAATTCATAAAACATATTTAAAGGTAACAAGTTGTTATTGTTGGCATTTGTTCTTGTAAAGACAAATGGAAGTAGGTTCTTAATACTAAGTATTGAAGGCTTAATCACTTTGATAGGCCACTAGTCTAAATACCACATGTTAAGATAGTCTGCAAGATAAATTCATTACACAGTGTGCTAGTTACCTAATACCAAAAAAAATTGGGTCAGAAAATTCCATATATATCGTATTAGGTCACTAGCACACTATGTAACTAATAATGCATTAAAGAGAACAATGCAACACTAATAAATATGGCTCATGTTTAAGATGAAATACGAAATTGCCAGCAAAAGAAGAAGTTCTATGCATTTTCCTGCAAAGAATTCCCCTACTTGTAATTGAAAGCATCTTGAAACAGGAAATAGGTGTTTCACAGATTTTAAACAACAGGCTCTTATCAGCATGAATCGTTCATCTGGCAAAAATATATTTATGATTATTTTCTACCAATCTTTTAATAGTTTTCAAGATAACAGACAAAACACATTAATTAGTCAAGAAATGTTGTTAAAGGGTGATGACTCCGATAAGGATTAATCCAATTGTTTTAGGCATTTTAAATTTTTTGTAGAAATTTTGTTGTTGATTATTTTTGCTATTTACAGTTTCTACTTACCTATCAGTTTTCAAGAAAGAAGGCAAAAACTTGAAAATAGTCAAAAATTGTCACTTAACCACAATACCTCTAATACAGAGTCATTCAGTGGTTTAAGTCAAATTGGCCTTTTTGAAGATCTTGTATTTTTAGTCATGGCAGCAAAGTTGATTGATAGGCAGGAACAAAACCACACAAACTTTATACCCTAAGGACCACTTAGTTCAAGTTCAAGGATATAATTAAATTGTAAGGTCTAACATATGAATCTGTGAGCAAGCGTCACTAATGCTACCCCCACCCGCTAAAAGTATAAGGTAAACAGGAAGTTGTTGAGTGACGAATCTGAAAACACATCACACGGTATAGCTGACTCATATAAACCCTGAAACCAAATTTCAGAAATCCTTGTAATGTAGTTCCTGAGAAAGATGCAATAAAAAATATTCATGGGACGGACGGACTGACGGATGGACGGATTGATGGACAGACAGACAGAGGTAAAACAGTTTACCCCCACATTTTTAAAGCAGGGGTATAATTAGGATATTCATTTTGTTGCATACCGGTACTTAGAATCAATTCAATAAAACATCAAATTAATAAATGAATAAACAAAAATTTCTAAACAAGTTTATTATAAGATAAACAAGAAATATGAAAGGTCAGTAAATTAGTACAAAAGATAAAAAAATCATATAGAAGACTATCACATTAAAAAAATAATTACAACAGTAAAAACTGTAGTGAATTAAATCACAGAACTATGCTATCACATCAATATAAAACCATATAAAAATTTGTGTATTGCACATTCAACATTGTTCAATGGCACCTGTTGTTACTTTTTCGGTATTGTTTATGATGTCAGACTGCCCCTACCTATTTAAAAACCATAACATTTATGCAACAGATATTTTCAGTTACCATTGAGGAAAAGGGTGAAAGAATATAAAACTAAATTAAAATGCCTGTTGATGACATTAATTAAACAAAATATGAAAATAAAACACTTAGGGTCAGTCAAGCTTGTAATTGTCAACATTTGTGCATTTTCAGAAATTTTCCATCAAAATAAAACTGACAAATGATAAATACATAGACTTTTTACAAGTAATACTCCAAACGTTGGCTTGTTCAAAATGCATCTACAAAGAGCAACCCCTATCAAAAGTGTCATTTTCTACCAGCTTTTAACTCAAATCATTGACAATGTCTTTAAGTGTGCTGATATCTTGTTACTTGTACTAATAAATGTTATATTTGTATTTTTTATAAAAATATAAAAGCAAAAAGTAAAGATATATCAGATTCTTGTACATTTGCAATAACAGAGTTCAAAGGACACATTTTTTATATGTATAGTTCTAACAAGTTTCAACTAATCATGATGTGCTTATGTTTGCATATGGTTTAGAAATCACAGATTTCTGAAATTGAGAATTATACTATTTAACTAAACTTGAGTCATTCAATCAAATAGAAAAACATACAGCAATGTCTATTACGATGTATTATGCTAGTTATAAAAAAGTACTAGCTAAACTAAGCTAAGTATAAAAAATGCATACATAACAGATTTAAAATTGAGCTTTACCTTCAGTTGTTCAGTTATAGAAAGGAAGTGAACAGTATGTGAGAAAAAATGTGAAAATTGTACTTTTCCTAGATTTAAACTTCTTTGCATTATACATGATAAATTAAATGTAAATATATTAAAAATATTTATTTAATGAATTTCAAACCAGTAAATCATACAGTAAAATATCAAAATTATAACCTGAAAAATCCCCAAAACAAAACCAATATAAATTTAACATATTCAAAACAAATAGATATAGGAAGATGTGGTGTGAGTGCCAATGAGACAACTCTCCATCCAAATAACAATTTATAAAAGTAAACCATTATAGGTCAATGTACGGCCTTCAACACGGAGCCTTGGCTCACACCGAACAACAAGCTATAAAGGGCCCCAAAAGTACTAGTGTAAAACCATTCAAACGGTAAAACCAACGGTCTAGTATATATAAGAAACGAGAAACACGTATAAATTACATAAACAAACGACAACTACTGTACATCAGATTCCTGACTTAGGACAGGTGCAAACATTTGCAGCGGGATTAAACGTTTTAATGGTACCAAACCTTCTCCTTTTTCTGAAACAATAGTATAACATCACAACATAGAAAAACACACGATAAAACATCAATTGGAAGGCTTAACTCAATCTAAAAACGTAAATTAACACACTATGAACGAATAAATTCGATCTGTGATACCTGAAAGTAAATATATAGTTAATAAAATATTAGGGACAAACATTCAAGGCCAAAAAGCAAACAAACAAGTCCAAATAAAGCCATGGCAAAACACTACATGAAATATTAAACCCTTAGAAAATAATCACTTTTGAAAAACCGGTTTCATAATATATACAGGTAAATGAAAAATAACTTTGTCGTTTTAGGTATACTTTTCTGTCTATATAAAATCTTCCAATAATTAGGAATACCAAGAAAGGTCTGTCATATAAATACCTAATTTAACACTAGATACATAAGGGTAAATATCAACAATAAAACTTCCTGTACAGATTAAAGGAGAATAATCTTGATGTTAATACAAATGTAGTACGAAGAAGTGAAAATTAGTAGATATTCCAAATAATCAAAGCTGGTATACAGACAAGATCCATATTAATATAAAATAACAAAAAGTATTAAAAATAGTATCAACAGGTCGAATTAACAAGAAAGTACGATTTGAGAGTACTGCAGTTACTGACAGCTAGTTAAAAGCCAAAACAATTAATGATAAAAATCATGCATCAGAGACTAAAATCAACTAAAACACATCCCAGGGATTTAGTATTTTAACGTCATGAACAGTCAGAGAAGACATGACTTGTGCAATGCCAAAATAAATGTATCGACAGGTAGTAGGATAGTGAGGAGCTACTTCTTAAGAGATAAAATTAACGTGTGTGTGTCTCTTAACATCCCGCCTCAAAAGAAGATACAACTTAGTTATGTTTTAATTTGCTAATGACAAAATCGATATTAGTGCCAATGTAAACTATATTCAGAGATCTAATTACAATATTGGTACGATAACCCTTACTTATAAGTTTGTTTAAAGGTTCGATGAGTTTACACGGATCACATAGTGATTTCCTCGCTTTAAGTACAATATTACCGTAAAATTTAGGATGTGAAATACCATTTTAATAAGTTTTCTACAGGTACAGCCAAATTTACTAATCAAATCTTTGTATCTATGAAAGAATTTAGTAAAAGTTTTAAGTAATTTATGGTATCGAAATCCCTGACACAATAATTTCCCAGTGATGTATTGATTACGTTCGTTAAAATCTATGACATCAGAACACACACGGCATACCGAGCGAGTTGGGATATATAAACACCGTATGATGGAGCCAAAGGCACATCGCCGTCTAAAATGGAAAATGAACAATAGGAAATGAAAAATCGTCTCTTTTGTCGTAAATTTTAGTATGTAGTTTCCGTTAGAAATTGAAATGTCTAAATCTAGAAAAGGGCAACTGCTGCTGTTTATGTTAGATTTAGTTAAAGTAAGTTCTTTTGGGTAAATTTCGAAGTATATTTAGAGAACTCTGGATTATTTAACGAAAAAATATCATCCAGATAACGGTAGGTATTGTTGAATGTATCAACTAAATATAACAATGATGGGTCTTTACTGAGTTTGGTCATAAACTGAGATTCATAGCAATATAGAAATAAATCTGCTATTAAAGGGGCACAGTTAGTGCCCATAGAATACCTATTACCTGACGATACACTTTATCGCCGAAACGTACATAAATGTTATCTAGCAGAAAATTTAAAGCTTCAATCATATCCTCACATTTCCGGTAAGTGTATCTAGCATACTTTCCTTTTTCGTTACAGAAAAAGGCTTTAAACGAGTGGAAGTGTAGTGTACAGAGTAGAAAAATCATAACTGTCAACAGAATTATAAGGACCATCAAAAGCATGTATTTTATCTAAAACCTCTAAAGAATTTTTAACACTCCAAAAATAATTAATACCATTATTTTCATAAGCTTTATTACAAAAGTTAATAACCAGTTCTTTGATAGTAGTAAGGGAGGTAGTTAGAAGAACTGATAGATTAGTAGTAGAACACTTACTCGATGCGGAGATGAAACGGAATTTAAATGGTTTTTTGTGTAATTTCGGTAACCAGTACATGGTAGGGACTTTCAAATGTTCGGAAGATGCTTTAAGTTGGGTAGTGGCAGTGGTATGCTTGTTAACGATTTGACTTTCTGTGGTGCGAACGGACCTGAATGTAGAGGAATTGATAATTTCGTTTTGAAGAACTTCCGTAGTATATGCGTCACACCACCACTACATTATTGGCTGCCTTGTCTGCCGGTACGAACACAAACCGCTCTGCAAATACCTTGAGTTTATTTTTATTCTTGAAATGGGAATATCATGGATCCTATTATTAATTTCAGAATTGTTTTCTAAATGAGATATTCGAATATTAACAGTATTCATAATTTTATTCAAATAACTGTCTAAAGATTTTTATCCGATTTTCACGTTTGCACCAATTTTACAGTAGGCAGACAGAGCGTCTTTAATGACCTGACGACACTGTTTCCAATCTATTATAGATGGAGGACGGTATTTCGGTCCTTTCTTTAGAAAAGTTATGACCTCACGGTCTTCGACGATGTTGAGGTCTCCTGTAATAACATGACCATAGGGAACATATATAAAACTAGATGTTTCGCAGTCTCAAGTGGAAGGAACATTATTTTCTATATTGACGTCTGATGTAATTGACGATAATTAAAAATCAAATTTCTGCTCGGTTTTTATAAGAATACGAAATAATGGGTTGTTCTATATTATCAAAATATGGAGGTATTAAGTTATATACGGAAGAGTCATTGAATATGCTAGACAAATTAATAAAATCAATACCTCTATTTATATATTTTAATTTAAGAAAATGTCGTTTATGATTTTCAGGTTTATCAATACTAGGAAATAGCCTGTGATGACAAAAGGCTGTAATAATACGGGTGTATTCATAAACGGGCTAAAAAGAAATTTTATCACACTCCAGAAAAATAGCATATAATTTACTTATAGGTATCTGACCCAGTTTGCATAATACTTGATGTCTACCATTATTCTTTATTGTAGATAACAGATCAGCAAGTGTATAATTTATACGATGTTTAATACGTTGATTACGGTTTTGCGTTTACCATGAGACCTATTATTTCTAAGTCGTTTATCAACAATATTAATGACATCGATAGAAGTTTTAGATATGTTCCTTGCCCTAATATTTTGTCATTGAGACCGAGAGGATAAGCTGTTTGAAGTCTTTTATCCAAAACAATTCGCGAACTTGGCGTGATTTTCAAACTGCTTGTGTGATTCTCCTGGTTGTTTCTGAACGGTTTCGAGGGGTTGGAATTTTATATATTTAAGATTGTGATTATGCTTATTTAAATGTTGATATACTAAACTTTTGAATTTTTGGGTCTCTGAAAGCAGTAGAGATGTTCTTGATTTCTTTTGTAATACTCTCGTCCGTCTGTCCCACATATTGAATACCACACTTAGGTTGGGTTCAAGTTACCACATATATTAGGTTTTGAGTTTTTCAGGTAATATCACAGGAAAAGGAGGTTACTTGTAAAAGGTTCTCCGTTCACTGTTGATATGTATAGCGAAAAGTATGTTGACCGATAGTATTTTGAAAAGTTAATCTAAAACAGGTTAGTCATTTTTGGCATTGCAGGAAAATTTGTGGATATCAGACCTTATCACTATTTGGGTACCTGTAACACTTGACCCAAGAATGATTGACACTTCATACAACAATCACTTTTCATTTGTGACATCAGAAAATCTCTATTGTGACGTAAAATTTTTATGGGAACGTCTGTGATGTCCAATAATGGCAGACAAATAGCAATAAGGCCTTTTTTTAATATTTGTAAAGTTTATAAAAATAGAAATATTGTGACAATTCATCATTTAATAGTTTAAAACACATGCATATTAAATTAATAATTATACAAACTAACACAGACGTCACTAACATTATAGCAACTATCAGTATCTACAATAAGTTAAAAAAAAAAAACACATTAACAATCATTAATGTTCATTATATATTGGATATAATGACACAAGCTTACTTCAGAGACAACTAAGGTCAGCATGTGTATGTCTTTCAAATATAGATTTGTATCAGGGTTCAAGGAATGGGCAAATATATCCTCCTTTATATAAAACGATCAAAATGGAATGTATCAAAATGAGATAATTATGGGGGCGTATAACATTTGCGCTGATTTTATAAATTTTTAATCTTTCACTTGCGCCGATTTTATAAATTTTTAATCTTTCACTTGCGCCAATTTGGTTGTTTCATTTACACCGGTTCAATAATTTCAAGTTCCATTTGCTCCTTTTTGCATTTTAGTGCTGTGCTTTTTTCATGGCATAAAGAGGTTGTAAAACAATCGGCACAAATGAAAGAAAAAATCAGCGAAAATGCAAAACACCGAATTATGGCACACATACAGATCAATTGTGAGCTCCGAGCCACTCTGTTCTCTATCAAATTCAGTTTGCATTCAGTATTGATAACATTATTTCAATTTTGCTACTCTATCAAAGGTATAAGAGGTATCTCATCTCAGAAGAGTTTCACTATATTAAATTACTGGTATACTCTTGACATTATATCACTATTAAATCTTACAAACTTCAACTTCAGTCACTGTCTGCTAACATCTTTTGATAAATTATTTCATATTTCTGTTGATCCTACCACTCTATTCAATAATTGGAGAAAATTTCCTAAAATAAAGAAAAATGTCTTAATGTTAGAACACATAAGTTCCATAAAATCATTACTTGTAAGCAAATAGCTGTATAAGTGTCCGTAAACTAACTTGAGATTTTGCAAAAGAATTCAATTTTGTACAAAAACAAAATTGTTTTTCTTCATTTTCTTCAAACTGTTTTATGAAAGATAGAAGCTATAATTGCCATTCTTTTCACTGATTATTAGTATTGCACTTGATATGATAGCCCTTCTGAAGTACATCATTTGATGGAATTTGCATTGTTTTTGGCTTTTATCATTTCAGAAACATCTGTATTCTTTTTCAATATATTTTTGTACAATTTAATTTAATAAGATCCAAAGAGAATATAAATCTACCCCCTATAATATATTGCATGTGTTTTTGTACTACTATTCAGAAGAAAGCTGTAAAAGTGAGATTATCAAAAACACAGTTGAGTGAAAGCAATGTCTGTAATACTTTATCTAAAAATTAGATCATTCAGTCTGTTCCAAAATTGGTATTTTGTAATTTCCTGTTTTAGGCCTCCCACAGTGTTCAAGTTTCAGAGGAGGTCAGTTCATGATTGCTATTGTTTTACAGTATAATTCTCTGTAAAAAAATCTAGGCTATTTCTGATAGAATATAATGCCTATATGGATGAAAATTCAAACTGGATTATATGGAATAAAATAAAATGGGAATGTGTCAAAGAGACAACAACCCGAAAGAGCAGAAAACAGCTGAAGGCCACCAATGGGTCTTCAACACAGTGAGAAAATCCCGCACCTGGAGGCGGCCTGCCAGTTAATGTTTTTTTTTTTACTTCTGATTTGAGGAAAATTGTTCAAGATACTAAGGATTTTCTACTCTAGGCATAGATTGTCGTATTTGGCAAAACATTTTGGAATTTTGGGTTCTTAATGCATTTTAACTTCTTACTTGATTCAACCTTTTCTTGACATTTTTTATATAACCACCACCATTTGGGGCCTGTTCAATAATATTATACAAAGCTAGTTTTAAGATCATAATGTGGAATTATAAATTAAGGATGTTCACTCCTCTTCTTTTTGAATTTCTGCCAGATATTCGGAATCCTCTGGTTTTATCCATGTTGTGCCCTTAAAATTTTGCCCACTAATCCCTACTTTTCTTTCCATAATTTGATAACATATAGTTTAAAATGTCATCCGTGAAATTCTTATAAAATCCTTGTTATTTTTTCATAGTTTTTGAAAGAAAAAAGGTGCCAATGTTAAATGTATGTAAAGTCTAGAGAAAATCATTTCCTGCCAAATTTTCAATGCCTTATATCTCGAAAACAAGCACCCGAGTGACACGACCCTTCATTTTTTCAACTTTTTAGTTCCTTTATTGAGATACTATCATAGCAGTCTTTATAAAAGCTTGTTATTTTGAAACAGAGTAGCGAACATCCTAAAGAGCAGATATTGATATCTAGGAGCCAGGTCAGAATATTTTACAACTTACACCTTACATTAACTCACCTATAGCTAAATTTCATCATAAGACATGATTGCTAAGAAAACATCTTGGAGAATATAAAATGGATGGGCATGAGTAATCCAGTAAACGTAATTCTTCACAGAAATAGTGTAAAAAGAAGAGAGCCTTTGCTCTGAACTGTTTATATATTATAGAACTTCAAAATGATGAGGATTGAATTCTTATCATAATGAGAAAATCCTATCAAAGCAACATCTACATGAAAAGACAAAGGCTTTTTCTTTGAACTGTTTGCATGTTATAGGACGTTAAATTGATTAGGACATAATTCTTATCATAATGAGAAAATCCTATCAAAGCAACATCTACATGAAAAGACAAAGGCTTTTTCTTTGAACTGTTTGCATGTTATAGGACGTTAAATTGATTAGGACATAATTCTTATTATAATGAGAAAATCCTATCAAAGCAACATCTACATGAAAAGACAAAGGCTTTTCTTTGAACTGTTTGCATGTTATAGGACGTTAAATTGATTAGGACATAATTCTTATTATAATGAGAAAATCCTATCAAAGCAACATCTACATGAAAAGACAAAGGCTTTTTCTTTGAACTGTTTGCATGTTATAGGATGTTAAATTGATTAGGACATAATTCTTATTATAATGAGAAAATCCTATCAAAGCAACATCTACATGAAAAGACAAAGGCTTTTTCTTTGAACTGTTTGCATGTTATAGGATGTTAAATTGATTAGGACATAATTCTTATTATAATGAGAAAATCCTATCAAAGCAACATCTACATGAAAAGACAAAGGCTTTTTCTTTGAACTGTTTGCATGTTATAGGACGTTAAATTGATTAGGACATAATTCTTATTATAATGAGAAAATCTGACTTGATCAACTAAGCAACACCTACATAACAGAAGATTTCTACTTTATTCAGGCTCCCCTTTTTTGTCTTCCTCTTTAGGATTTTCATCTGTATCTACCAATCCACTTTGTGCTTGGTTTATAGCATCTAATATTAAGTTCACCTTAAAAAAAATTAGAAATAATATTGTCTGTCAAGAAGAACCGAAATATTCAAAATAACAACTCGTACTATACTTAGTCACTTTGGATTCATTATTATTCATGGGATACAACTTTTCTTGGATTTTGTGGGTTTGGTGAACCATGAATTTAAATGATGAATGAGGTACAAATTTTCTATTGACAAAACCACGAAATCAAATTTTCACCAAAAAAAAAAATTCAATACATGAGAATTTTCCCCAAAAAGTAGTAAAACTTCAGTGTCCACATAGAAAATTATGGATTCTACTTCCTTTATAGTTTAAAAAGATCAGATAAAAATTCCTAAATTACTGAATTGGAAATCAGGTAAGCCTACAGTAAAATCTCTAGCACTTAGTTTATTTATCTGATCAGTATTGATTTGATACATATGAAGAGGCACAATTATATTTATTTTTTTAAGGACTTAACTTTTCCCTTTTCATTTGTATCTGCAGAATAACAAATGGTATATATAACATACAGTGAAAACCAATTAAAAAAATCAACTCACACTAAATTAACCGTACTTATATATGACACAAGTATTAGAAAATAAATGGGGAATATGTCCATAGGACACAGATGATGCCCCCGCTTGCATATTACATTATAAAGGGACACAACTCAAGAACGGTAAAAGTAAGGCTACCCAAATTTGTACTTGATCTGAGTTTTGTAGTAATAAGCATTGTGTATAAGTTTCATAACATTTGGTTGAGGCAAACTTAAGTTATATAACGGAACGAAAAATTCTGCAATTTTCCATTTGTAAAGGGGCATAACTCTAGAACAGTAAAAGTGACGCCACCAAAAAAAATAATAATGAATAAATTGTTTACCTGTGGTATTAAGACCTGATCATCAGGAAACTTCTCTTTAATCATTTCACCATGTTTCTTTGATAAATCATAGTCTCCCAATAGACAGCTACACTTTGCCACCCAGAACATGTTTTGTGGATCATTAGGCTCTAGCTCAAGTATCTTGATAAAATGTGGTAGAGCTTTCTCATTATCCTTCAGTACTTGGTAATGAACTGCCACGTTTTTATGAAAAGGCTGAAATAAATCAATATGGCTTACTACAATTTATCATATTAAATATAAGATAGATATTTCGGTTAATTTGGGAGGGTTGATGATGTAAATAAAAACTACATGCAGCAACTGATCAAATCGGTAAGATTTCATGGCTCTTTGAAATGCCGCAAAACAAAAGGATGTGCCTTGTTATGACTTATAAAATTGGCTGCTGTTATGTATCAGACAGAACAATCCAATTATATATTGAATGATCAAATTAAATATTTGTGAAAAAAAAATGTCCCAATTTGGAAATCTGAAACTTGCCTTTTATGTGTACAGGAACAAATTGTTCATGCATAATTAAGATACTATAAAAATCTACTTTTGCATATCTACTGTGATTATCTCTGGCAAAAACTTACAGCATTTTCAGGCATATATTTCAATGCTGATAAATTAATCTGAATTAACATTCCAACCGTTCCTTTTCCAGAGTAATTAAACCACTGATTGGCAGTGTCGTACAGTCCTAAAACATTGAAATGGCTTGTGTTGGACTCCAAAAGAGCAACACATTTGTCGACTTCATTTTGCGGTATATACACATCTCTTATCAAGTATTCAAGGATATAATAATCGTGAGGAAACCTATAAAAGAAAAAAAAGGTCCATGAAAATTCAAAAATTCAATTATTAGTAACCCCATGTCTCACATTCTTTGACTTTCATTGCTGGGGAAACAAAATTGTATGGTTTTACTTCCAACAAATCTGTATATTTTATCTTTTATCTACTTCACTTTGTAATTCCTTTGACAAAACATTTGCCTTTTAAATGTATGTAGCAAACCTGTGACATACATGTACATGTTATCTATGCAATTCAATATTTGAAACATTTGCAAATTCTAATGTACCATTTACATATGATTTAATGAAAAACAATTATAATTTTTTTAATGTTTAAAACTAAATTCAATATTTTTTTAAAACTACACGTATAAAACATGAAATCTTAGTACTACATTCTTCAAAGCAATGCTGGATGTTAAGCAAACAACAACTAATCAATCAAAGCAAGGCTAGGGTACTGGTTTCAATCCCTTCAAAAATATTTAAACTTACAACTCCAATCCATATTCAATTGTATATCTATGCTCCCTTTCTGTTGCCTGGTTTTTACTTTTAGCAACGTCAATTTTGTGTAAGTTAATGAAATATTTAGCATCTAGTTTTTCTGTATCCATCATTTTAAAAGGATGTCCTCAGCTTCATCATACAATTCTTTCTGTATTAAGTACTCAGCAATAAAGTTATGTGTACGTGGAAATGTAACATACAACAGTTCATGGTCAACAGCTATCTTAACTGTAAAAAAATATATTGAAGGATTGATTGGTAATGCATGTTTAAATTGAATTTGTATACTGTGAATTCAGAAATTATTGCGATATCAACATGACATGTGAGAATTATCATTGCAATTACAGGAAAAACTGCATACAATTTGTCAGAATCCAGAATGCGAGTTCTTGTTATCGAGATACTCCTCAGTCACATTATTCACAATAATGAAAACCTTTCAATAATTTCTGAATTTATACATATCTTCTAACAAGCCAACTCTAGGCAATGTCAATTTCTTTAGTGTAGGAATTCAAGCATCATTTGCACTTGGAATCTGTAGAAAATGAAGCCCAAGTACTGAAACATATCTGACATTCGACCTATTGTTCGGGATTATAGTTGTGACATCATTTTCAATGTAAAGAAAGAAACACCATCATCAGGTATTAATGTGGTTTTTTTTTCATGTTATAGAATTATCAATTATTTTTATTGCCAGTTCATTAGTAGATTGTTTTCTATATTGATTTTCTACTGCAGTTTCAGAAAGAAGATTACAAAAGGAAAACATTTTGTAAAACTTACCAAAATTTACCAAATTAATGAAAATTGTTAAAATTGACTATAAAGGGCAAAAACTCCTTAAGGGTCAACTGACCATTTTGATCATGTTGACTTATTTGAAGATCTTACTTTGCTGAACATTATTGCAGTTTACAGTTTATCTTTATCTGTAATAATTTTCAAGATAATAACCAAAACGCAAAATTTCCTTAAAATTACCAATTCAGGGCAGCAACCCAACAACCAGTTGTCCAATTCATCTGAAAATTTGAGGGCAGATAGATATTTACTTGATAAACAAGTTAATCCCTGTAAGATTTGCTTTAAATGCTTTGGTTTCAGAGTTACAAGCCAAAATCTACATTTTACCCTATGTTCTATTTTTAGCCATGGCAGCCATCTTGGTTGGTTGGCTGGGTCACCATATATTTTTTAAACTAAATACCCTAATAATGATTGTGGCTAAGTTTGGTTGAATTTGGTCCAGTAGTTTCAGAGGAGAAGATTTTTGTAAAGATTACAAAATTTACAAAAATTGGTAAAAATTACTTTAAAGGGCAATAACTCCTTAAGGGGTCAACTGACCATTTTGATCATGTTGACTTATTTGTAGATCTTACTTTGCTGAACATTATTGCTGTTTACAGTTTATCTCTATCTATAATAATTTTCAAGATAATAACCGAAAACGGAAAAAATCCTTAAAATTACTAATTGAGGGCAGCAACCCAACATAAAAACAACAATTGGGAATCAAAAATAATTTTAATTTAGCACCAAGTTTAAATTGCAGAATAAAAATAGATACTTATATTGTTGTAAAATATAAATTTTATTGGTACATGTACTTACTACGAAAACAGGAGTAAAGCTTGGTAGAGCCTTGCTTATTTTCCTATTTTAAAGATCACAAAAATAAAGGTTATACTTTTGACAATGTACAGATAATGTGTCTTTTACTTATTCACCATGATTATAAAGTTATATACATGTACTTTGCATACACTTAACAGACACAAAAGAACCTTTGTTTCACACCATGAGTTCCGAACTTTTTCTCAGTAAAATTTCTTTATAAATTTAAGTCACTCAATAATGTCTTTTTTCACCAATGACAGCCATATTTTTATCCTATCAGGTTGATATTTTATACATTTCTCCCAAAGAACATACAATCTTGATGTTAATTAGTTATACAGATTGTAAAACACTTTGCTAGTGATTAAATGGATCTATGCTTGATGCAAGATATAAACTGACCTTAAATAATCACCACTCAAGTAAAATTAACACTTACAAAATGGCCTGTATGTTGTTAGAGCCTCCTCCATCCGATCTAAGCTTTTCAATGCAAGAACCATGTTCTCTCTGCACATCATATATTCCATACCTGACTCAGGTAGTCCAATATTCTACAACATTACAACAGGCTGATTTAGCTGTTATTTTATCAAAAATTATTGTCACGCAGTAAACATTTTTTGTAACTATGAATAGACTTAAGACAGTAATAGCAAAATATCAACTAAATTTTGTACAATTTTATGTTTATTCTATCCATGATAGGTCCCAAATGTTTTTTTCCACATATCAAACTTGTTTTAACATAAGGTTGCATACCATGGTTAGCTTATAAAGAAAAAATTGGTCTCTATTAAAGTACAGGAATATGGACATGCATTTTGAAATGGATAAAGCTAATTCAACAGTGATACCAAAACATGTATACATAGCCAATTATACGGTATGGGTTTTTCTCATTGTTGAATGCCTATAATTGCTTACATTCACTTCATTTGAACTTTGGTGGATAGTTGTTTCATTCGCAATCACATCACATCTCCTTAATTTTATATACATAGTTAAATGGCTCAATTTGAGGACCCTCTCATTTAGCCTTTAAAATATCTACAAGCTAGAATTTCAATGAATATCAGAAATACATTGCTTCAGAAGCTGGTATATATAGCCTTCCAACAACATTACTAAAAATAAATGGGAATGTGTCCATGGTACACAGATGATGCCACCACTTGCATACAACTTTATAAAGGGACATAACTCAAGAACAGTAAAAGTGACCCAACCAAAATTCAAACTTGATCTGTGTTTTGTGGTAATAAGCATTGTGCATAAGATTCACAACATTTGGTTAAGGCAAACTTAAGTTAAAGAACAGCATAACTCTAGAAAGGTAAAGGGATGCCACCCAAATTCAAACTTGATCTGTGTTTTAAGGTAATAAGCATTGTGTATAAGTTTCATAACATTTAGTTCAGGCAAACTAAAGTTAGAGAACAGAAACAAATTTCGGGACATACAGTACAGACAGACAAGGGTAAAACTTAACGCCCCCTCCGCTACGTGGGGGCATAAAAAGTTAAGGATCTCTTAGCTTGCCTCATTTTCCAGCAAATTTCCTTTTTTTTTGTGGTAAATTTACACCTTTCCAAAACAGTAAACACATGCTGATATAATCTGTTATTGCTGAACTGGTCATGAATTTGGATCTGAAATTTACACTTCTACTGAACAAAAGTAGTTCAATCTCTTCTCTGGAATCATACCTAAATTTCCATTTATCATAGCAACAATTTTCTCTATTCTTTATTTCCAAGCACTTTTACCATGTCTTTTTCTTCAATAAAAAAATTCAGCAGGGCCAAAATGCAAAACTAACAATACTAACTATATATTGCTACCTAAGCCTTTTTTATTATTATCAGTTTTTTGTAAATAAGTTAAAGAGGGTCATAAAGGGGGGAAAGCGTATGTGCCAGGTGAAAGGAAATTAAATGGTAATTTCCAAATGAACAAAAAAATATAAAAGCACATTGCTTTTCACCATTTTGCATGAAACACAGTTAATAATGAGCTTCAAGAACAAAAGCATTTGAAATAAAAATTACAAATGTGTTGCACAAAAATAACTCATCTCACCCTTGTTAAAGATTTATTAGGAATACTGGTCAAAGACCAGTAACTGATACCTAGGATATCATGCAACAATGAAAGTGTTGTGTTAACATTGGATACTGCTGAATTTTATTTTATTCATGAAAACTTGAGTCAACAGGGATTTTTTTATCATATCATCTTTTATCCATTGTCAGTCAGTAAACATTTTCAAAAATCTTTTCAGAAATCCGCTGGACAATAGGCAGCCATCCATCATCATCATCTTCCCTGAAACTACTTTAATATCCAACTAGGATCTCAAACTGGACCTGAATCATCTATTCCTTTTGGTCTAATTTAAAGATAGTGATTTGTCACTCTACCCAACTATCATGATTGTCACCCAGTGTTCTTCCCAGTATTTGTATATAGCACCATGGGATGTCTATAACCTTGGCTACTATTTTCGAAAAGTCAAAGATAAAAAGTACATACCTCATAAATTTCAAGTGCTGTCTTACAATACTCATAAGATCCTGAAGGATTTTCCCTCACAGTTTCTACAACTCCCAAATTCATGAACGTCATAGCTACATCAAGTGTGTAGTAACCTATAGCATTAACCTTTACCTCTATTGACCTGCAATTTAGTTATAACCTTTAGTATTATTGATCTACATTAATTAATGCTTGTATTGCAAGCAGTATAAGAGCACAAATCATAAAAGCCTTGAAGCTCATAAGTAAAAGGAACTATTCTAACTTGATGATGTGTGTTTATGTTATAGATAATGCATATTTTAAGGTTTTTCTTGTTGCATAACACACCAAGGGGTGTCAGGATTGGTCAAATGAAAGACCGACCGTAGGGAGGTCTTTCTTTGGGCAATCCTGACATCACAAGGTGTGTTATACAACAAGAAAAACCTTAAAATATTCATTATCTGACTTATATACCGTCAAAAATATTATTTTCTGTAAAGATTTGCATGATTTGCATCCTATTTTACCGACCACACTGAAATGGGATATTCTTTTCTGGTGCGTTCAGGTTTTAATACGCTCATTTATAATGTGAAATGAAGCTCACTAATTGATCTAGATATAAACTTTAGAAATCATTTTCCAGTTACAATACAAATATTACTGTAACTGCTTGAAGCAAGACACAAATGAATTGTTACGGTGTAAGAAAAATACAAGTCAGTTTGTAAGTAATTAATTGTATCAACTCAGTTTATGAAAGGGGGATGCTATGTTTTTTTTTCTTCTTTTTTTTTTCATGACATTTATATTGTGGAAAAGCAGATTATTTTTTCAACAGTTTTTAACAAACTTTACAGAATAATTGTTTTCTCTCTTTTGTCTGGCAATACTTTTTTTAAAAACTGAGAATCAGAATTAATTATTATACCCCACCCCATTATAAAGTACATGGCTATTATTCTACTAAAAATAAGAATATTTGGTCATTTGATAGAGTAAAAGGTATAAATAGAGATGTAAAAAATTCGGAACTGGCACGAAGAGAGCAAGAAATCATGATACATGTACATGTAACAGGAAAAAACGAATATGCATAGGTCAAAGTATGATTTTCAATAAAGTGTGAATCAATAAGATATTCAAAATCCTACAAACGATTGTGTTAAATCGGGCTTGTTTTAGAAGTGTTACGAAAATTTTTTATTATTAAATTCATCTCACATAATGTTCCTTTATTGTAGCGATACATTAACAAAACTTCACATTATTTGTTTCGAAAGTTAAAATGTGCGTCAACGACGATTTTTGGTATTTCAGTCTAATAAACGGAGGAAAGGATTGTTTCTGCCTTAAACCTATCAAGGATGGAAAATTGAAAAGTAAAACCCCAATTGGCAAAAACACACAATAACTATCAAACGAATTAAATATTTAAGTAAATTATAGTTTGCATTTTAATCAAGAAAAATAATGACCTTACACAGGTCATTATTTTATGCCTTAAAGCAAATTTCATTGTAACTTGGTATCGTCCGGGTTGATTCTTCAAAAGAATGACCTATCATTCTGAAAGAAAATAACTCCATACAGGTATATAAAAAACAAGAATGTTAAAAATCAAAGATAAACACATTTGCCATCAGTGTCAATATACTTTGTCACATCTACTTTCATGAAATAAACTAAAAAGAATTTCAAATTCTGTAACTCAAAAACAGTAAATTTTAAAATTATCAATATCAAAACAACAGTTAATTTACAGGTTGTGGTGTTATTGTCAAATTGATGACATTCAGTTAAGTCCCTATGTTGTTTTCATGCAACTAATAAAAAAAGGATCAAAGACTCATATGGCTGGGTTGGGCAGAATGTTTCTTAAACAATGAAAAATGGTCTATCATGAACATTTATATATATATGGAAATATAAAATGACAAAATGTGAAAAAAATTGTTAAACAACTTCATTATGAAGCTGCATAATCTCAAAAGTTTTGAAAACATTCTGTGAAGTTCCAAAGATCTGGGTTAAAAGCAAAAACTGTCTTTGAAAATTTTGCTGAAGAAAATTCTAAATTCTTATTCTGGAAAAATAGGGTAATTCATAAAACACTTTCATATAGCAGGGCACATCTTAAGCATGTGTTCAATATAAATGGAAAGTTTCAAGGTTCTGGGATGAAAACTGAAAGAGGAAATGATTACACAAAACCAGTACCATCTTTTGTTGAAAAATGGCCAAGTCCCAAGTCTGAAAAAAAGGGGAAAAAATCCTTAAACAATTCCATATTAACAGGTGCACTATTTCAACATATGTTCAATCTTTCTGTGAAGTTTCAAGGTTCATGACATCATGGCAAATGGGGAGAGGTTTGTGTCCATATAAACCTGGTTTAACCCTACTCCCATCTTTTGCCTGTACCAGTTTCCAAGTCATGCTATCTGGACCATGTGTCGTTTATTGTTGTCTGTACATCTGCTTTTTGGAGGAGTCGTATTGCTGGTGGTTGTTGTGATTTGTTGAACTGTCCAGTATTTTAATTGATTCCAGTTATCATCTTTATGTTTTACTTTAGAAAATGTTTTGATGCAATTAAATTTCAATACTAAGAAATTGGACAATAATGTATGTGTACTCATCAATGGGTCACCTCCAATTGTTTAAAAATGGCCATTTATGGGTGAAAATTATTTCTATGTCTTTTAATGCATAGTTAGATACAAGAATTAAACTAAAATTAATACATACTTCTTATACATTTTCTCAGCTTCATCCAAATTGTTTAGCTTACGATAACACAGTCCAAGGTTTGTCAGATGTTGGCCTACAGCTTCAGGTAAATGCCCAAAATATATTTCCTCGTATAGCTGAAATGTTATTTCATATAGGTTTTATCTAGACCATAAACAGACACAGATACTTTATGAAAAGCAAAAGTCATTCAGCATCTGGGTCTTTTTAGATAATAAAAAACTTTGGCAAATATCATGAAATTATTTATAACAATATTCATCAATATTATATTCTAATATGACGTTCTTCTTTCACTTTGGAAACAAAGCCATGCTCTAATTACAATAAAATATGGGCTGCACGTGATTGACGTCACAATTGAAATTGCAACGTCAGTTGTATTTTGAACAACGCCGGAGATCGAAATGGACATCTTTGTTGGTGTTGCTCACTAGGAAATTGAATAAAATCATTCTAAAAGTAAGTTTACATATATATGTTAATTTTTTATTGTGGAACTGTTGATTTTCTATAACATTTTTGGTTCATCAAATCAAAATGGCTGCCTTTCGAACGTGTATTATAGGTCCGCTTCGAAGTACAAAAGTTCTAATTTTTCCTATCAGAATCGAAATAATTCTATCATACCATGCTTTATGCTAATTTTAACATGGGTAGGCATTATATTTGTTAATATTTTACACCTCGCTTACGCTCGGTATAAAGATATTGACAAATATAATGCCTACCCATGTTAAAATGAGCATAAAGTATGGCATGAAAGAATTATTTCTTAAGTAAGTTTCTTTGGAGCATTTAAATAGGTTCTTACAGGTTTTACTGATCAGGAGCTATACATAGGTTCAAAATAGAGTTAATATAAACTTATGGTTGGATTTTTTATATAGAAAAAAATAAATATTTGAATCACAGTTTTGATTATGGTTAGAATACCTTAAAAGTCTTATAAGTATAACTGTTTTAAGACATTGAAGAAGAATGTTCCCAATGTAGTTATTTTCGAATTTTAAGTCTACTGTGAGTGAGTGAGTGAGTGAGTGGTTAAAATAGTGCTTCCCATGATGTTGAGTTTTCTGAAGTCTTTAGTATTTTACATCCAAAATCATGCAAGTTAACTAATTTTTCATGAAACTTGTCAGTTAAACACTTAAGAAAATGAAATAGTAATTGCCAAATTAAATTAGTTTTGTTTAAATATGATTGTTAAGTACATGCAAGGATTACTTAGTGTCAGATCTATGAAATATTATGAATATTCACAGATAATTAACAGTCAAAGGAATAATAAATTCATATTTTTCTGCAAAAATGACAAAATATGCATATTTTGACAAATATTATTGAGAAATTTTGGGGAACATTGAGCACATATAAGTACCACAAATATATTATTTGAAAGGTTGTTCATACAGACAAATATTGTGGTAAATTATATAGTTGGTACTTGCATGTGCTCTATATTTGCGTGTCATTGACAAAAATGTATGTATTATTCTTAATTGTGCTTTTCTGGAGGTCACAATTATATTCATTGTGATGATATGGATGTTCAAATTTTAGTAAAAAATAAGGCAAAATAAGACCCTTATTGCACCTTAGCCTTTGAATGTTTTGCTGAGAGCCATTGAAATATGTGTTAAGTATTGAATCAATATTGCTCAGGTGAAAAACTTAAAACAGCTATCTATAAAATATAATTGACAACTAGCAAAAAGTTATTTTAAATCTGTATATTAGATGAGCATCCTTTCTGTTTGACCTGTTCACAGAATAAGACCTTGTTCACAATAATCAAATGAAAATATATCATTTTTATTTGTTCATAATATGGAAAGATTGATTGTGATTGATCCATTTTAGTCCTTTTAAAGGAGGATGCATACAAAAATAATTCTGAATTAGAATGGTTAAGTATATAATGTGAATTTGAGAATCAATCATGATTAGTTCAAACCATACAATACCATCAATAAATAATTACGCATGCTTTTAATGTTGGTCTAGCTTTACACCCTAAACTGATTTATTTCCATTTTGTTATATTTGGATTTTCCCTTTTCTATTTCTATCTTTAACAAGAGTGCACACGCTGAAATGTCTCGCCTACTATACAGACCATTGACTTTATGTTGATAGTCCTACATATAAAATTTAACTACAAGTATCACATTAACATTTATGATCCAAGAAAATGAGGTCAAGGTCAGATAAACCAAGGCAGAAATACAATCATTCCATACACAGAATATAGATGACCTATTGCTTATAGTATAAAAGAAACAGACCAAACCATTGAAATTCTATATTGACCAATGAACCATGAAAATGAAGTCAAGGTCAGATGAACACTGCCAGAAAGACATATACACCTTACAATCATTCCATACACCAAATATAGTTGACCAATTGCTTAAAGTTTAAGAAAAACAAACCAAAACACAAAAACTTAACATAAGCAATGACCATGAAAATGAGGTCAAGGTCAAATAAAACCTGCCAGACTGACATGTACATCGTAAAATATTTCCATACACCAAATATAGTTGACCTACTGCATACAGTATTAGAAAAACAGACCAAAACACAAAAACTTAACATTGAGCAATGAACCCTGAAAATGAGGTCAAGGTCAAATAAAACCTGCCAGACTGACATGTACATCGTAAAATATTTCCATACACCAAATATAGTTGACCTATTGCATACAGTATTAGAAAAACAGACCAAACACAAAAACTTGAACTATTACCACTGAACCATGAAAATGAGGACAAGGTCAGATGACACCTGCCAGTTGGACATGTACACCTTACAATCATTACATACACCAAATATAGTAGACCTATTGCTTATAGTATCTGAGATATGGACTTGACCACGAAAACTTAACCTTGTTCACTGATCCATGAAATGAGGTCGAGGTCAAGTGAAAACTGTCTGACAGGCATGAGGACCTTGCAAGGTACGCACATACAAAATATAGTTATCCTTTTACTCATAATAAGAGAGAAATTAACATTACAAAAATTCTTAACTTTTTTTTCAAGTAGTCACTGAACCATGAAAAAGAGGTCAAGGGCAATGGACATATGACAGACGGAAACTTCATATCATAAGGCATCTATATACAAAGTATGAAGCATCCAGGTCTTCTACCTTCTGAAATATTAAGCTTTTAAGAAGTTAGTAAATGCTGCCACCGCTGCCAGATCACTATCCCTATGTCAAGCTTTCTGTGACAAAAGTCGCAGGCTCGACAAAAACTGTGGAACTAGTTTATTAGTATTTATATAAGTCTTTGTGTTAGTACTGCACGGATATTTCTTTAACGGTATTACGGGTGGTGTTCTGTAGTCATATGGAAGTCCAATACTTGTATACTATGTATCAAGGTGCACACAGTACCGGTAACTTCTATGTACAACACCTTCTGCATAGTATATTATTTACATTATATATTATTGATTTAGTGTAGAATAGCTAGATGTGTGTTTTTTTGGAGATGTTTGTAATGTTTTTTTGTTATCTTTATTAAATGTTGCATCGCACAGAAAATAATAAGTTACTGCAAGCAAACCAAGCCTACATGTTGACTTGAATCTTATTTAGCCATGTAGATAGATTAGAAATATTTTAAATTCAGACGAATTTATGAGGGAGAATTTAAATAGTGAATAATTACTATTAGTTTAATGAATTTGACATAACCAATTGCAATTTAAGTTATTTAAAAAGAACAACTTATAAATAAAGATCAATCACAAATGGTTTATATACTTTTTATTGTGAACTGCTAACAGTGAGTGACCAACTGTTATTTTAAAGACCAATTTATATTTGAATTGAATATGAACATGGTCAAATTCAGTATATTATGCTGCTATACTACCTTTAAGCATTGAAGGTTGTAGTCCAAAGCATCTTCATATCTGTTTGTTTCTAAACACATGACACCCAGATTCATTAACAAGACTGCCCTGTCATGTTTAGTAAATGGTCCAGGATTTTTCTCCATTATATCCTTGCACTTTTTTAAATATTCATCAGCCTACAAAACAATTTTGAATAACTACAAAAATGGAGGCTAAAAGAGTTGATTTAGCTCATCATGGACCTATACATTATAGTGCCTCAATTTTTAGTTATAATAACTGCCATCTTAGCATGACAAGAGTTATCTAATATAATTAAAATAAAATAAAGACCATTTCATTAAAATATTGAGTTGGAGTTCAGTATTTTTGCTAATACTATTTTATTGAATAAGACTCTGTACATTATTTTGTCCCTGTAGGAGGAAACATTAAATTGAGTCCTGGAACTTTTTGGATATTTTGCATGACTTAAATACATGTATGACAAATTGTGTTCAGGTAACTAGTATTAACTTTGCAGACATTTTTTGGAAAAAATGGCAGCCATGTTTGAAAATTGTTGGAGTCAACAAGAATTAAGAAAGGATCATAAATATCATTTAACCTAACAGTCCTTCACATTTAGGAATTTGGTGAGTTTCAAGCAGTCCTTCCACATCTTTAAATTTATTCACACCTTGTCTTCTTGAATAGATTTGAGGCAATTTACAGCTTCACTTATGCTGTATGGACATAAATCTAAAATTGAAGACACAACTTTGAGGTCTCTTTTTTTACATTTTGGTATTTGTTTAATGTCTCATGAATGTTTACATCATTATTATGTACTGTTTTTAAATTATCTATATCTTATTTGTCTAAGCTCCCTTAACACAAAC
Organism: Mytilus coruscus; assembly: GCA_017311375.1. Lineage (NCBI taxonomy): Eukaryota > Metazoa > Mollusca > Bivalvia > Mytilida > Mytilidae > Mytilus > Mytilus coruscus. The sequence goes on from CM029600.1 coordinate 60,800,252, forward strand.
AATATACCTGTTCATATTTATGCATCTTTAGATGAGCAGTTCCTAATCCGTGGTACGATCTTTCTAAGTTGTCAATATTTTCCTCAGTTGGATCATCTTCATATTTCCTATTAGATAAAATATATATATGCATTTGAAGAGGAACAGATGATTATAGACTACCTAATGTCCATTGATAAGGAAATCTAGGCATTTGATCTAGAAAATTAGCCTAACAAAGTTAAAATATATCTTATTTTATGGCCTTTTATATAACTGAGACTGGAACCTGCGTCTTGTTTTTACATCTAACTTCTACAGCAATATTGTCTTGTTTTAGCAAATGCCTGATCTTCTTCAACTATAGCTGATTAAACTCCCTTTTATGTCCAAATATATTGTCTTCTTGAGTTATCTAGCTGTTATGCTAATAAGAGGAGACGGTGATAGTTCCTGTACACTTAAAATATGTTGTGTATTGTGCCTTGATGTCCTAATTAAATACTACGGAAAGGCAACACCTCTTGAAATGAAAGCCAATTCCTTTTAGTAAAATCTGAAATTGATGATAGTTCCAACAAACCTTAAATATGATTGGATAGACAACCAAGATGCTAATGTAGTAATACCATAATGTTTAAATCTGTCAACAGCATATCCAATCAAAAACTTATTGCTAACTGGGGAGGCAATGGTTATATTCATTAAATATGTTCCCTAAATTTTTTTTACTTACTTTTTTCTAACTTCTAAGACTTTCAGATGCAATTCAACTGCTTCTTTAAATTTTCCTGCATCAGCATACTGGTTTGCTAAACTATTCAGTATAATATCTTTGTCATGTTTTTTAAACCTATGAGGATAAGTCTCTATGCTGTGAATCTGAAAATAAGGATATTATAGAATAAGTGCCAAGAGTGCATGAATTATGATACACCCTTCATGTGCATATTGAATTGTTGCCAGAACAAAATGGAATATTTAGAAAAGGCATCTTACCAGAAGTTAGTAAAAGAAAAATTCAGCATTCATACACTGAATCTTGTGCACATTCTAGAAAAACTTGCAAAAGATTCAGTGTATGGATATTGCTCTAAATATGACTCCTAAACATACAGAACTCTGAAACAATAAACCATAAAATTTTAACATTAAAAGCAAACCTGCATTTACAGAGCCTAATCTAGGATATTGGAGAGGGAGAAGTGACCTCTCCTTCAAGGAGGGAGCAGGGAGAAGTGGTCAATTTCATGGAGAAGTGAAATTCTGTTACCATTTTCATGTTTGCATGTTTATCTATGACATATTCATTGAGGAAAGAGTTTTATATGCAATAAAATAAAAAAAAACTATGTGCATTATTTGTATATGCTACTGGTATATATAATTGGAAACCCTTAATAAAATGTTATTGACAATGTACAGTTGTTTCTTAGTTTGTACTTAGTTTCAAGTTGATGTGACCAAAATTTTATGTAAAATACCGTCACCAAAAAGTTTAACCTTATATGGGACAGACGAACCATAAATGCATATTCTAAAGATATCATAGATAATTGTCATTCTACAATTTTATTGCTAAAGGATTAAAACAGCTTTGAAGATAAATAAAATAAATATATATTTGCATTAAAAGAAACATACAGTAATCTTTGCATATCGTTCAGTAAATTTCAGAGCTGCATCTTCTGATCTGTTCTTTATCATTCTGGCTAAATTATCCAGAACCAACGTATTTATTAACTGAAAACAACAAACATATCTTTATTAAGATCGCTTCACAGTTGATTAACATACTTTGGATAAGAACATTTTCTTTGACTTGTTATATAAAAAGTTTAGAACAATGAATATGAAAACCATGGAACCAAAGGTGAAAAACTATTGTGACATTCTGTATACAATTTATTTTAAGGTAAATCTTATAGCTTTTTTTTCTCTCTATAGGGTATATCCTACAAAGTTTGAAAACAAATTTTTTCATAACCCCAGATTTCAGTATCCATTATGACCTTTGGATAAATTGACAAAAAATGGCCTTCAAAAATGAGCTAAAACTATACAATATAGTAAGCTATAAAAGGCCCAGACATGACAAAATGCAAAATTATGGTAAAATAATTGACGAAAAAAAAAAAAGTTCAATTCCAGTATTTTACATATTGCTAAACCATGTAAACCAGAACTTCCACCTTTTGAATTTTCAAAGGACTAAGTTACATTGTTAAACATGTTTTTGATCTATTCAGTCAGTATTTTTATGAAATAAGGTTACAACATCTGATATGTTTATGAACAGTTTTCCAAAAAGATTATGGTCAGGGCTAAAAATAAGGGTCATAAGGGAAACCTTAAACAGATACCCTTTATTTATGGCCTAAATGTGTAGCATACATTGAAATCATATCACCTAATTTTTTTCCATTGAATTCTTATTAGGTTCCTTATTCCAGCATGAAATACAGTTAACTCTCATTGTCTCGAACTCGGTTGACTCAAAATTTCGGATGAGTCGAAATTTCCCTATGGTCCCTAACTTTGTTCCATATAAATGTATGTATTCCAACTGCTAATAAGTCAAATTGGATAAGTCGAAATTTCAGTTGACTCTAACCAAATATACGGTCCAAACGTTAACAAAAGCATTTAAATTATGTTAATTATCTCGAAGCAATAGACACATATCAAAACAAGACTTCGGGGATTTCAATGGATGGAAGAGTTTATCTGACAATACATCTGTAATTCAATTTTCATTATAACAAAATCAACTTGTACAAGTAGCTATTTAGCCAACAGATTTTAATGGTCCATGTCAAAGTTCACAATCCTCAAGAGAATGTACAGGCTTTATATACTTGTGATGGCCTCAGGGATGACTTGTTGCAAACAATTGTGCATTTTTTAAAACAAAGAAATAAAACGGAACTATTTTGTATTAATAGATTATTAAGACACAATACGCTTTTGGGGAATGCCTGTACATGTATAATTTATTCTGGAAACCCTGTCTATTATTTTGACCAATCATCATTGGGGTTTCCCAGTTACTGCTGCATGTGATTCTTGTTTACTAATTGTTTTTTCGAGATCATACTAATTAACCTATCAAAATTAACATTGCATTTGAATTAACCAATCAGCGCTTAATTAACAGGGCTTTTGTTTTAGGAACATGCACCTAATTATGCTGAAAGCAACGCTTGCTTGAGCAGACACATGCATGCATTACTATAATCATTATTATTATTTAAATATTATGAATAAAGTACCATGATGCCAGGTGTCTCTGCGTCCTCAATCATGCTATCTTCAATCCACCGATGGAAATACACCAATAGTATATCAATCTGTTTCATGTACATTTCACCAATTACTGACCATTTATTTTCTGTTTTATCCCAAAGTTCTATCATGTCTGACATACAGTCACTAGAATAAATATTATTGAGTTAATAGTTTATTTCATTGAAAGATATAATTATGTCTTTTTCATTTATATAATGTATAATTTTTCTCAAACTTTCATGGGTTGATTGTAAAATAAAATAGTTTAACTCTAACACATGTGTCAATTCATAAGTAAACCTTGTAAGTTGTTGTCATTTGATAAACACCACACATATTATTCTTTATCATATGTTTGTCACAGTGTAACAGTGTTTATATACTGACAACTCTATATGTAGTCATGAAACAGTTTTGTATTATTCATATGTAAACATTTTGATAAACTGTACCATTTTTCTCAATACATACCTCATAATAAATATAACCATAAGTGAAACAGTGAATATACTGTGGTTAAATACAATTAAATTACATGTACACATTCCTTTAACTTAGTTTTGAATCCCTCTACCCCTTCTGAAACTTAGCAAATCTTTTATTTAAATAACAAGAGTGCACACACTGAAATGTCTCAGCTGCTTTACTACCATTGATTTTATGTTGATACATGTAGTCACAAATATAAAGTTTTACTACAGGTATCACATTAACTTATCAAGATAAAAAAAAATGAGGTCAAGGTCAAATAAACCAAGCCAGAAATACATGTACACCTTACAATGATTCTATACATTGAATATAGTTGACCTAAAAAAAATGTAAGGACCTATTGGTTATAGAATACAAGAAATAGACCAAACCATGAAAACTTTATATTGACCAATGAACCATGAATATGAGGTCAAGGTCAGATGATCATTCCATAGATTAAATATACCGGTAGTTGACATATCAAATACTGTGAGTATCTAAGAAACAAACTTAACCTCAAAAACTTTGACCAATGAACCATGAAAATGAGGTCAAAGTCAGATGATACCTGCCAGACAGACATATAAACATTACAATCATTCTATACATCAAACATAGTTGACCTATTGCTTATAGTTTCAGAAAAACAGACCAAAACACAAAAACTTAACAATGAGCAATGAACCGTGAAAATGAGGTCAAGGTCAAATAAAACCTGCCAGACTGACATGTACATCATAAAATATTTCCATAAATCAAATATAGCTGACCTATTGCACACAGTATTAGAAAAATAGACCAAAACACAAAAACTTAACTTTAACCACTGAGCCATGAAAATGACGTCAAGGTGTGATGACACCTGCCAGTTGGACATGTACACCTTACAATCATTCCATACACTAAATATAGTAGACCTATTGCTTATAGTATCTGAGATACGGACTTGACCACGAAAACTTAACCTTGTTCACTGATCCATGAAATGATGTCGAGGTCAAGTGAAAACTGTCTGACAGGCATGAAGACTGTGCAAGGTAAGCACATACCAAATATAGTTATCCTATTACTCATAATAAGAGAAAAATTAACATTACAAAAAATCTTAACTTTTTGTTTCAATTAGTCACTGAACCATGAAAATGAGGTCAAGGACAAAGGACATATGACAGACGGAAACTTCATAACATAAGGCATCTATATACAAAGTATGAAGGATCCAGGTCTTCTACTTTCTGAAATATTAAGCTTTTAAGTAGTTAGTTTACGCCACCATGGCCACCGCTGCTGGATCACTATCCCTATGTTGAGCTTTCTGCGAAAAAAGTTGCAGGCTCAACAATAAACTATCAAACTAAATGTATTCTTTAACTTTAATTTAGAACACATGAATGTCTTTGAGTGACCTCTCAAAAGAATATGACAAATATTTTATTCTCCTTTGACAAAACACATGCTATTAAGTGATTATAATGGAACTATTTTACATGATTGAATAACTCAGTGTATACATTACTGTAAATTCAGAACTCTTTAAATTTGCAATGTTTTTATTATTGTGAAAATTGCGACTGAATAGGTTTCGAAAAATAAAAAAACTAGCATGTTCAATTTTGATAGCAAAGATCACAATACTAAATGCCCACAAAAAATATGAATTTTACAGTGTACTGAAATTATCAAAACTTACTTGTATAAGACATTGAATATCTTCAGATCTAAAAGTGACTTCTGTAAGCCTTCAATGTCATTTAACTTCAAGTACAGCCATGGTAGCTCATGGGCCAGTTTGCTTTCTAACACTTTATCATGATCAAATATAGGAGGTAGTTTCTACAAAAAGAAAATATATTTTTTACCTGTAAAATAAAGGTACAAACTGAAAACAAAAATAAAAGGATGGTGAAAGCCTAGTGTTTCACAATGTTGAATTCTTGTTTTCAAAGAATCTGAATTTGACAAAGGAGAAGGTCCGGTAAGGGCTTATTTTGGCCTAAAATTCAAAGTACATCTGATGAAAGATTTTTGACATTTTTTAAACACTTTAGTGTCTTCTTCAGTCGATCCAATTAGTCTATGTAAAAGATTGGAACTGATTTGGTCATTAAAGATGCCTAAATTCAAGCTTAAATATGAAACATCTATCAAATATGCCACAAAACGTCACTTTTCAGATTGTTTTTGTCTAAAATGGAAGAGGCTGCATTCGTGTTCAGTCTTTACCTTTATATATGTTATGTATCATCATCAAATACAACATATATTTAAATATTTAGACTGAACACAAGTGCGGCCACTTCCATTTTAGACAAAAACCGTCTAAAAATAAGCGAAGATACTAAAATTGTGAAGATTTCATTAGTTTTGCATGAATTGATGATGCTAGTACCTGATGAATTTGCAGTGTAATGTCAAAAATAGCCAATATTTATGTAACAAAAGTATTCTTCTTTCTAATAAATAGCTAAACATTTAAATTTTGAACAAATTTTTGAAATGCTATATTTTGGGGTCAAAAAGGGGTTTTACCGGGCCTACACCTTTTCAAAAACCTTATCTCCCTTCCCCAAAGTATAACTGGTTTGCCACAATGAGAAATGTTGAGAAGTTAATAAATCTCTGTCTCGAGTAAATTTCTTGTCTAGCTTATTGTTTTATGGGAAATGGCTATAATGTATGGTTGTATGCTCTAAGTCAGAGGCCTATTAGTGGACTGACATTAACTACAAAATGTCATTTTTTTTAATGCATCCACTTAACACAAGGCTAAATTATATATCATTTGAAAGCTTGCTAACTGTACTTTCTCTTTTTGCCTTGTCATAAAAATTTGTACAGTGCAATTTCCAACAAATCAAGATCAAAGGTCAAGGAGGAACAGTTTTCTTATTTTTTAATGCATATTCTGTCATCTGAATAATAAAATAATGTATGAAAATAAGGAAAACCTTTAAAAGAGAGATTACTGTCACTTATCAAACACACTTTGAAATATTTGTGACATGTTTTTTACCTCAAATTTCAGAGAAAAATAAGGCAGCACTTGGCCCTTATTGCACCCTGTCTTTATTCACAACTTTTTAGACTCTGACAACTTAGAGTTTGTATCTTGGCATCTAGATGTCTTTTTGGTTATTTTTGTAGCGGGGTTGCCATTTTCTATTATGTATCCTCATTCAGACAAAGAATTATTTATAGCAAAAAAGATACTATTCTGACAATGTCAAACATCATAAAACTGCATTCTGTATTAATAAGATAAGATAAGAAAATTTTATTTTGATTCAGCATATATAAAAACTGTACAACACTAGCTCGAGAGAGCTTTTGATCGAATATAAAAACATATAATTACATAAAAACAATAATAACAACATACATTTAATACCAACTCAAAATTTGGCATTTATGTGTGACTTGATTTAATATGTTTAAGCAAACTTGAAGTATGATAAAAATGTATCTACTAAAAATTTGGAATAAGCACTAAGAGAATTTAGAATCATGATAAAATTTGATATTTTTAAAAAAACTAAGAAATTTATTTTAGAAATTAGAACTAACAAGTGAAACTGCGAGCTACTGCTCACTGATGATACCCCCAGCCCAAATATGCATTTGTTGTTGAGTAATGAATCTGAAAACGCATCACACGGTAAAAGTGTGACGAAAATTTTCAACTAAGCTATCATGTGTAAAATGATGTAAGTGTTCGGTAAACAGGAAGTTGTTGAGTGATGAATCTGAAAATGCATCACACGGTATAGCTTACTCATATAAACCTTGAAACCAAATTTCAGAAATCCTTGTAATGTAGTTCCTGAGAAAAATGCAACGAAAAATATTCATGGGAAGGATGGACGGACAGATGGACGGATTGATGGATGGACAGACAGAGGTAAAACAGTATACCCCCACTTTTTAAAAGCGGGGTATAAGAATAAGAAAATGAGCTACTTTAAACATACTAAGAAATCTAATATTAAAGATCTGTGTGATAATTAAAAACTAATGAAGCATGACCATTTAACTGTAAACAAAATGTCTGCAGCAAGCAAAAAATAAAAATATGTTTAGCGAAGCCAGAACACAGATTTGTAGAGATTGAAAAATCTGGTGTGCTGAGCATAGATCCAAACGCAGACCCATGTGGCAATCGCCTCTATGAGTCCCCGCTTAATAACTATGCATAGAGACAAACATAAGCAGATTTTAACAACTGCAGGCTGAGCAATGGCAGTTTGAACCATTCCAGGACTGAAGCAAACTTTTAAAATGAGAAAAACTATTTTCAGTCCTGAAATGGTTTGGCAAGCTATTCCAGAGAGAAGGTTGCATATCTGAATGATCTCTTACCGTATATACTAGTTCTTGCCTGTGGTTGACCAGGATGTTTAATACTATACCTAAAGTTTTATTTTGAATCCTTAAGATTGACTAAGTTACTCAAACACACTGGAGCCTTACCATTAAGGATTTTGTAAGTCTCAAGTGCCATTGCCATGATTTTTTGATTTTTTTCACCTGCAGAGTTGTAACCTTGGGTTTCATATGATGAGGTATAATCCTCATATACAAAACGGAGTGCTCTCTCCTGCACTTTTTCTAACTTTTTAGAGTTAGTGTCCGTGCAGAAGTGCCATGCTAGAGGACAAAAATTAAAGTTACTTAAAATAAAAGTAAGAAATATTGTCTAAGATTATTATGTTGCTGTGACGACTTTCTGCACAAGTTACTGATATTGGCATCAAATTTCAGCTGATAATCAATATCAATACCAGGCAGCTTGACAGTTTCCTCACAAGAAAAAACATTTTCTTGGATTTGAATGCTAGGACTTTTTGTAAAGATTTTCTTTCCAACAGCAATAACCTGAAATTTGTCTGGATTGGCATGCATTTTGTTTATCATGAACCAGTTAATAAGCTATATTATTTATGTTTCAAGAAATGTGAGGGGGGGGGGGGGATTAGTCACTCTTATTCTATTTACTGTAGTCCAAATCGTCTGCAATGCTTTTATTTAGTGACAAAATTGTGATAGGATATGTTTGGCCAAAACTAAAAAACATGCAATTTTGATTCTGATAGCATTATTTTTCAATAAATTCAGGTTTGTTCATTGTTTATCAATCCCAATATAAAATGCACACAAACATTTCTGAATTAACAGCATATTTGTGACTCACCTCTTTTTCACTTTCAAAGTATTGTATTAGATCCAAAAGGCATCTTTTCCTGAGAAAAAAAATAAGGTACAGATAGGTATTCAATTAAAGAATAAGAATTAAAAAAAAATATCATATTAGATATCAGAAAGCTACAGACACAAATGTCAATTTAGCACCCTAAAATGGTCCTCCATTCTTTTTAAGAAAAGTAATAATTTATTAAACAAATTCAGTACTGAATTATTTAAATTAGTATGAGATAGACAAACATTGTCTATTTAGTGTCTGACATAAGTAGATCAAGACATCAGTACAAAAAAAAATCATATCAGAAAAGGTGGATATCTCTAAGAAAAAACACTGTTTAAACCAACTTCATGACCTACTTAAGCCAAAATGATGCTGGAAAGTTTGTTCTTTGTGTGATCTGCCATGAGAGTGGTCCTTGGGGAGCAACCTTATCCACAGAGTGGTACCATTTGTACAGTAGTTTTAGGAAGGCCATTGCAGTAAAAAATGGCAAAGTTTCCAAATTTTTACACTGTTTGAATGAATGCGATCCTTAGACTGGAAGTGGTCATTTCATTGCCCTCATCTTCTGAAAACACTTGCAGTAAATGTTTTTTTACACGTTTTAAAACCTGTGTGGACTTCTTACTTCTTGACTTGTGTTTGTGATTGCAAAATATTTAGCCCACTCCACTAAAAATGCATTATATTAGTAATTTGTCATATCTGGATCTGAATGCTATAGAATAATAGGTTTCAACTTGTTATAGAAGTATATTCTGTGAAATGTAAATGGACAAGCCACCCCCTTTTTGAAATGACGGAACACAATTGGAGGCCAAAAACTGAAAATGGCACCCGAACCATCTAATGACTGGACCCACATGGTAAGGGTTAACATATTTACCTATTCTTGCTTGTCCTTAAATATCTTTTTGAAACTGCTTCTTCTAACTCAGTGAATGCAAACCTTAAAGTAAAGTAAAGAATATATTCTATTAAAATTTATAGGCATGGTTTAATAAACTTTGAAACAATAGGAAAAAAAAGCAAAACACTAAAATATTATCTGTTGTATATATAGATGATTATTTGTTATCTGTTACACAACACCAAATCATGATTATAAAAGAATGACAAAATTCATAAAATTTATATAACAATACATATAATGTATTCAATGAAGGTGTTATGGAACCTTGTGTCTCGCCTGAGATATCAGTTTCAACGGTTTATGTTGGCTGCCAAAAAATAAGTCCATTTATCAGTAAAATACAGGAAAAAATCAAGCTTTTTATCTTCAGATTTCATTTTACAATTGTAAAAAAGCTTCTGTACAAGTTTTGTAACATTCCATGAAGGAATAAGAAAGTTATTGATGTTTGTTCAATCTAAACCAGACTGTACTTAAGCACAAACTTCTGGAGCACCTGAGATGACCCCCAGTTTTTGGAGGGGTTCGTGTTACTCAGTCTTTAGTTTTCTGTGTTGTGTTTTGTGTGCTGTTGTTTGTCTGTTTGTATTTTTCTTTTTTAGCCATGGTGTTGTCAGTTTGTTTTTGACTTGTGGGTTTGAATGTCTTTTCGGTATAATTTATTTTGCCTCTCTTTTTCTATTTATATATTAAAGATTTCTAGATACATTTGTAATATGCAAAAAATGCATAAAAATGTTAAAAATATTCATTTCAGGGCAACTCAGATAAAGAGTCGACTGAAGATCTTGGCCATTATGGATTATTTAAAGATCTTGTCATGCTGATCATTTGTGCTATTTAAAGTTTCTATGTATCTATTACAGTTTTTAAGATAATAGGCAAAATGGGAAAAATCCCCATTAAGGGGCAATAACTACAATAAGGGGTCAACAAACGATTTCAGTTATTTAACTTGTCTTGCTGATCATTTTTGCCTTTTAAAGTTTCTATCTATCTATTATAGTTTTTAAGATATAAGGCAAAAACAGATAAAAAAAAATGGTAAAAATCATCATTTATGAGCAATAACTCTTATAAATCTTCGACAGAAGATTTCTGCTATGTTGGCTCATTTGCAGACCATGTCATGCTGATCATTTTTGCTATCTAAAGATTCTATTTATCTATTATGGTTTTTAAGATATAAGGCAATAACACAAAAAAATTAGTAAAAATCTTCATTAAAGGGCAATAACTCTAATAAGGAGTTGTCTGACGATATTGGTCTTGTTTGACTGATTTGTAGATCTTGTCTTGCTTATCATTTTTGCTTTTGAAAGTTTCTGTCTAACTATTATAATTTTTTGAGATAATAAGCAAAAATTTATAAAAATGATAAAATCAGTATTTTAAGGGCAATAATTCCTATTAGAAGTCATCTGACAGTTTTGACATATATGAACAATAGGAAGAGCTCAACATTCTGAACTTGCAAGCCCTGTCAGATTTTCTCTATTTACAGCAGTTTTCGAAATAATTGGCAAAACTTGCATTTTACCCCTTTGTTCTATTTTTAGCCATGTCAGCAGTCTTGGTTGACAGGTGAGGATATTGAACACATTTTATAAACTAGATACCCTAAAAATTGTTGTGGCCAAGTTTGGTATAATTTGGCCCAGTAGTTTCACAGGAGAAGATTTTTGAAAAAGTTTAAAGGACGACGACAACAGACACCAAGTGATAAGAAATGCTCACTTAGCCTTTAAGACAGGTGAGCTAAAAAGGTATTTCCAACTGTGCTCTGGATATTGTTTTTTTTTATTCTGAAGAAGCATATGTCCAAGTTTCAACTTATTTTTTTGCAATGCCAAGACCACCAAAGCTATGTCTTAACTCTGCATCTTTTTTATAGGATCAACAATTTTTTTTGTATCTCATTTTTTTTTTATATCAGATGACATTTTATTAAAAACCTTAAATCACTCAACTTATAAACAAATTTAAAGCAAAGTTATTAAAAGTGCTTAAGGTAGATTCACTGTATACCACCATCTTGGATTGTACAATAGCAGTACACAATCAGTCTAGTTCTTTGCCTAAATCTGCAAATTTCGAGACAGATTTGCAATTTATGTGTAAGACTGTTTATTTGTATAAAGAAAAATAAGTGATTCATTGCATTATCAAAAGGTTTAAACAAATACCAATATTTGACTTTTTTTGGAACAATTTTTCACTTGGGCCATTTAAGGGGAGATAACTTTTACAGTACAAATTTTATACTTGAATTATAGAGAATTTTATTTTTACTTGTAGCAAGAAAACAAGTTCAATGACACCATTTTTTCTTTTTATTTTCTTAAAGCATATAATAAAACCTTTCTTCTCATATTTTATTTAAAAATTCTATCTCAAAGATTTCTTTTTATTCACAAAAAAGAATTTTTTTATGAACAATCTATGCAAATTTGGGCAATATTGCATGACTTGTAGCTTGAAATATAGCATGGTGACCCATACTTTTCATTATATTTTTGAAAAAAGCATAGTAAAATCTTCAATTTGGTAAAGTATAAGAAAATTCTATCTGAGGAAATATATACTGATGATCCACCTTAAGTCCAATGGTAAAAACAACAAAAAAGTCTATCTGCTTGATTTGAACTGATTGATACTTTAGTCTGGGAAAACATGATTTCTTAAATAAGTTTTAACTGGCTTTAAACTAGATTTCAGTAACTGCAAGTACTCTTATAATGGTACATGCTTTTTGTCTATTGTTTTTATGCTAGTTGGTTTATTTGTGCTTAGAATCATACCAATTTATTGAGTTAAGCTATTTGCAACTGATTTTTACAGTTTTTCTTATATTGTGCTGCAACAACACTGTACCAGGTTAGGGGAGGGTTGAGTGCTCACAAACATGTTTAACCACATCACATTCTTTACATGCCTGAACCCAGTTCATAAGCTTGCAATTCAGTGGTTGTCATTAGTTCAAGTCTGTCATATTTTTTTTTTTGCAAATTGTATTGTATAAATAAGCTGTACTTTTCTCGTTTGAATTGTTTCATATTTTTCATTTCAGGGCCTTTTATAGCAGACTTAACAGTATTTTTTTTCCTTCATTGTTGGAGGCTGTACGGTACCTTTAATTGCTTTTATCTTCCTCATGTGAACTTTGGTGGATAGTTGTCTCATTGACAATCATACCAAATCTCCTTATTTTAAAGGGTATTATCAGCTGCCAAAATGACCTGAGCAGCTAATAGCTTACATGACAGACAATTAATTAATGAAAGAGAAGCAAAGATGTGTGGATGCTTAGAGAAAACTTTTACCTTATTATTCCATTCTGTTCTATAATGTATGTTCGTAAAGCAAAGTATAGTGATGACCAAATATGGGCTGGTATGTTGTAGATCGCCTTTATATCTGTCTCTGACAATCCTTGGTTTGACAAACAAATTGAGCATAATGCCTGAAATTATATAAGAGGGCAGAAATGGCATTTATCAACAAGTGTCAGATGCCCCTTTTTTCGCTACCGATATTGTCAAATGAGCCTAACATTTTTATTGTGAATTCACATTTATTAAGTACCATTAGCATCAAATGGAGTAAAATACTTATTGTTAAAGGTATTTTAATTAAAATTTTTTACTGTGAAATCACATTTTTTAAGTACCTTTAGCACCAAATGGAGTCAAATACTTATTGTTAAAATTATTTTAAATAAAATTTTAAATGTCATGGCATTGTAAGTTCATTATCGACTTTTATGAGTTTGAATATCCCTTGGGCTTGGGTATCTTTCACCACTCGTTTATCTTTAATAGACAAATAGGCTACCCAATTTCAATCCTATGAAATATCTGTCAAATAGTTGAAAGGTCTATGTTAATAAAAAAAGTGAATCTTTTTATTTTTTTGGGCCAAATTGTTTCAAAATTTGATAAAAAAAAAAACTGTTTTGATTTTATTGCCAAATGAAATGCCACTTTGGTAAAAATGTAATTTAAGGTCATGAAAATGCCTTACCTATAACTGGCATATTCAACAATAGATTGTAGCAAAGGATATTGTTCATATTCAATTATAATTAATGTAGTTTATATTTTCTTACATCCACCAAATTACAGGGTTCACTTCCTTTATAAATGTATACACAGAGGTGCCGCTCGTATGGGTAACTTTTTAAGAATGTCAAATATATCAATGGGGTGCAATTTCAGGGAGGAAATACATCAATGGATAAGAATTTACATGTCAATGGGTCATAAAAGCTCATCTTCTAAAAACATGTCTGTAAAAACTGTGTACTGATCTTTTAATCTAATAATAAGAATAATCCCATGTGGCTAACGTCTAAATAAGATGCTTTAATAGTTTGGAAATATATATAAATGGGTTGTGATTTTCCTATGAAATATATGAATAGGTAAGGATTTTCCTGTTAATCAATATATGAATGGGGGTTGTTTTTTAAAACCCCAGCCTGACGTCTGTACCTAAACTTGTATGTTGAGACCTACCCCCACTTCTGTGCACCAAGTTTGAAGGCAGACAGAAACGAGAATGTGTCCATAGTACACAGATGCCCCACACGCACTATCATTTTCTATGCTTAGTGGACCATGGAATTGGGTTCAAAACTCTAATTTGGCATTAAAATTAGAAAGATCATATCATAGGGAACATGTGTACTAAGTTTCAAGTTGATTGGACTTCAACTTCATCAAAAACTACCTTGACCAAAAAATTTAACCTGAAGAGTGACAGACGGACAGACGAACGAACAAATGGACAAACAGATGAACGAACAAATGGACAAACAGACGAACGAACGGACGCACAGACCGAAAAACATAATGCCCCTAGGTGGGGCATAAAAATATCTCTTTAAAAAATGAAATATATCATAACTTATACCTGACAGTTTAACCATGTAGGCTGATAACTGAACAGTTTATAATTTTACTGATTTTGAATTATCGTACATTCTCCTTTGAGAAAAATTTAATTATGGGGGCAAAATTTTCTGTCTAAGATTTTCATTAATACTTGAGATTTTGTGCAAATTTTACAATAAAAATAATTTATCAACATGGTAGTGCAATTAAAATCCTTAAAAAAGCTAATTGATGTTTTAAATGGTTAACCTCCTACCCCCAACCCCCAAAAAACTCAAAACAATGAAAATGTAATCAAAAGTATTTGATACAGTCAGTATATAAACACAAATTTAAACCCTATCATACCTGTTCCACTAAATTTCCTGCATATTCTTTCACATTATAATCATCTTCTAGTCTTTCTAAAACTTTGTCAAATAAGTCAATAACACTGAAAAGAATATGAAACTAAAGTAAAAGACAACAAATAATTCTATATGTACCTGTCCCAAGTCAGGGACCTGTAATTAGGTGGTTGTCGTTTTTGCTGTTTCTCATATTTGTTTTTCGTATATTGTTTTGCATAGTTTGTTCTTATGTTGTGCCATTACACCACTGTGCCATGTTAGGGGGAGGGTTTGGTGCCAACAAACTAGTTTAACTCCGCCACATTCTGTATGTGCCTGTCCCAAGTCAGGAGCCTGTAATTCAGTGGTTGTCGTTTGTTGCTGTATATCATATTTGTTTTTCGTTCATTATTTTGTACATAAATCAGGCCGTTAGTTTTCTTGTTTGAATTGTTTTACATTTGCCTTTTATAGCTGACTATGCGGTATGGGTTTCACTCATTGTTGAAGCCCATACAGTGACCTATAGTTGTTAATGTCTGTGTCATTTGGTCTCTTGTGGAGAGTTATCTCATTGGCAAGCATACCACATTCTTATTTTTATATAAACAACTTTACCTATCTATATTATACTAAAGGCCTTCATAAGACAAAAACCCAGATGTGATCTGAACTAACTTATATACTCTTTAAACATTAAGTTTCTGTTTTGATGTGATATATCAGTTATGATTAATAACCAAATGTCATTGACTTATCATATATTAGTTCCCTTTAAGCTGACCTGATCACAAACTTGAACACAACCAATATGAAAAAGTTTCAAAGACATTGAACCGTGACTGAGGGGGCAGGCCCAGCAGGGCCACATAAAATCAATGCAATTGGGACTAGCTAACTTTAACAAAACTGCATGCCAAATATCATTAACTTTCTTTAAGTGGTTTCTCTTGAACAGGCCTTTTCAAAAGAAACACTGATAGATATAAAGTGAACAATTAACCATAGTTTTAATATAGGGCTGAAAAGTGATCACAATAAAATTCCTTTGGAATCACTCTATTTTTGGATAACAATTTGTATTGATGTCAAAAAATTGTTTCATAATTTATAACTGTTCAATCGTCCTGAATATGCATGAAATATTTGCCACTGGACATTAAGCAACCAACAATCAATCAATATAACTGTTCAAATATCAAATCAACTCTTCATTGGGTACTTAATTTTCAGGTTTCAGTGAAGCATTAAATAATGACAATTCTTATCCCTTAGTTCTAAATATTTACATAATATCATGATTAAAATCATAATTTCCATGATTTATTTTTAAGTAATATAAAATCATATGAAGTCTCAAAATAGTTTCTTTTCAGGTAAATATCTAGCTCAATTTAATTAGACAAACGTTTTATAGTTCTACTGAGTTACACTTACCTTGGACATGAAATCAAGGAATCAATTTTCTTGTCCAACAGTCTAAAATAACCAAATACAACCAATTCCTGGAAAAGACATATTTGTATATATCTTGATATTTATCAAATCATGTAAGAATTAACTAGGTGACATCAATGACAATATATGACCCTGAGCTTAGACTTTAAGATAAAGCCAAATCCTTATGACATGGACAATAGCTGTATGTTCCACCCTTGAACAAATTTATGTTGTGATCCCTGATTACAGTTATGCAACAGTAAATTCTTACTTTTAGTGTAGTTTTGAGGTAGAGTGGGTTCTTTGTCTCCTCAGCAGCTACTATCCTCTCCATCTGAGGTGGTGAAAGTTGCTTACCACTCTGCATCAGACTTTTCTGTGAAAGAAAGTAATCAAGATTTAGGAGAGCATATATATATATATATAAATCAATATCTGGTGTTGCTACAAACATTGATAATAAGGACTCATCTAATATCTTGTTTACATTTGAAAAAATAAAATCATTGACAAAATTAAATAATTTCATTCTTTTTCTTATTCGGTATGTTTTATATCTACTTCTCATTCAAAATCAAAGTACCGTATGAACAGAGAGAAAGGTAAAGGGCAGCTCTCCCCCCACCCCCTAAAAAAAAAGAGAAAAGAAAAGAAACTTAAAAAGAAAATTTTTGTAGGTCTGCACACAAACCTGCTTTACTAAAAAAAATTACCCTTTTTTCACTGTTCAATATGCTTATTTTTACTTTTGCATTTTCATGTTAATCAAAATATGAATACAACACACGCTACAATGAAATCAATACAAACTGAAAACTTACTTCACTTAGTTCTTTCTGTTCAGATTCAGTCAGTGGTAAAATTTCAATCTGTTGAAATTTCCTTTCCTCAACCAGTTCCTTGATGTTTTCATGGTCTGATGATTTTGTACTGATAACCATTCTTACTCCTGCAGGTAGATTTTTTGGCAACCAGTATAGCGGCTACAATAACAGTATATCCATATAAAATCTTCAATTGCATGCATCACTTGTCTGACCTTTCACTACGAAGCTTCATTTCTTTATGGAAATACAACACAAGGAACTTACTGGTACATTGTGCAGTTTAAAAAAAGTTCATCAAATTGACATCAAAATGACATTATAGTTATCATGCAATTCTGAAATAGTTAAAATGATGTCATATTGTTTAATTTGTGCAGTTTTTCCATTGATGAAATAGTAATTATGTCTGGACTAGAATGAAATATAAAACAAGGTACATCTGAAATACCTAAAGTTTGAAATCACAAATACACTAAAATCATGAGGAGACCAGCCAAAACAGTCATGGAAGTAATTCTCGTGTTTATGCACTCACAATGTATATTGGTAATTTTTATTAATTAATTTCTCTTCTTAAGGACAGATGAAAAAGTGCTGACACAAAAAAAATGTCTTGTCCACTGAAACATTCGAATTGTTTCAAAGGTTAATGAGTTCTGAAATTTTTATAAAATAATATGCATGTGCAGAACTTTTAGCGAATTTACCTACATAAAAATTTTGACCTATCATGTGTAATTTAAAACTTAATGATTACTGATATATGTCAGTAGGACACAAATTCCACATAACAAATCCATACACTAAAATTGTATTGACCTATCATGTTCAGACTTAATCTAGATAACATAATATCAACATTTGATTTGAAAAATAAGGTAAAGACATACATGCATAACATATGTCATATTGACATATTTTATTCTCAAAAGAAATTCACCTACCAAAGTAACAAAATGTTGTGAACTTACCATGTAGTTACTGAGGATCAGACCATATCTTGTAAACCTAAAACTGAACTGACTTTTGGAGCATGTAATGGACAACTAGAAATTAAAGTCAGATGACAAAAAAGACAGACAATATAAATGTTAGCGGCAATGAGTGAAAATTAGGCATTTAGCTTAAATCCTAGGCAATAACTCACACCTAGACATTAAGTTATTGCCTGAAATTTTCAGATATTAAGCTTATTTCCTGAAATATGATTAAAATTTTTAAATCTATTGCCAAACATCATTTCAGGCAATAAGTGAAATCTAGGATTTTTATTTTATCTTCCAAATACATGTACATTCGGTGAAATATTCTTAATGGATAGTTTCTTTTTGAATTATATTCCAAGTACATGTATCACTATACATTCATAGGTTGATTACTGAAGCAAAGGAGAATGATGATGGAAATGTTAAAATTTGAATTTTTCAAGAGGACCTGTATTGTATTTTAGAAAAGGCACATAAAGAAACAGGCCATGGCAACAGAGACGGTATATGATAACAACTTGATAATGGCTATGCAAACGTTTCATGTGATTCTATTGAAATATTTCTTTCACTAAGTGAAACTAGTAACATATCAAGAAATAAACTGTTGACACAGAGATATGTCTCGACTGTCGGCATAAAATTCAGAAAAATACAATCCGATGAATAGCAACATTGTCACTGGACCAACTAGTGGGTATAAAGCCTCGAAATGGTTGACAAACTGAGATGTACAGACAGCAATGTATCTTTATAGAAAATATTGTCTATTGTAAGTAGTATTAAACTAACTTAATCAGAAAACTTTAAAAAATGTTAATTGATTGAAAGTCACTGGAACATGACCTAGTGGGCAGTGCCTTGAAACAGTCGTCAAACTGATATGTACTGATAGTACTGCAACTTTATAGAAATATCATTGATCTTTCGCATGTAGTTCATATCAAACTAACTTAAGCAGAAAACTTATCATTAAAATTGCTAATTAATTGAAAGTCACTGAAACATGGCCTAGGGGGCAGGCTTAAAAATAGTTGTCAAACTGATATGTATTGATAGCAATGCAACTTCAAACAAAATATCATTGATCTATCACAAGTAGATCCTATCAAATTAACTCAAGCAGAAAACTTAACATTGAAAACTGCTTATTAATCTAAAGTCACCAGATCATGTCCTAGGAGCCAGGGCCTCAAAATAGTCGTCAAACTGATATGTACTGATAGTAATGCGACCTCATACAAAATATCATTGATCTATCACAAGTAGATCCTATCAAACTAACTTAAGTAGAAAACTTAACATTGAAAATTGCTAATTAATTCAAAATTGCTGGACCATCCCCTAGGGGGCAGGGCCTCGAAATAGTCGTCAAACTGATATGAACTGATAGTAATGCATCTTTGTATCAAATATCAATGATCTATCACAAGTAGTTCCTAATAAACTAACTTAAGCAGAAAACTTATCAATTGTTGACGCCACCGCCGTCGCCTGAAAAGCAATCCCTATGTCTCGCTTTCTGCGACTATCGTCGCATGTGAGACAAAAACACATAGGGAAGGCAGTAGTAGTTAAACCCATTTAACCCAAGAGTTTAACAGTAGATGACAGGTTGATTTAATGGATTTACAATCAATCTCAGATGGAAACATTTAAATTTCTTATGATGTACCCAGATTACCAAACAAATTTTGTAACAATAGAGCTCTTACATTAAAAATTTGCTTCTGAGGTGGTTTTTAAATAATTGATTTCACAATTGATGGTGCACCCCATATACTGCAAAGTGATTATGGTCGTGAATTTTCAACTTTGATTACATTTTTTAAATGTGCATGTAAATCCAAATGCTTGAATAACAGGTGCAAATGCAAAGAAAACGGGAAACTGTGCAATAGTCTGTGCAACAGCTCTGCACCCTGTGGTAACAAATAGTTTTAACAAAAATTCTATCAAAAGTCTTTTTATTTACCCTCCTTTAAATTTTAGGCATTAAGATTAATGTCTGGACATATTTTTTAGGATTTACGTTTAAATCCCAGGATTTAAGAGTAATGACTAACATTATATAGGCAATAGACGTACTGCCTAGGTGTTAGCTTATTTCCTAGGATTTAAGCTTCATGCCTAATTTCACTTATTGCCGCTAACATATATATGGTTAGATTCACTTCATTTGAACTCTAGTGGATAGTTGTCAAATTGGCAATCATACCACATCTCCTTATTTTTATATTAGCCTTTATTGTCTCATGACCTTGTATATGCATGCCATTGCGTCGGAATTTTGGTGCCTCAATGCTCTTCAACTTCGTACTTTATTTGGCCTTTTTAACTTTTTGATTCAAGAGTGAAAATTTTAATCCTGGTATCTATGAAGACTTTATTTACAACCTCAATAAAAATATTGCCTAGTCAAACTGAAAGTGGAGATGAAATAACAAGTTACCATACTTGTCATATTTAACTTCATAGCTCTTGATGTAGCCTTGAAAGCTATACCAAAGTCTTGCCTTCCCAAATGCTATAACGGCTGAGACAATAAACTGTTGACACAGAGATATGTCTTGCCTGTCAGCATAAAATTCAGAAAAAGACAATCATATGGACAGCAACATTGCTAATTAATTCAAAGTCACTGGACCATGAACTAGTGGGCAGGGCTTCGAAATGGTAAACAAACTGAGATGTATGGACAGTAAAGTAACTTTATAGAAAATATAATTGTCTATTGTAGGCAGTTACTGTCAAACTAACTTAAGCAGAAAACTTAACATAGAAAATTGGTAATTAATTCAAAGTCACTGGACCATGACCTATGGGACAGGGCCTCAAAATAGTCATCAAACTGATATGTACTGATAGTAATGCACTGTCATACAAAATTTCATTGATCTATCACAAGCAGTTTCTATCAAAATAACTTAAGCAGAAAACTTAACATTGAAAATTGTTAATTAATTCAAAGTGACTGAACCTTGACCTAGGGGGCAGGGCCTCAAAATAGTCATTTAACTGATATGAACTGATAGTAATGCAAGGTCATACAAAATATCATTGATCTATCACAAGTAGTTCCTATCAAAATAACTTAAGCAGAAAACTTAACAATTGTCGAGCCATCGTTGCCACAGGAAAAGCAATCCCTATGTCTCGCTTTCTGTGACTTTCGTCGCAGGCAAGACAAAAACCTGTTTGCAGTAAAACAATACCTTCTCCACTTTGGTTGACTTTTTGATTTTTTCAACTCCATCAATAACAAGTACTGGTGTTTTGCCAATGCTCATGACTCTCTCTAAACAAACAACAAACTCATTCACGTGTTCAACCATCTGGTCAGGGACTTTCTTCTGGTCTTTCTCTATGTTGTGTCCTGCCTGATTATTCAATTCTTGTATTAACCTACTCAGCATATTTTTAATATCTGCAATAATATAAAAAATGATGATTCAAATAGTAATGCTGTCCAATGTTTTGATTTTAAATACACTGAAACAGATTCAACAGACCTCACTCATTAACAGATATTCAAAAAATAGTCAGACCTTTCTGACATATATAGGGCAAATTTTTTGGAAACTTCTCATCTGTCCAATTTCACTCACCATACATGATGGGATTACAAAGGGGATCATAGATATAGTCACCCTAATTATAACCATGAATACAGTACTATAATTAAATACTACCTGTACTCTCCTCTGCAGCACCAACGAAATGATAAACAACACACAGATCAGAGTAGGTATCATCAGACTTTATCTGTTTCAACCAATGGGACAATAGTGAGGACTTCCCACTTCCGGCAGGTCCTGTTATAGCATACCATACTGGGTTCTCTACAATGATAAAAGATAATGATTGATACAATGAGAGTTGTTTGCTTAATGTCCAGTGGAAAATATTTCATGTCTTTTTAGGATAAGGACAAATTAACAATAAACCCAATAATAGGCTTGTAAACCTCCGGTCTGTGTTTTTGTAAGATGTTTTTCTGCTTTGCATTGATCTGATGAGTTAAACCTTTTTTGCAACTAATATCGGTATTTGCAGAAAGACTTTATTTGTTGTTTACTGAAAATCTAATTCTGTGAATATTTCCACCTGTATTTCCTCAAAATCTTATTCAATATCTTATATAATTTTATCATAAAGGTGTTTCATCACCAATTCCAAATACCTATATATTCAACCAAATTTTACAGCACTTTAAATAATTGACTATGATAATCTTGCTGTCAGGTGGAAGCACATATCAACTGAGAGGTAATTTGTGGCAAAATGTAATGTAGTGACTACAGTAATATAATGCATTACTTTGGTAAAGTAATTGTAATATAATGCATTACTTTACAAAAAAAATGTAATTGTGTGTAATTGTAATATAATGCTGGTTTTGTCCAAGTAATTGTAATGTAATGCATTACATTGCAATGTAATTCGCCCCCATGCCTGATGTAGTCATTCTTTTAAATGTTTATTAACTTCGATGAAATATAAAAATTGGGATTAATGTTCAATTATAAGTAAATTAATTTTTTTTAGGCCTGTACTCATTGTTGAAATTTTGCTTATTAAAAATTAAAAATTGTTAATTATGTCCCTTTGGTAACAACTTTGGTTGTTTACCACAAAAACAAAAGATGTGAGAAAAATTTTACTGTACCTAACTTACTGAAAGTTTAACAGAACCTTCTTGGATAAATACATCAATAATTATCAATTATTATACAAATTCAAATATTTTTAAATTGTTATGCCTTAATCATTTCAGACCCATCAGTAAATTTCAAGATTAAAAACAGCAATTAAAACACTGTTCTTTTAATGAACTGGTTATTTTCTAGTATTTAATGAGATAATTTTTTGTCATGCAAATTAATTCTACTTGTTGTTCTCCTATCAAACATTCAATTTAAAGTTGGTTCTAACAAATTAACCTGTTTGAGATATGAAATACCTGAATTTATATTAGCTGTAAGCTTCTGTATAAAATTTTCATTCCCCACGTATAGTAAACTTCTGCTTGATAAGAAAGCATCATGTTCAGAATTAATCCGACTTGATTTAGATTCAACCCTGGCATCTTTCAAAAGGACTTCTGTTAAATATTTCCATATGTCATTGAACATGAGTTCTGCACCCTGTAAGTTGCACCAAATTAACAATATACAGTATGAAAAAATAATAATTGCCTATCTACAGAAAGAATCTTCTACCTAGAACAGTTACAAACAGGCAGTATTATTCTACACAGGATATAAAAAATATGCATACACGCAACTTTTAAAATGACTGATTGATTTTTGGTGTATAACGCCACTTACAGCACTTTTGGCTAACATCGAGTCAGCCAGATTTTATTGGTAAAGGAAGCCTGAGCGCCAGGGAAGAACCATGCAGGAAAACAGGAAATCTTAGTCAATTAAGATTGGAGTCGAACAGATCTTCTAAAATGACAAACACACTGTGTTTACTTATCAATACCTCTGTCAGTTTTAAAATGAGCTTGTCTGATAAGTCTTATATAGAAGAATCGCACCTGTAGCATATTGAATTATAAGCCTGGTATCTTTGATGACTTTTTTTTAATTTTGTTTTAATTGCACACTAAATTTTTGGTCTAATGGCTTTTATAAATCATAGATGTATAAATATCTTAAATTAATAAATATATGCAAACTAAATGAAACAGTAACACTTTCTTCACTTGTCAAATCTTACCTCAGCTGGTGTCTTGTAGTTCATATAAACTCCAAGTGTCTAAAAAAAAACAGAACAACTACTATTATGATCTAATAATTCAGAAAATATAAAAATGTGTCTATGACAAAATATTGATCAGAACTCTTTTTAATAACTTAATTAGTACTGTCGCCCTGTATAGGCATGAAATATTTGCTACTAGGCATTAAGCAAACAGCAATCAATCAATATGCTTATACAAACTGAATATTTATTTGAAACAGAATGAACATATATCGATGTACTGGTATATTTATTTGTTTTTCATGATACCCTTTATTTTTCGGGGAATATTTATCTAGAATATTTAGCGGAAATCTGAAATAACACTGCCAAATCAAATTATTATTTCTGTATCACATCAAATTATGGTTTTAGAGTATTCAGAGCATTGATTTATCCTGCTACATGTATAGAAATTTTGCTGAAATGTACTTATCTTAAACTTTTTCTAAACTAAATGTTTGCTGGAAATATGAAATTTACCAAAATCATTTGATAAAACATGTCATGGTCTATCCAACTTCCAATTCATTATGCATTATGCACCATTCATTCTTTTTTTGGAGGAATTGCTTGTTTCTTGCAAAAACTAAAATAACTAAGGAGACCTAAAATACTTCAACTTTTCATTTTATTGACTGTTTTAGAATCATAGCTCTAATAATCTCAGACAAAAACTAAAATTACATCACAAAAGCTATAATACAAAACCAATGGAGAATTTGTTAAAGTTTGACATTAAAGTGACTAAAAACCTCACAAGGCTGGGGAGTTAGTATAACAAGTGAAATTTAAAAAAAAGTTTATGTGACTATTAGTGGGGTAAAAAATTAATTTTTCAACAGAAATTTATTTTTTTATTTTAATAGACCTTAACTTTGGGTATTGTTGGTTGTTTTCATAGTCCTGCTATAAAAGTGTAAGCATTCAATCATGTTAATACATGGTTAAAAAAAGATTACATTTAATCCCTTCGTCGAAGGGGAAACATAATGATAAGATATGCAAAAATCGATAGTAAGTATACTGAATTGTACATGACTTACGATCAAGTTTAGTCGTAAGATTTTTTTGTGAAACACAGACCAGTATATTCAACTAATATCGATACCATTAATGTTACAAAAAGATGTGCATTAGAAAAATTAATACCGACAATATTCTCTGAATTTACAATAAAACATCATTCTAATTCATAGACTGTCTACTGTAATCTAAGATTGCTCTCACGTCTGACAGCCTTTTTGTGACTTCCTGGGGGCAGTGAGACCTTTGAGCGCATTCCATATAACAAAAAAGGAGATTGTCCAACCAGACTGCACTGCATGTTTCTCTCATAAAAATCTATTGTCATGCAGATAAATTTGACTGCAATGGAGAGGTACATATTCTTGAAGAAGAAGAAAATAGGAAATTAACAAACAGTGTTTGATTTATCTGCTTCAAAATGAATCTCTTAGAATTACAATTTTGAGACAAAAACTTGTCACCCCATGTCTGAGTCAGCAATTTCTATGTTTTCTATACTGAATGAACTCTGATGTCTCATGGCTGCAGCAACTCCCAAAGACTATGCCTACTTTTGTGTGTAAACGTTGCCTTTCTTTTATTTATTATATACCTTCTCTTTTGTTTCTTGTACCCTTTTCTTCAGATCATCCATCAACTGTGTAGATAATTCACTCTCTGCTGAATACTTAAACACTTGCTTCTTATCACCAATGTCTGAACCTTCTTGTCTTTTTATGTCATCATAAGCCTAAAATGAAGGCATTAAGAATATAATAGCAGGAGTGAAGGAAAAAAACATACTAATTTATGACACCATTACTTTTATGTTAACTTCTATAATTTTGAGCATTCATAGCAATTTTGTCTTAAGTTTAAAAACGTGACAGTCAGATCATATCATACAATACCTATGCCAGGCTTGTGCTAAAAAAAATCAACATACACTACAGCTCTGGTGGATTTTGCTTTGTCCACCCGCCCAAAGTGGGAGTGGGCTCCGGGTGAGCAAAATTTCTAGCTTGTCCAAATAAATGGAGAATATCATATGACTTTTTCAATATCACATCCGTATCAACACCAATATAATCCCAAGAGCTCTGCCCGAGGGATTATATTGGTTGAGGGTTGATACTGTGTGTGATATTGAAAAAAGCCATAGTATATACACTTTATTATATACTTCAATTAGATGTTTTTCACGTGACATGATGAAATACAGATCAGGGGTTTGATAAAGCCTTTGCAACAGTGACTGATATTGATGACTTGACGTTGTACAGATTAGGGGTGTGATAAAGCCTTTGCAACCGTGACTGATATCGATATCATCACGGTTGGCTGATACAGCACGATTGCCATTGATCGTATTACACATACAATTTATCTGTATTTACTACTAAGTATATAATAAATAATACTAAACCTTATCTCTAAAGCATATTACAGCAGGCATATCACCAGGGTTATTCATATGACCATGAAGAAATTCCAATTCTGTAACACTTTTATCTCTGTATTGATCTAACCATGGATAATGTTGTACAGCATTATCAAAGTTTTCTTGTAAAGCTTTGTCTTCAGCACCAAACCAACCATACCTCTGTAAAATATATATACATTTGAAAAATAAGATGTATATCCTTCATAAGGGTTTGCAACTGAATCGGGACAACTCAGAACAAAGACAACTAATAGACCAATTAAAAGACAACTCGGGGCACTTTTACAGACAACTTGGTCTAGATAGAAACACTGGTCAGACCCATTTTAAGACGCATCCTGTTGTTTTAAAAACAAATCAGGCCACTCTAAAAAGAAAGCTATTAGACAACTCCTGTAGAAAGTTATGTGAAAGACTGTGACAGATTCAACGGACAATGTATTAAATAATCAATAGATTTTTATTTTATCAGCAGGAGTCAAAATCTCACGATTTTTTAGCCCTCTTCTGTCCCTCCCATTAATAATTCAAATCTTCCAATTTTTTTCAATATTTCAACACCAAAAAATGTATGCCTTCATTTTTTATTACCATTGATGTCAATCTTATATCGATTTTGTGTCATTGATGAAGGTAAATTTTACCTGTAAATCGAAGAACTTGTGTAAATTATTGTCTTATACCTCAGGCTAACTGCAGTTAGGTAATAAATAATCTGTGTATTTGAAAACAGTTTATAGAAATTTTGAGTTACTTTGCTTTTTTTACCATGCTTTAAGTAACCCTCCATAAAATAATGTTAATTGGTAAAAATTATAAATGAAATACAAATTAAACAAAGAAGTAATTGCATATAAGGATGGTAATTTAATGATTTTACATTTCTTAGGATAAATAAGAAATAATATTATGAAAATTATTTGAGAAATCCATACTTCTTGTCAAAGCTTAAATTGAAATAATTGATAAGATATTTATTTATCTCGTAGGATACCCAACAATCATGCAAGACCCTCATGGGTAGTCAAGGTCATTAAACAATCTCTGGTAGTATGATACCCTTGAGAGGGATCATGCTAAATCTGGCAACAATAAAATTAGCTAGAATATAAAACAAAAAGAAGTAGATCAATATGAAACATTAATCATTATTAGAGACATTAATCATTATTTGAAACTGGACCTAAGAATCACACTGAGAGAGACCAAAAAAGAATAGTAAAGGATATATATAATCATATTCAAATAGCTCAATATTGACAAATATTTCACATGATAACAAAACAGTGAAATCTACTAAGTGCACATAAAATATATTGTTGTTTACTTATTTACAAACAAATGCTGAAAAACTAATTTTTTTTCTTCAGTATGACAAAAATTGTTGAAAGCAATTTTTAACATGACAAAGGCAAAATTGAGATCTACATTTATCTTGCTGAGAAAACACATCAATAGTAATACTGTTATCTTAAAAAAAGGGGGAATATGTAGATTTATCATCAAAATGATTATTGAAAACGTCAATAAAAATGTCAATAAAAAATCTCCAATTATGAGACCCAAACTCCAGCTGAAAAATTGAAAAAAACTCCAGTTGTGACTTGAAAACTCTGTCACATGTATGCAGATTGGCAAAAATATATATTGAAAGGAGCAAATGTTTATAGCTAGATTTAGCTAATATAGCCAGTGCAAGCTATAATGAAAATATTATTTATTCCAATTTTGGCCAAAAGGTGGCATTTATGATTACATGAGAAACACAAATATTAAAAGATAGAAAAACCAAAATTAGTCTTATAAATATGCTCAAAGAAACTGGGGTGTCTTCTCCCATCTTCGATTCTGAAATATCAGATAACAATCAGTCTAGAATCTAGATCTTCAATGAAATGTGCAAATTTCGAGAGTTACAAGGAATTCATGTGCAAGACTTTTCATAATATAGGAAATAATGTATTTTATCATATTTATGCTGTATTTTTGGTTTGATTTAATTTTTTTCAACTTTCCATATCAGGGGAGATAACTCAGATAAAGTAACTTTTACAATAGAATGTGTTATGAATTTACCAACTATTTGATTATGTAGCAAGAAAATGAGTCCAGTGACCCCATTTTTTCTTTTTTCATATCTGAAAGCATATCATATGAGCTAACTTCTCATATTTTATATTTAAATTCTAATTTCTATGGTTTAGTTTTCTTTTTATCACACAAAATTGTTTTTTCCATCCATAATCTGATAATTTTGCAAAACCTGTAGCGTGAAAAAAAGCCCTGTGACCCATACTTTTTATTATATTTTTGAAGAAAGCATGATATAAATTACGTTTTGGCAAATTATAAAAAAAATTCTATGGATTTTAATTTAGACCAACCCCCATCTACCTAAACAACATATAGCTATTATGTTGATGTTGCAGCTTGAGACACATTATTTATAGGCTCATTTTGTATAAACCTTGGTGTAAATCGTACATGTCATATAGAACTGTAACTATGCAGACACTCCAACTGTTTAACTATTTGAAGTAACAGAACATTCAACAAGAAGATCTTTTACCTGTCCAAAAAAACCAACAAATATGTCTGATCTGTCTAGTTCTCGTAGACATATGTTTATGACTTGAGCACTACTAGATGCTTCTGATGTAATTCCCCATCTCATGTCAACTGCAACAAACTGAATACCATGTAAGCTACAAAGGTGGTGTATTTTTGGGAAGTAACGCCTTGTCAGTTCTTCCCTTTCGTCCTCCATACCACCGAATGGTGACGAAAAGAAAATTCGACATGTTCTCTTGTCTTGAAGAGCTCTTGTTTGCAATGTCATCTCTACAGCTCTTTGAAAAAGATCAAAATCCAGTTCATATTTTTGCAGACGCGTCTATCGAAACCAAAAAAACAAAAGTATAATTACAGGATGACAACATTCCGATTTAAGCTTAAAGTTGAAGGGGCGAAACTGTTAATAAGCGGTTGAATGTAATCATAATTAAGTCAGAATGTTTTAATAATACTGTTAAAAGTTTATTCAAAACATTTCAAAGTATCTTTGGAGATCACATTGCATTTTAAATCCAAATAATTTATGAATTCTTATCGAAATTGTTATACCTAATTTGCTCGCCACGACATTACTCGCTTTTAGCGATAAATCTGAAAACCAATTACTCAAATTAAAATAATAGGCACCGAACGTACAGTTTAAGATATACAAGTTATATATGTTCAACAGATCCGGTGCACGTGACCATCCTTGGAGTTAGCAAAAATGGTGCATCATGTTTATTTTAATGTAATATTATGATTGATTTATCAATTTTATCACTGGTAATAATTTATATAAAGTTATCATTTTACATACCTGAAGGCGAAACACATGTACCTTAACATGTATGTTAATACAATGTACACGTAATCAGCGTCCGTAATTACTTTTTCAATTCCTTTGATGTGTAGATGTGAAAATGAAGAGACAGTCCACATTATATGCACAGGCCAAAAAAAATCCTATATACCTTAATTTAACTTTTTAATATTCAATATTCAATATTCAATATTTTTATTGCTATATAAACTTTACAGTTTGTGACATATAACAAAACAAATGAAGACAATAACTAAGTAACTCAATATATATATACAGGTTCAAGTAAATATTAAAGGGTCCCCCGTCTTCAGTTCTATTGGCTTTTTAATAAAGGATCCTAGTTTATTCACTTGTGTTGGTGTTGATCGGTTAAGTATATATATAACTTTGTCATTGTCAGTGAGATTAGCAAATGAATTATCTTCTATGATAATGCAATTAAAATATGCTAATCTAATATTAGAATTGTGAGAACTATTTATTAAGAAACGTTTCTTACCATCTAGTACATGGCATGTTTTGCAAAGTCTCTCTCGTGAGGAATTTTAAAATACGTTCTTTTTTCAATTAATAATGAATGATCACTGATTCTAAGTTTTGTAATTAATTTTCTAAATTCAAAATTTGAGTTAGAGAGGTAAGGTTTTATCAATAGATTTGGATCAAGTCCTTTGTAAAAATTAAGTTTACTTTTATCATCAATAGTAGGTACTCAACTTATCAATCAACAGGTTGTTGTAATATGAGTTTATTTGGGGTTTAATATAGTTTTTAATATTTTTTAATTGTTTTAATTTATCACAGGTTTTCAGTCTATCTATATCAATGTTGGTTTCAGAAAGAATATCTTTTGCAAAAGTGAACCATGAATAGGTCCCACTAGAATCCAAAGTTTTAGTTAATTGAAAAGATTCATGTAATAA
This sequence comes from Mytilus coruscus, assembly GCA_017311375.1. Taxonomy (NCBI): domain Eukaryota; kingdom Metazoa; phylum Mollusca; class Bivalvia; order Mytilida; family Mytilidae; genus Mytilus; species Mytilus coruscus. The sequence continues at coordinate 60,831,088 of CM029600.1, forward strand.
AGGATTCAAATTTGAGGTGAAAAGCCTTATTAAAATACATAATGGTTTGGGTTTTTATATGACATTCAATAGACTGTCTTCCCAATTCATTCCTTGTACCCAAATTTGAGGTGCTCTTGTTAGTACCAAGGGTAAACTTGCAATAACCAAGACGTAAGTTTTCTATTGGAGTCTTGTCAATAAAATTAAATAGGTTCACATATTTTCCAGAAACCAAAGCTCTTTTTTTAGCTTTGAAATATGTTATATATGAATCTAAATATGTTATTTCAGAATTATAAGTCAATATAGGTCTCACTAAGGCGTCAAATAAGTTATTTGACACTCTGATAGGAAGATTGCCAAGAGAATTAGTATATGATTTAATAGAAAACAAAACCTTTTTTGCCTTTTTTGTTAATTCAGCTGTACTATGGCTGAGATTACCATTTGATTTAATCAGCAGCCCTAAGTAAGAATATTCTAAAACATTCTCTATTTTTTCATTCTAATAGACAAGTATAGATGTTTCAGGCTTTTGCTTTGTTGTTGAAAAAACCATACTTTTGTTTTATTTATGTTTAGAGAAAGCTACCAGTTTTCACAAAACATGGAAACTTTATTTAGACTATTTTGGAGACCCTCCTTAGATTCTGAGAGTAAAAGGAGATCATCAGCGAACAGGAGGGAGCCAGTAGTTTACTATCTATAAGATCCAATGGACTTGAGTTGTCATCTTCCAAGCCTTTAGTGATATCATTTATAAAAATATTGAACAAAGTGGGACTTTATGGTCCCCTTGTTTCACACCTCTAGTAATGTCAAAATAATAGGAAATGTGATCTTAATACTTTAAAGAGGATTTTGTATTTAAATATTGTTGTTTTATTACTATGTAAAAAGACTTTCCTACTCCCATTTTGCATAGTTTATACAGAACGGCCGTCCTCCAGACAGAGTCAAATGCCTTTCTTAGATCAATGAAGCATGCATAGATTTAATTGTTATTTTTGTGTATATATTTATTAATTAAATATTTCAATATGAAAATACTGTCAGCAGTTCTGTGGTTTTCTCTGAAGCAAAATTGACAGTTATTCAGCTGTTTATCCACAACTTTGATTAGTCTATTATTGAGTACAGCATTGAATATTTTAGGCAGATTACTGATTAAAGATATACCTCTGTAATTATTGGGGTCAGATTTGTCTTCCTTCTTATGAAGTGCGATTATATACGAGTACTTCCATGATTTTGGATATATACCCGTTTTTAGAATAACATTTAATATTTTAACAATTGACTTAATTATCACTTGATTTGAAGTTTTAAATATTTCATTTATATTTCTATCTGGTCCAGCAGACTTTTGTAGTTTAAGTCCACTGATTACCTTTTTTACTTCTGAACAAGATATTGGAGCATCTGTTTCAGCTTTGAAGTCTATATTGTTTTCTAACAGCTTCAATTGTGATTCAATGTTATTCAGAAAAGCATTATTTATAGATGAAGGTTTACCTTGACTTGAAAATGTTTCATTAAAACTTCTTCATCTCTTAATTTAACACAAGGTACTTAATTCGCATTTTGAAAAATGTCACCCGGTCGTGAAAATTCTGTTATATTTCGATTTCTCGGTTGTCAACCCCACTAAAACTTGTTATGCAAATCTAAATGGATTTATCTACACAATGGTGTATAACACGCCTACCTTTGTTGTCGGAATCATTCATAGCAGGCCTTCCCAAGTATGTCAATGGTAATTATTTCCAATCGACTATGGGTAGACGAAATAATTACGGTTGAATACTTAGGGAGGCCTGCTAAGAATGATTCCGACAACAAAGGTAGGCGTGTTATACACCATTGTGTAGATAAATCAATTTAGATTTACAGCATAACAAGTTTTAGAGGAGTTGACATTCAAGAAATCAAAATATAATGGAAGTTCGCGACCAGGTGACATTTTTCAAAATTGCAAGTTAAGTACCTTGTGTGATATAAGGTATACATGAAATTTTTTTTTCAGAGACTTGTGCCTGTGATTATATGTCTCGATTTCAGCTAATTAATTTTTTTAATTTATTTTACGTTTATCTATATTTTAACTTTCCTTAACCATTTAATTCTGCATTCTTACTTTTTACAATTTTTCTCCCTTCAATTTTTTTCAGATTATTATGTCTTTCCACTTTTCCGTGGAAAGACATATTGGTTTTGTTCTGATTATTTTTTTTTTTTTTCCGCCAAATTTTTTTCTTGCACTGTATTTTTGTTTCAAAAGATGTCGCTCAGTATTTTTGTATATAATATCATACAGTCTATACGCTTTTGAAACTGACCCTGTTTAACCGAACACTTTTCTGTGTAAAAGTTATCTCCCCACTGTTTTTCTTGTTATGAGATCTCCTATGCAACCGTAAAAAAAAGCGACAAATTTATTTTTCCAAAATGCTCATTACATCCTCAGGATGTTACATTTTATGACCGAAGCTATCCGGAGACTCCATTTGAGAGTTATTCCCCCTTATGCATTTGATATAAGTGATATTCATTTCTAACTGGTAAACCATAAGTGATAGAGACCTAGTCTTTTGATTTGAGGTCCTTGGTCCAAAAAAAAGAAAATTAGGTCAAGGTCATATTCTAAATTTAGATTTTGGCTTATTTTCACTTCTTTTCAAAACCGTATAAGATATCCACAACATATTTTTACTAAATTGTTAGTTGCGACATGTTGTTACACATACATTTTGGTTGAAAAGGTACGCTAACTTTAAATTGGAGTTTTCTCCCCTCTTTTATTTAAAATTACGCATATGGTGATATAACTCATTCATCATATATCATAAAGACCTAGTGTCTTTTGATTTAAGGTCCTTGGTTTATGACCTTCAAATTGAGCTCAAGGTCATAGGTAAATTTGACGTTCTAGATTTTGACCTTTGCTTTTACTTCATATGTATACATGATAAAGCCATGGGACTTTTTGCATGAGGTTGCAAGCCATATGACCTTGTAAAACTAACCGGAAGTGACCTTTTATAAACCGGAAGTAGCTATTTTTTGTACTTGTGTAATATACAAGTATATAGAACCATATATTTTTGGAATCAGTGTCAAGTAAACTATCAAATAATACCGGAAGTGACATTTTTCAAACCGGAAGTAACAAATTATCTCCCTTATTTAAAATAAAATGTATAGAAACCATATATTTTGAAATCAGCGTACAATAAGCTATCATTTGACACTGGAAATGACATTTGAAACCGAATGTTAATATTTTTGTATCAAAATAGATCTTTTTGGGTTGAAAGACCTTCAATTGTTCTCTGAACAATTGGTTTTTAATTTTTCCTATTTTTCTTATATAACAACAATTTTATTTTTTTTTTTTTAATTCTTTGCAGGTTATTCTCTTTCTGTATACCGAAACCAGACCCTTATATATTACCTGGTGATTTGTTTATATTGTACCCAATGTTCTGCTGCTGCAAAATCAATAAAAAGGAACCCAAACTGTGATTGCAAAATACCTACTGTCTCTCACCTACATCTTAGTGACATGACGAACTCATTGTTTAAACTAAAAAAATGTTAATTTGTTTCTTGATAGTAGAATTGGACTTGTAGTATAGTGTATGTATCACACTGAGTGACATAAAATAAGGAGATGTGGTATATTTGACAATTAGACAACTATCCAACAGAGACCAAATGAAGTGGATTTAAGTAATTTCTTCTTTTTTTCATTTATAGACAAAATTTCATCATATTGGTGCCTTATATAGCTGACAATATAGTATGGGTTTCGCTCCATGTTGAAAGCTGTACAATGACTTATAGTTGTCTCATTAGCAATCATACCAGATCTCCTTATTTTTTATAACACTATAGAATGGATTGTACACCAGACTTGAAGTCGTCCTAGAAATGGGTGGTTTGCGACAGGGTTTGATAATGCATTCTACAACAGGGGTTCTCCATTTCTTTCAGGACACTACAAAATTTTGAATTTTTCCAACAAACAGGTACCATTACTATGGAACAGTAAAAGTGATAAAAGCCATAAATTGAACATAACCAGTGCTTTGCATTCCAAATCCTTCCATTAAGATTTCAGTCAATATCAAACTAGAGGCTCTAAAGAGCCTGTGTCACTCACCTTGGTCTATATGCATATTCAACAAAACACACTCTATAACTTTGTAGTTGAGAATAGAATTAGTGACAAAAATCTCTGGGTTTTTATCTTATATTGCTGATCATTTAGTCTGTTTAGTTTCTCTCTATCTTATTAAGTTTTTGCTCAAAACACAAAAGAGGGTAAAAAAAATCCTCTTTTAAGGGCAATCACTCCTAAAAAGAGTGACAGTCTACTAACTATATCGGCAACATTTGACTTGTAAGTAGATCTTGTCTTGCTTATCATTTTTGATAAATTAAGTATCAATCTATCTATTATAATTTTTATCAAAATCATGGCCCTGTAGTTTCAGAGGAGAAGATTTTTGTAAAGACAGAAGACGACAGACGATGACGACGGACGCCAAGTGATGAGAAAAGCTCACGTGGCCCTTTGGGCCAGGTGAGCTAAAAAGGGTCCTCCATCCATCATCCCGAAAGCCTGAAATTTAGAATTTTTCCAACAATTAGGTACCATGACTCTTGAAAGGTAGAAGTGAAAACGACAAAAATTAATTTTCATCTGTGTTTAATGGTGAAAAACATTCCATCCAGCAGTTCTCTATTTAACATCCAGAAACCAAAAGAGTGACAGATGGACAGACAGACATGAGGATTACTATATACCCCTCATTCTGTCATCAAGTGATAGAATAAAAATGAAAATATAACGTGTGATAACTATGCAACAATTTTAAAGTCAATGAACCATGACGAGAGGACAGGGCCATATAATCTCCATGACAATGAGACTTGAAAATGCTAATACAACTGCATACCTAATATCATTTACAATAAGTGATTTATCTTAAACTGACCTCAATACACCAACTGTAGCATTTTAACTATGCATTTAAGTTTCAGTCAATAGTCCATGACGAGGGGGTAGAACCAAATAATCTCCAAGGAAATAAGATGAGCCAATGCTAATACAACTGAATACAGTTATCATTGATCTACCTCTTGTGGTTCCCCTTAGCTGACCTAATCACAAACTAATATAATGTTGATACTGCCACCACCAGTACATCCAAGAACGGCATGCTGTAGTCTCGCCTTTAAGTCTTCGATGTCTTCGCTGAGGCGAAACAAAAACAGCAAAGGAGCAGGTATTTTAAGCTTCTAGGATGCTAATAACAATAGGATTCTAAATATTGATGGCCATTCATGAGGTGGGTAAAATTTAATTCTGCATCAAAAATAAAATGCAGGAATGCTAATGCTACAGTAAACCAAATATTCAGTCTTTTGTAAGCACTTCTATTTAAATTCATATGAAAACATATTGGTACAACATAAAAATTACCTAAGTCATTGAAGCATAACTAAGCCTAAGGTGTTTAACCTCATATTCTGTTTGAAACTGAAATGCAAGGATGCTTTATATGCAGCACGATATTGAATGTACATCATCTATTGCAATACTAATTGTAATACATGTAATCCATTCATAAGTAGAAAAAAAGTAAATAAAACTAAAGGCTCTAAAGAGCCTGTAAAGCTCATCTGAATCTATGAAGATCTTCTACAATGGCCACTTTCCAGCAATGTAGACTAAATGTTTAATGACAAAAATCTCTTTTTTGTTAATCTTGTATTGCTGATCCCTTTTTCAGTTTTTTTTTCTATTTCCTATACTTTTTGCCAAATTCAATAATGGGTAAAAATCTAAGGGCAGTAACTCCTATAAGAACTTGACTGACTATTTTGGCTTTGTTGACATATTTGTTGGTTGTGTCATGCTAGTCATTTTTACTGTTCCAAATTTCTCTCTATCTATACTTTTTGCCTAAAATGTAAAAAAGTGTAAAAATCTTTATTTAAGGTGGCTCGGCCCTTTAACAGTGCGCAGTTTTTAACGCATGTTTCTAACGACGAGCGCCTTGACAACGATCGCTTTGAGGGGTCTTCTCAAAAGTAGTGTTGACGACATTGGAACGCGGACGTGTCTGAGAGCACCCTTTCCCGATGTCAACAAATGATGCAAAACTTTCTTCAAAAAAGGAAATATGGTCAGAAATACAGAGTGGTTTGTTCATTTTTCACATAAAAAGGACATAAATATACATGATATGAGCATAACATTAAAAAAAAAGAAATTATAAATATTGACATGTACGACGATATATGGTGCGTTCGCTCCGAAAACACATTCTCACCCTACACGTTCGATCCTTGGGTCCGTTCGCACCCTATTTTCATTTAAATACCGGTTGAATTAAAGATGTCTTTTAGATGTATATATATGAAAATATTTTGTCAGTGACGCAATGTTTAACCGTAAACAAAGGATAGAGATGTAAACAACCGTATGTCAACGTACGGCTTTAAAAAACAAGTAAAACCCATATAGTATGCTATAGTATAAAGGCATCGGGGTTCATCTGCACGCTATCCTTTGGCGTATTATAAAATTTTGTTACTGCCATAAATCTCTTTTTTTACTTGAAATATCTTCATTTCCAAGTATTGGTAGGATTTTATTCCGGAGTATGTGAAATATTTTCTCACTGCAAAATTTTGATAATAGTTTTGAACTATGACAATTTTCAAGCAAAGACTAAATACATGACAGTCACACCTAACATTTTATTTAAAGATTTATATACTTTATCAACTCATGGGCACAAAAATATCTAACAAATTTTCTCGTATCATAATTCTATGAATTCCGGAACTCTAGTCCTTTAACATAAGACCTCGGGGTCAATGTTTTCTATTTATGATATTTTCCTTTTACTTATTTTGCTATTTTGTTAATTTTCTATTTTCTGTTTTATCTATCAATATGCCAACCGAGTTCGCATTAAAAAAAGAGGAAAAATCAGCGTAAAATTTAAATAATTGAATAAGAATATGTTACTATAATAGACTACCGGAACTCGAGCAAAACATTTCACTAAATTGGTTATTTGTTTTACGCAGAAAAACCCGACACTTCAATTATTTGCTGTTTTCCACCTTTGATCATGTAGATGAAAATTGGTCAATATTAACCTGGACCTAGAATTCCGACCTACATTGTATATCGGTCTATGCTATTTTCCTCAATACCGCATGCTTTGCGGAGAAGCGCAATATATTGGGTCTGACCAAGTCAGGATTTAGCGTATTACACCCGAAGTCTACCGGGCAGTTCCAAACACTTCCAGCTAAAGACTTTATATATAAACAAAATCTATACTATAGTAACTTACTAGATTCGGGAAAAGTTGGGATTGTAATTTTAAAACTCGACCCAGTACACAGGGACGCTATATTAGTCGATGATATTAGCAAACTTTAACTTCTGTCTTAACTTTTGACATGCGTTTATTTTAAAGGAAGCTAATAACATGAATAAGGAATGTTCTTGATTTAAAAATGAAAGTGGAGTGTGTCATTGCGGCAAAAATATGAATGACAATTTTCTTAATGATGTGTGGACATGTGTTTGACCCACCTGCTGCAAAGAAAAGTAATTATCGGTCTATGATGATAATAAGAAAGGCAGTGTCTATTTTGCCGGCTCTGATTAGAATATCCTTATTCAAACCGGCAAAAGCCTATTTCTATAGAAATTGCTATTTTACCGTCACCAGCAAAAAGTGAATTTGTTATTTTGTAGGTTCTTTGTAAAGAGTGAAATTTAATATTTAATTTACTTTTGAAAGTACTATGAAAAATTATGTGCACTGTCAACATAAAATAAAATAATTACTGATTTATCAGTAGTTATTAAAATAAGAAAACTGTTAACAATATTTGAGACGCATGTAATCGTTTGAGAACGTAACATTTATCAGTCAAAGTATAAATTAAAGAACCTTAGTGAGCGCGCTCACATACACCACGTCCCACATTGTCACTGGAGAAATAAAATAACTGTAAGAAAAAAATTGTATAAGAAAAAAATTGAATCATAATTTCCTGACGATATGCACATCTACATAGTATGTCCTTATTATCTACAAAGTTTCATGAAATTCTGTTGTGTGGTTTCAGAGGAGTTGCGATGACAAACTGTTGCAGAGGTATATTGAAGCAAATAAGTTCAAAGGGCGTAAATCCTAGAAAAAAATTGAATCATAATTTCCTGTCGATATGCACATCTACATAGTATGTCCTTATTATCTACAAAGTTTCATGAAATTTTGTTGTGTGGTTTCAGAGGAGTTGCGATGACAAACTGTTGCAGTAGTATATTCAGGCAAATAAGTTCAAAGGGGCGTAACTCTTAGAAAAAAATTGAATCGTAATTTCCTGTCGATATGCACATCTACATAGTATGTCCTTATTATCTAAAAAGGTTTCATGAAATTCTGTTGTGTGGTTTGAGAGGAGTTGCGATGACAAGAAACAGGACTGACGGACTGACGGACGGACAGACGGGTCAAAACATTATACCCTCCGCAACTTCGTTGTGTGGGGTATAATAACTATTAAAATTTATAACAAGAAAAAAACAAAATAAAAATATTGAGCATCCATTTGTTGCAATGAAATCATATCTAAACATGTAGTTGAAATTATTTCTAAAATCAGTCAGTGACAATCTAATGCTACATATGTGCATAAGAATAAAATCTCAGATTTTATACGACCGCAAAAATTTTGTGGTCGTATATTGGTATGACGTTGGCGTCGTCGTCGTCGTCGTCCGAAGACACATTGGTTTCGCACTCTAACTTTAGTTCAAGTAAATGGATCTCTAGGAAATTTTACCATAAGGTTCAATACCACAAAAGGAAGGTTGGGATTGATTTTGGGGTTATGGTACCAACAGTTAAGGAATTAGGGGCCAAAAGGGGCCAAAATAAGCATTTTGTAACTTCAGACAATAACTTGTGTGTAAGTGTATGGATCTCTCTGACATTGTACCACAAGGTTCCATATCACAAAGGAATGCTGGGATTGATTTTGGGGTAATTGCCTCAAAATTTTAGGAATTAGGGGCCAAAAAGGGGCAAAAATAAGCATTTTCTAGTTTCAGGACAATAACTTGTGTGTAAGTGTATGGATCTTTCTGAAATTGTACTACAAGGTTCCATATCACAAAGGAAATCTGGAATTGAGTTTGGGGTAATTTCCTAAACGTTTAGGAATTAGGGGCCAAAATAAGCATTTTCTAGTTTACAGACAATAACTTGTGTTCAAGTGTATGGATCTCTCTGAAATTGTACTGCAAGGTACCATACCTCAAAGGAAGGCTGGGATTGAGTTTGGGGTGATGAATCATAATGGGGTTCTAAAAATTGGGGGATTTTTTTCCTTTTTTCCTTTTTTCCTTTTTTTCTTTAAATTTTTCCATTTTAAGTTGGTTATTTCTGATTTATATTTAAAAGCAAATAATAATGATATGGCAGGAGATACACACCAAACAGGATGTGTAAATTATTATATAATAAGTATTGTGCAATAGCAAGAAATTTTCAATTGCACAGTATTGCGCAATAGCAAGAAATCTTCAATTGCACAATATTGCGCAATAGCACAATACTGCACAATAGCAAGAAATTGTCAGTTGTACAGTATTGCGCAATAGCAAGAAATATTCAATTGCACAGTATTGCGCAATTGCAAGAAATATTCAATTGCACAGTATTGTGCAAAAGAAGATACTTTGTATAAATTGCTTATTTCTTGACCAATTTCAATGGGGATTTATTCTTGAATTCTTGGGGTTCTTTAATATGCTGAATCCAACCGTGTATTAAGTTTTTGGATTTTGGGCCCCGTTTTTTAATTGGTCCACATTGAGGTCCAAAGGGTCCAAAATTAAACTTTGTGTGATTTCATCAAAAATTGAATTATTGGGGTTCTTTGATATGCCGAATCTAACCGTGTATTTAGATTCTTAATTTTTGGTCCGGTTTTCAAATTGGTCTACATTAAGGTCCAAAGGGTCCAAAATTAAACTTAGTTTGATTTTAACAAAAATTGAATTCTTAGGGTTCTTTGATATGCTGAATCTAAACATGTATTTAGATTTTTGATTATGGGCCCCGTTTTGAAGTTGGTCCAAATCGGGGTCCAAAATTAAACTTTGTTTGATTTCATCAAAAATTGAATATATGGGGTTCTTTGATATGCTGAATCTAACCATGTATTTAGATTCTTAATTTTTGGTCCCGTTTTCAAATTGGTCTACATTAAGGTCCAAAGGGTCCAAAATTAAACTTTGTTTGATTTCATCAAAAATTGAATTATTGGGGTTCTTTGATATGCCGAATCTAACCGTGTATTTAGATTCTTAATTTTTGGTCCTGTTTTCAAGTTGGTCTACATTAAGGTCCAAAGGGTCCAAAATTAAGCTTAGTTTGATTTTAGAAAAATTGAATTCTTAGGGTTCTTTGATATGCTGAATCTAAACATGTATTTAGATTTTTGATTATGGGCCCAGTTTTCAAGTTGGTCCAAATCGGGGTCCAAAATTAAACTTTGTTTGATTTCATCAAAAATTGAACTCTTGGGGTTCTTTGATATGCTGAATCTAACCATGTATTTAGATTTTTGATTTTGGGCCCCGTTATCAACTTTGTCCACATTGAGGTCAAAAGGGTCCAAAATTAAACTTTGTTTGATTTCATCAAAAATTGAATTATTGGGGTTCTTTGATATGCCGAATCTAACCTTGTATTTAGATTCTTAATTTTTGGTCCCGTTTTCAAGTTGGTCTACATTAAGGTCCAAAGGGTCCAAAATTAAACTTAGTTTGATTTTAACAAAAATTGAATTCTTAGGGTTCTTTGATATGCTGAATCTAAACATGTATTTAGATTTTTGATTATTGGCCCAGTTTTCAAGTTGGTCCAAATTGGGGTCCAAAATTAAACTTTGTTTGATTTCATCAAAAATTGAACTCTTGGGGTTCTTTGATATGCTGAATCTAACCATGTATTTAGATTTTGGATATTGGACCATAATAGGTGAATGTCCAATTTAAAATTTTTAAGTTCTTAGACCACATTCATTCTGTGTCAGAAACCTATGCTGTGTCAAATATTTAATCACAATCCAAATTCAGAGCTGTATCAAGCTTGAATGTTGTGTCCATACTTGCCCCAACTGTTCAGGGTTCGACCTCTGCGGTCGTATCAAGCTGCGCCCTGCGGAGCATTTTATTTAACTGTGTGTTATAAAAAATAAAAGTTAAAAATCTCATTGCATCATAAATTTGATAAAACATTATACAATATAACAAAGTCGATCACATAGCTAAAAATTCAAAAATGTTTCAATTAAACATGCTTTTGGAATAATAGTTATTTAATTGAGTTGCATATATGTGTAAACAAAATAGTTTTTAACTTGGCTTCCGCTTACCTAATGCCAGCAAAATAACATATTTTCTATTTTTCCAGCATGGGTTACAAATTCAGTGTATTGCTGTTGCCGGTAAAATATCCATTTCTATAGAAATTGAAGGCTTGAATTAAGATATTTTAATCAGAGCCGGCAAAATATCCACTGCCAATAAGAAAAAAATGATATTTTTTTTAACTGGACTTTAAATTTGAACTTTGGTTGATAGTTGTTTCATTGGCAATCATACCACATCTCCTTATTTTTACATCGTAGGGTTAACATGGGTATAGAAATATGACTTTCCTAATCCGACAGATAACCTTTGCTTAGACAGAGAGTTCATACAGCTGGATGTATAAATACGCAGCCTCGTAGGGTAAAAGGAGAATTTTGCCCATACCCAACATAGATTGTCCATTCATTTTCCAGTGGCAGTCCATATATCTAGCCCATCCTACTTTGCAGAACCTTCATATGGTACTTATCATCCATATGTTCTCATCCATATTATGCTTGAAATATTTGCCAATGAACGTTCAGCAAGCACAAATTAAACTGTTATTTTGTGTGCAACTATATAATAATTATATAAAGAACGTCATTTCTGGTCCTTTTATCATACTAGTAGTCGACTACGCGGTATGGGTTTTGGTCATTGCTGAAGGCCGTACGGTGACCTATAGTTGTTATCTTCTATGTAATTTGGTCTCTGGTGGAGAGTTGCATCATTGCCAATTATACTACATCTTCCTATTTTTTTTGAAAAGTTTTATTTGAGGGTCACCTTAGACCTTGAACATCGCAGTTGTAATATACCTGAAAGACCAACGTTAACTTGATGTACCAAATTTGAAAATGGTGAGTAGACAGATTTGTTGGGATTACAACGATATTGATTTCAACCACGATAGCTGTGAACACAAAATATGGAAATAAGTTTTCTTAAAAAACAATGCTTCCAAGGAAAAGGTGTGAACTATTAGGACTTGTTCCAATACAAACAAGAAGTATTAGGATAGATCATATTTTTCAAGTTGTTAAGACAAATTCCTAGATACATCTGCATGTATGGCAATCACACCTTTCAGCACATTTTTTGTGTTAACAAGAGTGCACAAGCTGAAATGTCTCACCTGCTTTACTAATCATCATTGTTGATTGATTTTATGTTGATATTACTAAAGATAAAGTTTTACTACAAGTATCAGAAAAAATTAATATTATCAATTATCAATAATCATGAAAATGAGGCCAAGGTCACTTAAACCAAGCCAGCCTTACACAGTGGCAGATCCAGAAATTTTCATAAAGGGAGGGGCACTGACTGCCTAAGAGGGCCCGCTCAGTCATGCTTCAGTGATTCCCTATATAAGCAACCAAATTTTTCCAACAACCAGGGGGCACCATGGGCCTCCCTAAATCCACCTCTGTTACAATCATTCCTTAAACCAAATATTCTGAAACATATAGTATGCAAGAAACAGACAAAACCATGAAAATGAGGCTAAGTTCAGATAACCCTGCAAGACAGGCATATTTGTTTTTCATTCATTATTTTGTACATATATCAGGCTATTAGTTTTCTCATTAGAATTGTTTTACATTTGTCATTTCGAGGCCTTTTATATCGGACTATGCAGTACAGGTTTTACTCATTGTTGAAGGCCATATGGTGACCTTTAGTTGTTTATTTTTGTGTCATTTGGTCTCTTGTGGAGAGTTGTCTCATTTACAATCATACCACATCTTATTTAATATTTCAATACATTCATTTAATAATCATTCCATACACCAAATATAGTTGACTTATTGATTACACAATGTAGCATATATCTGGGCCTCGGTGGCCAAGTGGTCTAAGTAGTTCTACTACTGTAATCACTAGCCAGTCAACACTGAGGTTGTGAGTTCGAACCTCGCTCGTGCGAGTGCACTCGACTCAATCTTAATTGACTAGGATTGTCAGTTTTCCTATCGAAGGTCGGTAGTTTTCTTGGGCACTCGGCTTCCTCCACCAATAAAACTGGCCGCCACGAAATAGCCCAAATGTGGCCCTTAAAAGTGGCGTTAAAACACCAACAATCAATCAATCAATGTAGCATATTAAAGAGGACTTATCATTGACCAATGAACCATGAAAATGTGGTCAATGACAACTGCCAGACAGACATGTACTCCTTACATTTGTGAATCATTGCATATATCAAAAATAGTTTATCTACTTCTTTTAGTATTAGAAAAACAGATAAAAACACAAAAATCTTGACATTGACAAATGACCTATTGCTAACAGTATCTGATAAACAACCTATAATGGTTTACTTTTATAAATTTTGACTTGGATGGAGAGTTGTCTCATTGGCACTCGTACCACATCTTCTTATATCTAATCAGGTAACTTTAACCTTGATCACTGATCCATGAAATGAGGTTGAAATCTTTGTTGCAATCTCTATCAATTTGAGTGCATATCTAATTTTACAAAACCATATTTATCTGATTTCAGTAATCTTGATCATTGTGATAGGTAATGAGGTTGTCAGTTAGTGAGACACAAGTTTTTCCAGACAATATTGTTTTGTTTGGTTGCTGTCTATAAAAGTAAATATTCTATTTCTCCTTTTATCCCAAAATATAAGTTTTGAAATAGAAAATGAAAAGCATATGGATGGAAAAAAATGCCAAATGATGTAAAATAATTCAAGTGACCATTTGGGTCAGGGGTTGGTGAGGTAAAAGATGAGGAAAGGCATGTGCATTTACCACAACTGTCACTTAGTATTATGATTTCCAAAATCTACAAATCTCATTAGCTACATTCTGTATTAAAGACAACTGCATATATTGCAGTTTGCATATCATGAATCATGTTTGCAGCAAATTACACTCAAGCAGCAAAAATAAATTAAAATAGCTCTATTAAAATTCATTTTTGAAACATTTTGATTTTATTCCTCAAATGTCTATGAGATCAAATTTATAAAACATTTATTAACATTGTTATTTTCAATATACTAGTAATTGTTGACATGTATACATCATGTACATCATGTACATGTACAATCATTAATTGATCAGCTCCATATTTTCATAGTTTTATATCAATATTCTTCTCTTCAGTGTTTTTTATATGACATGTATGACTCAATAATCTATTCATCATTGGGACATGTAGGTACAGTAGGTCCTTTTGATCTTGGATTTTTTATGGATTTTGACAGCACTTAGCTATAGCATATAGTTCCAAATTACAGTTTATCTTGGCTTCTTAAGTGGATTCTGAACACATTGCATATAGACACCAAGTGTAGATGATCTTGGGTTCTCATATGGATTCTGACAGAACTTTGATTATACATGTAGTTCCAAGTATTGTTGATCTTGGCTTCTAATGTTGTTCTTAAGTTTAAGCACTTTACATATATAATTCCCAATTGCAAGAAAAATGATCCTGACTTCTCATGTAAATTATGTGAAACTTTGCCAATAGTTTCCAAGTAAAGTTGAACATTCAGGATCTTTTACAACAAATCACTACTTCCTCTTACATGTACTTGAAGCCTGAAATTAAATGTGAGAGTAATTCTGTCAGAAAATCAACCATGATTGACATTTACAATATTAATGTAAATGCATAATGTAGTTCATATTTTAAAACTAGAGGCTCCAAGGAGCCTGTGTTGCTCACCTGATATTTTTATTCACAATTGATGCATCCATTATACTTTTGCTTTTAGTTTCAGAGATATAAGCCAAAAACTGCATTTTACCCCTATGTTCTATTTTTAGCCATGTCAGCCATGCTGGTTGGCAGGCAGGGTCATCAAACACATTTTTTAAACTAGATACCCTAATGATGATTATGGCCAAGTTAAGTTAAATTTGTCTCAGTAGTTTCAGAGGAGAAGATTTTTGTAAAAGATAACAAAAATTTTCAAAAATTGTTTAATATTGACTTTAAAGGGCAATAACTCCTTAAGGGGTCAATTGACAATTTTGGTCATGTTGACTTATTTGTAGATCTTACTTTGCTGAACATTATTGCTGTTTACAGTTTATCGCTATCTATAATAATATTAAAGATAATAACCAAAAACTGCATAATTTCCTTAAATTACCAACTCAGGGGTAGCAACCCAACAGCGCGTTGTCTGATTCATCTAAAAATTTTGGGGCAGATAGATCTTAACATAATGAACATTTTTATCCCATGTTAGATTTGCTCTAAATGTTTAGTTTCATTGATATAAGCCAGAAAATGTATTTTACCCCTATGTTCTATTTCTAGCCATGTCTGTCATGTTGAATGGCAGGCAGGGTCATCAGACACATTTTTTAAACAAAGATACCTTTATGATGATTGTGGCCAAGTTTGGTTAGAATTAATTGGGCCAGGTGAGCTAAAATTGAAGAATTTGTGGCGATCAATAATGAGCAAACAAAATAAAATTACATGCACAGCAGGTATAAATAATGATTTTGTTTTTATATGATATGTTGAATACAGACTTCTCGGGTCAACCAAATTATGTTGAGGTTACTTGTACCCTGTTTGGAATAAGGATACACAAATTTTGTATTTAAAAATACTAAGCACAAAACAATAATGAACTTTTCAACTCAAATGTATGTGTTATTTGGTAAACCTGATACTTGAATTTTTTATACCAAAGAGAGAGAGGGGGTTAATTGTTAACAAATTATGATCAAGACGAATCCATCAATAAAATGTACTGCCTCGTACTGTAGGGGTAAAAATTTACAAATTAGGCCATTTATATTCCCAAGAAAACAAATAAAACAATCAAACTCTTGAGGGGTGGACAGGGGTAAGGGAACAAACATTGGAATGAGGGATCAGGAAGAGGGAGTCAGGGGCGGGAAAAGGGGTATTGGGTCTGTTAGCTTGGTCTCAAGTGAAAATAAAAGTAACTATAGTTTTGTAGAAGCTGAGGGTAGAAGTAAATCTTATGAGGATTATAAACAGAAAAGACCAGATAATTGTTTTTAACAGCCTGTGCCCTTTGATCTTGTGTGTGTCACTTTATTTTTAAACAATAAAATAAACTAAATATCTTTATCTTATCATGTTATAGAACGATACTAAATAGATATAAGAAGATGTGGTATGAGTGCCAATGAGACAACTCTCCATCCAAGTCAAAATTTATAAAGCACGATTAAAAAGGAAGGGTGCAAACAGACCCAGGGTGCGAATGTGTGGGGTGCGAATGTAAAGGGGTGAACGTGAATGCGAGCTAACATGATTTTGGGTGAAAGGACCAGAATTGAAAAGAGGGGATGAATATTCTGGGAAATATATTTGGCCAATTTTTGTCTGGGAGCAAGGGGATGGAAGTGGAAGTAGGGGAAAATATTTTAGATTAAAGAGAAGGAAATGGGAGTTGGGGATAGGGGTGGGAAATTCATGGACCCCTGTCCATGCTGTCCGAGGCATTTTGCTTGGCAGTAAAGGGCATTCCTACCCTGTCCATCGATGATCCCTCGATATTTTTCCCCAACAGGCTATACATGTTCACAACTTGCCTGTTAAGGATCAATTAAACACATAAATAAGATACCAGCCATAACGATTATACATATAACAGAAATTTAGCCATGCAAGGTTTCAGGCGCAGAGATTTTCTACAGTAGCGAGTATTTTGAGACGACCCCACTTTGTATTTTTCGTGATACTGATAACATTTGGCTGCCTAAAATATTAAAATCTATGTTTTCTTATGTAATGACTCTACCTGCATCGTTGTCTATTCGCCACGTTGTCTGTTATTCATGTACATGGTCGTATTCATCAGTGGTGTATGCTGATCCACAATGGCGACCCTGAAATTTCTGTTGTCCGATTATGGCGCCAATTCAGAGGAAACAACTCGCGCCGGACAAAATTACCGTATTACCCAAAATAATCAAAATTTCGCTTTTTTATAACAAACAGTTATATGTTAATCACATTTATATTCAGCTATCGTCCATTGATATAATTGCAAACATTATTTTAATAAAGCCATCAATAAAGAATTCACAACAAAGTAATTATTGGAGTGCATTGAAATCAGACCTCATGGGGTAGAGGGGTTAATCAAAAGTCCGTAACTTTTTTAAAAGCCTGGTGACCCCCATTTTATTTTACCTTAAAATGCTCGAAAAGTTCATAGCTTTGACATATCCGTTTTTAAAAAAAATCTACCGGGGAAATTTTACGAAAAATTGATTTAACCAATATTTTTAGCCTGAAACTGAAATTAGAAAATGCAAAATTTAGACATAAATCTGTAAATAAAAGGACTTTTAGGTCTAAAACAACCAAGAGAAACGTTTACATTTCAAATTTTAATGTTTTTTCACATAATAATCATATTGACATGGTTCTAAAAGTCTTTGAATTTGATGTAGCCGTTATTGTTGAAAGGGTGGAAATGTTTGGAAATAGGGTCAAAATCGCATTTCGCTTCCATTTGAGGGAAAACGAGCCTGGTGACCCCTTTTTCTTTGCATTTTGGATTCAACATAAAAGATCTACAAAATATGTGAAAATAAAAAATTCTACTGGGGGTCCTTATTGGGGTGAGCCACCTTAAGAGCAATATAAGGAGTCAACAGACTATTTATTGGTCTTTTCTTGCTGATAATTTTTATTCTTTAAAGTGTTTATCTATATATTGTAATTTTCTAGAAAATAGGCAAAAACTAAAAAATATGGTAAAATTGGCATTTAAGGACAAAAACTCCTATAAAAGTCGACTAATGATTTTGGCCATGTTGACGAATTTATAGATCTTGTCTTGCTGATAATTTTTGCTATTTAAAGTTTCTATCTATCTATTATAATTTTCTAGAGAATATATAGGCAAAAACAACAAAAAAAGATGGTAAAAATTGTCATTTAAGGGCAAAAACTCCTATAAAAGTTGACTGACAATTTTGGTCATGTTGACTTATTTATAGATCTTGTCTTGCTGATCATTTTGCTATTCAAAATAATATCTCTCTATTTGGCCACAATTAGAACAATGCAAGGACAATACAAATTCTGGTCAAAGCAGATGTGCTATGTTTTGAGGAACCTCCATAAAAGTTTTTTTTTATTGAAAACACTTCACCAGAGTTACCTTAGTTTCATGATGTATAGGCAATTTATCAAGGTTCATATAATACAAATAATTTTACTTTTAATATAACAGCACACTATATATGCAGTGCATAAAATAACAACAATTCAACTGAAACCCTAGAACAAGTTCATGAATACATGGACACAATAATCCTCACTCAGACTTAATTACATGTACACACATAAACCATTTTCTTTTTTTAACACTACAATATTGACTGATAAAACATGAAATATTATGCTAAGCATTATGTTTTTGTAAAATATAAATGAACAAGATATGCAAGTACATGCTGTAACGTATACACACAAGGAACAAGGACTTATAAATTTTTAGGTGTAGGAATAAAATAAAATTATTGTAAATAAATGAGTTATAGAATTGCATATATGAAAATGAAATTATCCAAGGTAGCACTTACTGAAAAAATATCATAATATAATCCAAATTGTCTATTTAAACATCACAATGCAGTAATTTCAAGCAAAATCATTAAAAATACACCACAAAAGGCATATTTCTCAAAGCATTAAGCAGCATCCAAGTTTGCCCCAAAAGTTTTCAAAAGCTTTCCATTTATAAAATATATTTTTGTCACCATGCAATGCCTAATGTCAATATAATGTTGTGGCATGGTAATTGTGGTTCGGCATGCCATTCAAGACATTGGCAAACTTTATCTCAGTATATTTATTTGATTCTGAAAAGTTCTCATGAACATAGGTTTTGCAAATACATGTACCAAATGTAAAACAGTGCAACTTTTTTTTTATAAATCTATTAACCTTGAACTTTCATCATACAGTCATTGAACTGCAAATAAATGTGATCTAAGAACAGAAAATCCCTTCCCAGTAATTTCCATGTAACTTTCTGACACTTTAACAACAAATTATGTTAATCATGTTAATTATCTACAGTACCTGATCACCGTAAAAAAATCTTTTCTATGACTTAACAAAAGTATCTTGACAGGTGCTTATCACCAAAATCAGAATTATGCACTAATTTATATTCTTCACATGCAGCTTTTTTTAGATGCTAATTAGCACCATCTTGTCTACCAATTTCAATTAGAAAAAAAGTTGTGTAAAGATAAGGTTAATATGTCATTAATGTTTCAAGTTCTGATAACACAGCAATATTCTAAACTGTTTTAGATACTCAAGCTCCAACTCAACTTTTACACAATTTAATTACAATTTTCCCTGCAGTTTTTAAAATATTCAATGATAAAATTTTGATTTTTAACATGTTTGAATGTTCTATACAAATTAAAATTTCTGCTTCTTTAGTCAAAGTCCTGAAATTTGCACTACCTCTAAAATTAAGGCTGTAATGTTAACTCAGTCTGCCTTGAAGGCAAAGTTGACCTTACATTTTGCCTTAGGCAATATGGGAGGTTGAATTTAGATCCTGTTGCCTTTTAGGATCTTAAATATTTTACATTTCTTGCTTCCAAGCTTTTGATCATGAGCAAACTTTATGAAGATTATTAAACAAACACAAGTTGTACACACAGAAATCTTTTTTTCTCAAACCATCACAATAACATTATCAATTTATTTCAAAATATGTCAATTACTACTAAAAAGTACTAGCTAAAATTAAAACATAAGTGGCACTCTTGGAATCACAGACTGATTGTAATAATTTAAATAAATAACTTGTATGCATTTTGAAACCATAAACATTAATTGTAACAAAATGTTGGAACTAAGGGAGCAGCAATTTAAATTCTAAGGGACAAAGAAGAGATATAAAAAAGTCATAGTAAAAAAAGAAAGGTCATGATTGAACACAACTACAAAAATAAATAAATGTGATCTAAGAACAGAAAATCCCTTCCCCAGTAATTTCCATGTAACTTTCTGACACTTTAACAACAAATTATGTTAATCATGTTAATTATCTACAGTACCTGATCACCGTAAAAATCTTTTCTATGACTTAACAAAAGTATCTTGACAGGTGCTTATCACCAAAATCAGAATTATGCACTAATTTATATTCTTCACATGCAGCTTTTTTTAGATGCTAATTAGCACCATCTTGTCTACCAATTTCAATTAGAAAAAAAGTTGTGTAAAGATAAGGTTAATATGTCATTAATGTTTCAAGTTCTGATAACACAGCAATATTCTAAATTGTTTTAGATACTCAAGCTCCAACTCAACTTTTACATAATTTAATTACAATTTTCCCTGCAGTTTTTAAAATATTCAATGATAAAATTTTGATTTTTAACATGTTTGAATGTTCTATACAAATTAAAATTTCTGCTTCTTTAGTCAAAGTCCTGAAATTTGCACTACCTCTAAAATTAAGGCTGTAATGTTAACTCAGTCTGCCTTGAAGGCAAAGTTGACCTTACATTTTGCCTTAGGCAATATGGGAGGTTAATTTAGACCTCTTGCCTTTTAGGATCTTAAATATTTTACATTTCTTGCTTCCAAGCTTTTGATCATGAGCAAACTTTATGAAGATTATTAAACAAACACAAGTTGTACACACAGAAATCTTTTTTCTCAAACCATCACAATAACATTATCAATTTATTTCAAAATATGTCAAGTACTACTAAAAGTACTAGCTAAAATTAAAACATAAGTGGCACTCTTGGAATCACAGACTGATTGTAATAATTTAAATAAATAACTTGTATGCATTTTGAAACCATAAACATTAATTGTAACAAAATGTTGGAACTAAGGGAGCAGCAATTTAAATTCTAAGGGACAAAGAAGAGATATAAAAAGTCATAGTAAAAAGAAAGGTCATGATTGAACACAACTACAAAAATAAGCAGATTGTTTGAACTCAAGCCGCCAAATAGGGTGTCTTTTGTAATTATCCTCCCCTCAGAACCAATCTGAGAAATCAATCCTTTTCAACTCAATTTTACAATTTGTACATGTAATTTTGAAATTTTTTTAAGAAAACCATAGAAAATAATCATTTTGCCTACTACATGTATGAGGGTCTGGAAAGGGGGTTCTTCATTTTTCTTCTTTACTTTTTATATTATTTTTCTCTATTCTTTTCTATTTTGCTCATTATTCTCTATTCTTTAAATTTGAACACCCCACTATTCTCTATTCTTTAAATTTCAACACCCCATTATTCTCTATTCTTGATTTTTTTGGTCTATTTTTCCCTGTTCTTTTTTTTTTGCCCTTTATTCTGCACTCTTTGTCCATTATTCTCTATTCAGTAAACCCCATCCAGACCCTCATGTATGTTCTAATTTTAGTAATGGTGACCATGTTGGTTCATCAGCAGTAACAATGTACACAAGTTTGATACAAGATGACAGTCAAAACAATTAAGTAAACATTGATAACCTATGAATTAAATAAGTTTCCATATGGAAAATTACCAACAAGTGTCATTAAAGCTCTTGAACCAGGTACCAGTGAGCTCATAGTAGTTTCAAAGAGGCATGAAAAAACCTTGAAACTGAGATCACTTCTTTTGAACACTAAAAATCAAATGGATGCTCCCTTATTATCATAATCATGTGCAAATATATGAACATTAAAATATAAATATAATTTCTGCAATCCTTTCCTAAAAATATTCACTGTAAATTGCAGGTACCAGTTTGTAAGTGTTCATTTTCTTCCATCTCCTCCTGACCTGATGTGTCATTTGTATTTAACTGACTAACATCTAAAAAGGATTTTATTTTTTCAGCTTCAGACATCCATACACTTGCCTGTTTTGATAGTAACTTTTTTCTCCTACTATTAGAGTCCTCCTTTAAATATGTGATAACAGTCTTTAATCCAAGTTCATAATGTGTTAATGCTCGTTCGTATTCTTCATTTGATTCCTCCATTTCTGCAGCTTTGATAACTTTAAGTGCTGCTTGAAGCTCTATGTCATCTTTTGATAAATCCAAAAGCTCTTCCATAGGATCTGATGAAACGCTTCTTCTCATTTCAGAATCTTTTTTGGGTCTTATCATCTTCTTAAGTTCTTCTGCTCTATTCATATACTCCTTTACCTTTTTTCTGAGTGCCTCTTTCTTGTTCTCACACTTTTCATGATGTATGGCTGGCATGAAATATTCAAGTGATTTACAGTAAAGTCTTATGGCGTTGCTATAATTTCCCTTGGTATCTTCAGTGACAGCATCTTTTACCACTGAAACTGCTTTCTGAAGACTTGATGATGAAGGTAAATGTTCTATATCAATAAATGAATGTTTGGCCAGCTCTTCATAGGTTATGCGTTTATCTGGATCCCTTTGCAACAGTCTAGTTATAAGGTCTCCACAATCTTCACTTACACTTACACCATATGGCAACTCAACAGGCTTGTCATTCCAAATCTTTGCCCCAAGTTCTTGGAATGATTTTGAAGCGAATGGTGCTCTCCCAAATAAACATTCATACAAAATTACTCCTATAGACCAGAGATCAACTCTTGCATCATATGTTTTCTGACAAATAATCTCTGGAGCCATGTATAACGGTGATCCTTTCATAACACTTTCTTTGTCTCCATCAAACATATGTTTAGCAAAGCCAAAATCAGCAATTTTAACGGTTGGATTTGAAGCTGATGTCAATAACACATTCTGTGGTTTTAGGTCCATGTGAGCAACATTGTGTTCTCGCAAATATAACATGGCACTTACAAGCTGTTTCAAAAATTTCTTAACAACTCTTTCCGGTAACGTTCTTTTAGACCTAATAAATCTAGATAAATCACCTCCACTGCAAAACTCCATAATAAGAAATATGTATTTTTCGTCCCACTGAAAATCATACAATTCCACAATATTTTCATGCTTCAGTTTCTTAAGTAATTCAATTTCTCTGAGTAAGTTTTCCGTTGAAGCTTTATTCAGGCTACTCTTCAGAACACATTTGATAGCAACAACATCCCTCCCTCCATTCTTCTTATATGCTTTGTATACAGTGGCATATGTTCCACTTCCAAGCTTTTCTGTGAAAACAAACCCTTTAAGAGATGGGAAAAGATTCACAGTATTAGTCCTTGCTGAACATGGTCTTGAGCTGTTTGGTCTGGACATTGTCCTAATGCCTATTAGAATAAAGAATAAGAATACATGAACTAAAAGCAAATTAAAGTCAAACAACAAATTACACATGATTTCAAAGTTTACACTACATGTTTAAAACAAGTATTTTCAGATTCATCACGTATTCTTCATGTTCTTGGACTGTTGACCGAACTGAAATGAATTTTTTCTTGAATGAGCAATTGACTAACTTCAGATGGGAAAAATCAATAAGATTATGGTCTCTGACATCAAATATTTTCTCTTGTTTACAGGAAAACATTATTTCTTGTAATCTGATAGGGAAGAACTTGAAATTTAAGTTAGATAATAATATTTCTCTAATTCTTTGTCAATTTAACCCTTTCTGGACCCATTGTTTGAAAATATTTAATCAACGTGTGGTTGCTGATGATCTCAGTAGATGACTGGCTTAGTAAAAGGTCACAACCTTTATTAGCTCTCAGAATGAATCGAAATGTGCTAACAGGGGTTGAAGAAATTATCATCTTTACATTTGTATGATGTAGAAATCCAGAATGTGGAAGGCACTTGACGAGGATTTTCGTTTATCAAAAATTAAAATTCATTTGATAAACATTAGTGAAACAGATTCTTACAAAGCTACTCATGGATTATTAGAATTATCCAATCAAGATAGTTAAAATATCAAATTTGAAAGTTTGAAATTTTAGAGTGTTTGAGTGCAAAAGAGATTGTTGAATCCTATATCAGTAGAGCAAAAGTGAAAGAATTCAAAATAGAAATGAGGTCTATTGGCAGCAATGGTACCAAGTGTAGATACTAACTGGTCAGTGGTCATTCTGTCTATCCAAATATTTAACAACATTGCCAAATATTGGAACATGGTTTTGCAAAATAATAAAAAACTAAAATTTTTTTGATAATTTTGATATGCTTCGTTTTCTTTTCCTAGTTTCTACTAAGTGCAAATCAAAGGTCAAAGGTTAAGCAGAAAATTAAAAATACATGAACATTAACAATAACAAGCAGATTATCTGTAATGTTAAGAGGCCGTCTCAATGAAAATCTTGCAAAAGGGTCAAGATGCAAAGTTGTCAAAATTTTATACAATTTGGACAGTAAGTCTAAGCTTTCAAATGACACATTATTTTTCTCAAAAAATTTAAATGGCTGTCGCATGGAGTAAATCTTGGAAGATCAAACCTTTAATTTCTTAAACTGGTGTCAAAATGACAGCAAAACGTAGGCAAATTAAAACAATTATTTTTTTTTATACTGCAATAATACAAACAAATACTTTTATTATTAAAAATATGCGAATATATATGTTCGAACTCTTTTAGGTCATTTTTCAGTAACAACAAACAAAAGAACTAAGTAAATTGGACCTACTTTGATACTATAACTGCCCTTGAATTTTTACTAGATAACATTTTTGTTCGCTATGGAGATTCCATATATCATCAAGTTATCGGAATCCCCATGGGAACTAACTGTGCACCATTTATTGTAGACCGGTTTCTGTATTGTTACAACTTATGACTAAAATCAGCAAAGACCCATAGAAACAACATCTGATTCAAAAATTTAATAAAACTTTTAGATATTTAGATGATCATGATATATTGGCTCTCAATAATGACGACTTCAGTATGTACACTAAAGAGATTTATCCTGCCGAACTGACTTTAAGTAAAGCTAATACTAACAATGAACACTGCCCTTTCCTGGATCTTGATATCTATATCTTTAACAGGAAGATTAATACCAAAATTTATGATAAAAGAGATGATTTTTCATTTCCTCTTGTTAATTATCCATTTTAGATGGTGACGTTCCTTTGTCACCATCTTACGGTGTTATATATCTCAACTTGTTCCATTCG
This sequence comes from Mytilus coruscus, assembly GCA_017311375.1. Classification (NCBI taxonomy): domain Eukaryota; kingdom Metazoa; phylum Mollusca; class Bivalvia; order Mytilida; family Mytilidae; genus Mytilus; species Mytilus coruscus. Next base: position 60,856,577 of record CM029600.1, read on the forward strand.
CCGTGTTTGTAACAACATATTTGATTTCAATGAAAGAAATCTCTGTATTACTGAAAATTATTACACCAGGGTTTTCGATATCACAAACTAGTCAAAACATTTACTAAATTTTATCATTGGTACAAGGACATCATTCGTAAATATAAATCAACATGCAGATATCTTATACGTTCAGGTATTTCACATCCAATATTTTATAGTAATATTCTATACAAAGCACAAAAATGTCGGCATTCACCTCAAAAGTTATCCAAACCTTTAAACAGACTTATTCGGAAGGGATAGAGTAACGATACTGTTGTCAGGTAATTAAGGATTGCATATTTTGGTATTAATACTGATTCACTTATAGGGTCTTTGCATCGGAAATAAACACATTTATTCTAAAACCAGTTGTTGGCATGATACAGGTTATGTTCTTCTCATATATTTTATGATGGTATGATACTAAACCCCTAACAGGAAGGATTGTACCCAATTTTCATATGATGAAGACATAATCTTTCAATCAGTTTAATTGAGGTCTGGAGCTGGCATGTCAGTAACTGCTAGTAGTCCTTTGTTAATTTTTGTATCATTGTCATTTTGCTTATAGTTTCTTTTGTTACCTAATTCTAACATCGGACTCTGACTTCTTTTAAACTGAGTTTTATTGTGTGTATTGCTATGAGTTTCTTTATTCTACATTGGCTAGAGGTATAGGGGAGGGTTGAGATCTCACAAAACATGTTTAACCCGCCGCATTTTTGCGCCTGTCCCAAGTCAGGAGCCTCTTCCCTTTGTTAGTCTTGTAAGTTTCTCCGGATGTAGGATTTTCTCGCTGCGTTGAAGACCCATTGGTGGCCTTCGGCTGTTATCTGCTCTTTGGTCGGGTTGTTGTCTCTTTGACATACCCCATTTCCATTCTCAATTTTTTTTATACTTTATACCATTTGTCATGTTTGTAACACAAATATATAGAGTACTATTTTCAGAATTTTTGGATAAGCCATGCAGCCATATCTGCAAGATTCTGTGTAATTACATGCATTATTATGCAGTATGGGTTTTGCTTATTGTTGAAGGCTGTATGGTGACTTATTAACTTCTACATCATTTGGTCTCTGGTGGAGAGTTGTCTCATTGGCAATCATACCACATCTTCTTTTTCATATTGATACGTTATATATAAAGATAGATAATAAAGTTAAAAATAACCTGTCATTGGAAGTAATTTTAACAGTCCAAAATTTCAAAATAAGCCTTAAGGTGGCTCGGCCCTTTAACAGTGCGCAGTTTTAACGCATGTTTCTAACGACGAGCGCCTTGACAACGATCGCTTTGAGGGTCTTCTCAAAAGTAGTGTTGACGACATTGGAACGCGGACGTGTCCGAGAGCACCCTTTCCGATGTCAACAAACGATGCAAAACTTTCTTCAAAAAGGAAATACGGTCAGAAATACAGAGTGGTTTGTTCCTTTTCACATAAAAGGACATAAATATACATGATATGAGCATAACATTAAAAAAAGAAATTATAAATATTCACATGTACGACGGTATCTGATGCGTTCGCTCCGAAAACACATTCTCACCCTACACGTTCGATCCTTGGGTCCGTTCGCACCCTATTTTCATTTAAGTACCGGTTGAATTAAAAGATGTTTTTTAGATGTATATATGAAAATATTTTGTCAATGACGCAATGTGTAACCGTAAACAAAGGATAGCGATGTAAACAACTGCATGTCACCGTACGGCTTTAAAAAACAAGTAAACCCCATATAATATGCTATAGTATAAATGCATCGGGGGTTCATCTGCACGCTATCCGTTTGGCGTATTATAAAATTTTGTTACTGCCATAAATCTCTTTTTACTTGAAATATCTTCATTTCCAAGTATTGGTAGGATTTTATTCCAGAGTATGTGAAATATTTTCTCACTGCAAAATTTTGATAATAGTTTTGAACTATGACAATTTTCAAGCAAAGACTAAATACATGACAGTCACACCTAACATTTTTATTTAAAGATTTATATACTTTATCAACTCATGGGCACAAAATATCTAACAAATTTTCTCGTATCATAATTCTATGAATTCCGGAACTCTAGTCCTTTAACATAAGACCTCGGGGTCAATGTTTTCTATTTATGATATTTTCCTTTTACTTATTTTGCTATTTTGTTAATTTTCTATTTTCTGTTTTATCTATCAATATGCCAACCGAGTTCGCATTTTAAAAAAATAGAGGAAACATCAGCGTAAAATTTAAATAATTGACCAAGGACTACCGGAACTCGAGCAAAACATTTCACTAAATTGATTATTTGTTTTACGCAGAAAAAAAACCCCGACACTTCAATTATTTGCTGTTTTCCACCTTTGATCATGTAGATGAAAATTGGTCAATAGTAACCTGGACTTAGAATTCCGACCTACATTGTATATCGGTCTATGCTATTATCCTCAATACCGCATACTCTGCGGAGAAGCGCAATATATTTGGTCTGACCAAGTCAGGATTTAGCGTATTACACCCGAAGTCTACCGGGCAGTTCCAAACACTTCCAGCTAAAGACTTTATATATAAACAAAATCTATACTACTTACTAGGTTCAGGAAAAGTTGGGATTGCAATTTTAAAACTCGGCCCAGTACACAGGGACGCTATATTAGTCAGTGATATTGGCAAACTATGACAATTTTCTTAATGAAGTGTGGACATGTGTTTGACCCACCTGCTGCAAAGAAAAGTAATTATCGGTCTATGATGATAATAAGAAAGGCAGTGGCTATTTTGCCGGCTCTGATTAGAATATCCTTATTCAAACCGGCAAAATAGCCTATTTCTATAGAAATGGCTATTTACCGGCACCAGCAAAAAGTGAATTTGTTATTTTGTAGGTTCTTTGTAAAGAGCGAAATTTAATATTTTATTTACTTTTGAAAGTACTATGAAAAATTATGTGCACTGTCAACATAAAATAAAATAATTACTGATTTATCAATAGTTATTAAAATAAGAAAACTGCTAACAATATTGGAGACACATGTAATCATTTGAGAACGTAACATTTATCGTTCAAAGTATAAATAACTATTAAGAATTTATAACAAGAAAAAAAACAAAATAAAAATAGTGAGCATCCATTTGTTGCAATGAAATCATATCTAAACATGTAGATGAAATTATTTCTAAAATCAGTCAGTGACAGTCTAATGCTACATATATGCATAAGAATAAAATCTCAGATTTTTAACTGTGTGTTATAAAACAATAAAATGTTAAAGATCTCATTGCATCATAAATTTGATAAAACATTATACAATATAACAAAGTCAATCACATAGCTTAAAAAATCAAAAATGTTTCAATTAAACTTGCTTTTGAATAATAGTTATTTATTTGAGTTGCATATATGTGTAAACAAAATAGTTTTAACTTGGCTTCCGCTGACCTAATGCAAGCAAAATAACATAATTTCTATTTTTCCAGCATGGGTTACAAATTCACTGTATTGCTTTTGCCGGTAAAATAGCCATGTCTATAGAAATTGAAGGCTTGAATTCAGATATTTTAATCAGAGCCGCAAAATAGCCACTGCCAATAAGAAAAATAATCATTTTTTTAACTGGACTTTTAAATTTGAACTTTGGTTTATAGTTGTTTCATTGGCAATCATACCACATCTCCTTATTTTTATATCGTAGGGTTAACATGGGTATAGAAATATGACTTTCCTAATCCGACAGATAACCCTTGCTTAGACAGGGAGTTCATACAGCTGGATGTATAAATCGCAGCCTCGTAGGGTAAAAGGGGAATTTTGCCCATACCCAACATAGATTGTCCATTAATTTTCCAGTGGCAGTCCATAATATTATCTAGCCCTCCTACTTTGCAGAACCTTCATATGGTACTTATCATCCATATGTTCTCATCTGTATTATATTTGAAATATTTGTCAGTGAAAGTTCAGCAAGCACAAATTAAACTGTTATTTTGTGTGCAACTATATACAAAAGAACGTCATTTCTGGTCCTTTATCATACTAGTAGTTGACTACGCGGTATGGGTTTTGGTCATTGCTGAAGGCCGTACGGTGACCTATAGTTGTTATCTTCTATGTCATTTGGTCTCTGGTGGAGAGTTGCATCATAGCCAATTATACCACATCTTCCTATTTTTTTATATTTCATGGTGAAAAGTTTTATTTGAGGTCACCTTAGACCTTGAATATCGCAGTTGTAATATATCTGAAAGACCAACGTTAACTTGATGTACCAAATTTGAAAATGGTGAGTAGACAGATTAGTTGGGATTCCAACAATATTGATTTCAACCACGATAGCTGTGAACACAAAATATGGAAATAACTTAAAAACAATGCTTCCAAGGAAGGTGTGAACTATTAGGACTTGTTCCAATACAAACAAGAAGTATTAGGATAGATCACATATTTTTCAAGTGTTAAGACATATTCCTAGATACATCTGCATGTACATGTATGGCAGTCACACCTTTCAGACCATTTTTTGTGTTAACAAGAGTGCACAAGCTGAAATGTCTCACCTGCTTTACTAATCATCATTGTTGATTGATTTTATGTTGATATTCCTAAAGATAAAGTTTTACTACAAGTATCAGAAAAAATTAATATTATCAATTATAAATAATCATGAAAATGAGGCCAAGGTCAGTTAAACCAAGCCAGCCTTACACAGTGGCAGATCCAGACATTTTCATAAAGGGAGGGGGGGCACTGACTGCCTAAGAGGGGCCCGCTCAAGTCATGCTTCAGTGATTCCCTGTTAAAGCAACCAAATTTTTCCCACAAAAGGGGGCACAATGGGCCCTCCCCCTAAATCCACCTCTGTTACAATCATTCCTTAAACCAAATATTTTGAAACAGACAAAACCATGAAAATGAGGCTAAGTTCAGATAAACCCTGCAAGACAGGCATATTTGTTTTCATTCATTATTTTGTACATATATCAGGCTGTTAGTTTTCTCAATAGAATTGTTTTACATTTGTCATTTCAAGGCCTTTTATATCAGACTATGCAGTATAGGTTTTACTCATTGTTGAAGGCCATAATCCCATATGGTGACCTTAAGTTTATTTTTGTGTCATTTGGTCTCTTATGGAGAGTTGCCTCATTTACAATCATACCACATCTTCTTATTTAATATTTCAATACATTCATTTAATAATCATTCCATACACCAAATATAGTTGACTTACAAATGTATTGATTACACAATGTAGCATATTAAAAGAGGACTTACCATTGACCAATGAACCATGAAAATGTGGTCAATGACAACTGACAGACAGACATGTACTCCTTACATTTGTGAATCATTGCATACATCAAATATAATTTATCTACTTCTTTAGTATTAGAAAAACAGACAAAAACACAAAACTTGACATTGACAAATGACCTATTGCTAACAGTATCTGATAAACAACCTATAATGGTTTACTTTTATAAATTTTGACTTGGATGGAGAGTTGTCTCATTGGCACTCATACCACATCTTCTTATATCTAATCAGGTAACTTTAACCTTGATCACTGATCCATGAAATGAGGTTGAAATCTTTGTTGCAATCTCTATCAATTTGAGTGCATATCTAATTTTACAAAACCATATTTATCTGATTTCAGTAATCTTGATCATTGTGATAGGTAATGAGGTTGTCAGTTAGTGAGACACAAGTTTTTCCAGACAATATATAATTCATTTGATTGTTTGTTTGGTTGCTGTCTCATTGAACAAAACTATATATTCTATTTCTCCTTTTATCCCGAAAATATAACTTTTGAAATAGAAAATGAAAAGCATATGGATGGACAAAAAATGCCAAATGATGTAAAATAATTCAAGTGACTGACCAATTGGGTCAGGGGTTGGTGAGGTAAAAGATGAGGGAAAGGCATTTGCATTTACCACAACTGTAACTTGGTACATGTATTATGATTTCCAAAATCTACAAATCTCATTAGCTACATTCTGTATTAAAGACAACTGCATATATTGCAGTTTGCATAACATGAATCATTTTTGCAGCAAAATTCACTCAAGCAGCAAAAATAAATTAAAACAGCTCTATTAAAATTCATTTTTTGAAACATTTTTGATTTTTATTCCTCAAATGTCTATGAGATCAAATTTATAAAACATTTATTAACATTGTTATTTTCAATATACTAGTAATAGTTGACATGTATACATCATGTACATGTACAATCATTAATTGATCAGCTCCATATTTTCATAATTTTATGTCAATATTCTTCTCTTCAGTGTTTTTTTATATGACATAATAATCTATTCATCATTGGGACATGTAGGTACATGTACAGTAGGTCCTTTGATCTTGGATCTTTTCTATGGATTTTAACAGTTCTAAAATTATAGTTTATCTTGGCTTCTTAAGTGGATTCTCAACACATTGCATATAGACACCAAGTGTAGATGATCTTGGGTTCTCATATGGATTCTGACAGTACTTTGATTATACATGTAGTTCAGAGTATTGTTGATCTTAGCTTCTAATGTTCTTAAGTTTAAGCACTTTACATATTAGTTCCCAATTGCAAGACAAGATGATCCTGACTTATCATGTAAATTATGTCTGTACTTTGCCAATAGTTTCCAAGTAAAGTTGAACATTCCAGGATCTTTTACAACAAATCACTACTTCCTCTTACATGTACTTGAAGCCTGAAATTAAATGTGAGAGTAATTCTGTCAGAAAATCAACCATGATTGACATTTAAATACATAATGTAGTTCATATTTTAAAACTAGAGGCTCCAAGGAGCCTGTGTTGCTCACCTGATAATTTTGTTCACAATTGATGCATGAAATAATGCAACCATTATACTTTTGCTTTAGTTTCAGAGATATAAGCCAAAAACTGCATTTTACCCCTATGTTCTATTCTTAGCCATGTCAGCCATGTTGGTTGGTAGGCAGGGTCATCAAACACATTTTTTTAAACTAGATACCCTAATGATGATTATGGCCAAGAAAGTTAAATTTGTCTCAATAGTTTCAGAGGAGAAGATTTTTGTAATAGATAACAAAAATTTTCAAAAATTGTTTAATATTGACTTTAAAGGGCAATAACTCCTTAAGGTAGATCATAGGTATATATTTCCTTAGATAGAATTTTTTTTATACTTTGCCAAAATAAAGATTTTTCTATGCTTTTTCCAAAAATATAATAAAAGTATGGGTCACCGTGCTATTTTTCAAGCTACGGGTCGTTGAAATTGCCCAAATTTGCTTAGATTGTTCATGAAAAACACATTTTGTGCATAAAAGAAATCTATGAGATAGAATTTTGAAATAAAATATGAGAAGATAGGTTATGTTATATGCTTTAGGGAAATAAAAAGAAAAAATGGTGTCACCAAACTTGTTTTCTTGCTGCAAGTAAAAATTAAAATTTCGCTATCAGTCCAGTATAAATTTTTACTAAAGAGTTATCTCCCTTAAATGACCAAGTTGAAAAAATGATTCTAAAACACAAATATTTGGTATTTATTTAAACATTTTGAATTATGCAATAAATCACCAAGTTTTCTTTCACCAAATAAAAGTCTAACCTATAAATTGCCTATCTGTCTCCAAATTTGCAGATTTGGGCAAATCTAGACCGATTGTGTACTGCGATTGTACAATCCAAGATGGCGGTATACCATGAATCTACCTTAAGGGTAACCGAATAATTCAGTCGTTATATTCCACTGCTCTCGATGGCTACATTAACGCCTGAAGGCCTTGTCAATAAAAATCGTCAATTAATCATTCGGAATTAGCTCGGGATTTACCTATCTCGATAACATTTAGCTATTAGCTGATTGGCTCTCTCTTACAGAGAGCACCAATCAAAATCCTGGATTCGTGGCGTTTTTATCGTATAGAGAGTTCAGGCCCTCGCGAGTGGGAGAGTCGATCACGGGAGGGACTGAATTATTCGGTTACCTTAAGGGGTCAATTGACAATTTTGGTCATGTTGACTTATTTGTAGATCTTACTTTGCTGACCATTATTGCTGTTTACAGTTTATCGCTATCTATAATCATGATAATAATATTCAAGATAAAACCAAAACTGCAACTCAGGGTAGCAACCCAACAGCGTTGTCTGATTCATCTAAAATTTTGGGGCAGATAGATCTTAACCTAATGAACATTTTATCCCATGTTAGATTTGCTCTAAATGTTTAGTTTCATTGATATAAGCCAGAAAATATATTTTACCCCAATGTTCTATTTCTAGCCATGTCTGTCATGTTGAATGGCAGGCAGGGTCATGATCATCAGACACATTTTTAAAACTAGATACCTTTATGATGATTGTGGCCAAGTTTGGTTAGAATTCATTGGGCCAGGTGAGCTAAAAAATGAAGAATTTGTGGCGATCAATAATGAGCAAACAAAATAAAATTACATGCACAGCAAGTATAAGTAATGATTTTGTTTTATATGTTGAATACAGACTTCTCGGTCAACCAAATTATGTTGGGGTTACTTGTACCCTGTTTGGAATAAGGGATACACAAATTTTGTATTTAAAATACTAAGCACAAAACAATAATGAACTTTTCAACTCAAATGTATGTGTTATTTGGTAAACTAAATAAGCCCTACAATGTAACTGATACTTGACCTTAAAATTTTTTATACCAAATAGAGAGGGGAAGGGGTAATTGTAAACAAATTATGATCAAGACGAATCCATCAATAAAATGTATTACCTCGTACTGTATGGGTAAAATTTACAAATTAGGCCATTTATATTCCCAAGAAAACAAATAAAACAATCAAACTCTTGAGGGGTGGACAGGGTAAGGAACAAACATTGGAATGAGGGACCAGGAAGAGGAGTCAGGGGCGGGAAAAGGGGTATTGGGTCTGTTAGCTTGGTCTCAAGTGAAAATAAAAGTAACTAGTTTGGTAGAAGCTGAGGGTGAAGTAAATCTTATGAAGATTATAAATAGAAAAGACCAGATAACTGTTTTAACAGCCAGCTGTGCCCTTTGATCTTGTGTGTGTCACTTTATTTTTAAACAATAAAATAAACTTAATATCTTTATTTTATCTTGTTATAGAACTATACTAACTAAAGCACAATTGAAAAAAAGGAAGGCTGCAAACAGACCCAGGGTGCGAATGTAAAAGGGGTGGACGTGAATGCGAGCTAACATCACTTTGGGTGAAAGGACCAGAATTTGAATAGAGGGGATGAATATTCTGGGAAATATATTTGGCCAATTTTTGTCTGGGAGCAAGGGGATGGAAGTGGGAGTAGGGGAAATGTTTTAGATTAAAGAGAAGGAAATGGGAATTGGGGATAGGGAGGGAATCATTCATGGACCCTTGTCCGAGGGCAGTTATAAAGGTACCCAACATTAGGCGTTAACGATAAATATTTTACTCGATTTGACCCTAACTTAGCTACGAAATTAGATTTGACAAATGACGATTAAAAATCAAGATTCACTTGAGCCTTACGGTAGCGCAAAAGGACATTTGTGATGCTTGGCAGTAAAGGGCATTCCTACCCTGTCCATCCCCTCGATATTTTTCCCAACTGGCTATACATGTTCACAACTTGCCTGTTAAGGATCAAATAAACATACAAATAAGATACCAGCCATAACGATTATACATAGAACAGAAATTTAGCCATGCGAGGTTTCAGGCGCAGAGATTTTCTACAGTAGCGAGTATTTTGAGACAACCCCCACTTTGAATTTTTCATGATACTAATAACATTTGGCTGCCTAAAATATTAAAATCTATGTTTTCTTATGAAATGACTCTACCTGCATCGTTGTCTATTCGCCACTTTGTCTGTTATTCATGTACATGGTCGTATTCATCAGTGGTGTATGCTGATCCACAATGGCGACCCTGAAATTTCTGTTGTCCGATTATGGCGCCAATTTAGAGGAAACAACTCGCGCAGACAAAATTACCGTATTTCCCAAAATAATCAAAATTTCGCTTTTTATAACAAACAGTTATATGTTAATCACATTTATATTCAGCTATCGTCCATTGATATAATTGCAAACATTATTTTAATAAAGCCATCAATAAAGAATTCACAACAAAGTAATTATTGGAGTGCATTGAAATCAGACCTCATTGGGTAGAGGGTTAAACAAAAGTCCGTAACTTTTTTAAAAGCCTGGTGACCCCCATTTTATTTTACCTTAAAATGCTCGAAAAGTTCATAGCTTTGACATATCCGTTTTTAAAAAAATCTACCGGGGAAATTTTACGAAAAATTGATTTAACCAATATTTTTAGCCTTAAACTGAAATTAGAATATGCAAAATTTAGACATAAATCTGTAAATAAAAGGACTTTTAGGTCTAAAACAACCAAGACAAACGTTTACATTTCAAATTTTAATGTTTTTCACATAAAAATCATATTGACATGGTTCTAAAAGTCTTGAACTTGATGTAGCCGTTATTGTTGAAAGGGTGGAGATGTTTGGAAATAGGGTCAAAATCGCACATTTCGCTTCCATTTGAGGGAAAACGAGCCTGGTGACCCCTTTTTCTTTGCATTTTGGATTCAGCATAAAAAATCTACAAAATATGTGAAAATAAAAAATTCTACTGGGGTCCTTATTGGGGTGAGCCACCTTAAATGGAATTTTGCTAAAAGACCAAGCCGAAAAGTTTCTTTCAGTGAAAAGTAGATACATGTAGGATACCATAACCCTGTATCAGTAAACTTCTCAACTGGTTTAGGATTCCAACATTTCACTTGCTACAGAGCAACACAGGTACATTTGATGTGTTTTATCATTCTGTAATGAAATCATTTAAGTTCACAATACAAACTAATTTGATGATATAAATTATTTGCATTAGTCTTACATGAAGGAACCCAGATAATGTCAGATTTTAGGGTATACAAATTAATTATTTAGTTGCAGGTCAAGGATGATCCTTTAAGAGACAAGTTTGTAAATTTTTTTAATGTATGAAAAAAATTGTCTTCACAGATTTCAAATAAATATTGGAGATATTCAGATTTACATGTATTGTCAAGGATTTTATTTATTTACGATAAATGGAATGGAATTGAACCTTGTTGGGAAAGTAAGAATCAAAGGGTTATGTTATTGTGTCTAAGTGAAAACAGCATGTACAGTACTGACAGTTGTTTCCCACCTAACTTTTCAACTAACAATTGAATGTTCCATGCTATATTTTATTCGTAATAAACTTGCATTGTGACATAAGCAAATGTGTCACATAAGCCTAAATGTATGTACTTACATTATAACCAAATTAGGTGCATGTGTATATAAAAACTCAAATGCCATTAATATACATTGTACATGTATCTTTTAATTGAAATTAACTTAACCTAACAATTCAATCAATATTTTCTGCTGATCTTAGATTGCTTAACCTCGAAAGTAGGAGAGATCAATTACAGGGAGGGACTGAATAAGTCAGGTTATTGAAAACAAGGACAAACATGTTACAGGGGGGAAAAGACCTATATACATGTATAATAAAAAAATAAGGAAATGTGGTATGATTGCCAATGACCAAAGAAAAAATGTGTTAACAATTAATTACATGTCAATGCATGCCCTTCAACAATGAACAAAACTCATACTGCAAAGTAAGCTATTAAAGGACCTACTGAAAACGGTATCGGGTCCGTTCGCTCCCAATACACGTTCGCACCCCACACGTTTGCCCCCTGGGTCCGTTCGCACCCTTTTTTTTTATTCAAAAACCTGATGAATTATAAGATGTTTTTTTAAGATGTTTATCTCAAAATAAAGAAAAATTCTGCAATTTTAAATTTTTTAAATGAAATATTGTTTTAAATTGATTTGATGATTAATTATTATATGTTAATTATGTATGATTACTGTTAATATATTGTGTTAACACAGCTAAACTTGATGTAAATTCTGCATGTAGTTAGCATGTATTTAACTTGGTATGAGTAAAACAATTAAGATTCAAAATGTTATTGTTGTTGAGTTTAATAGCAGTTTGGTATCTTAACATTAAAATTATATTCAACTCAAAAACCTTTTAGAAAGTCACTTTATTTTGAAACAATGAAAAAAATAAATATAGCAATAAACTAACCAAAACACGATTAAAAAATATTCAACACAAAACGTCACTTTATTTTGCATGTTTTGAAACAATGAAAAAAAATTATTTATAGCAATACAATAACCAAAACACGATTAAAAAATTATTCAACACAAAAATCGTTTTTAGAAAGTCACTTCATTTTAAAATAATGAAAAAAAAAAATATTTATAGCAATGCACTAACCAAAATACGACTGAAAAATTATTTAACACAAAATCAATAAAAAGGGTGTGAACGTGTAGGGTGCGAACGGACCCTGGGTGCAAACGTGAAAGGGGGCGAACGTGAATGGGCGCAAACGGACCCAGATTCACTGAAAACAAACTGATACATTATTAAAAGTTTAGTAAATGTACAGTACCCAAATCTTCAGATCCTTGTGTAACAGTGGGTGGTTTGATTCTGGACAGATAATTCTTGAGTCGGATTATCTCTAATTGAATCAACCAAGGAATTTAATACTATTAAAATCTTTGATGGGTTTACTTGCAGTTCTGATCTGACAGTCAGACAGAACTGGTTGGCGTTTTTGACAGTGGTGGTGGAGGCTTACAAAGTCGAAAAGCGTTAAGCTTTTGAATATGGCATGACCCGATACCAATTTTATAAATTCTCAGGTTCAATATCAACAATATTCGTACCATCAAAAATATATCATGACAAAAACAAACTGTGTAATAATCATGTGAGAAAAAGGTTTCCTGAACCGGTTTCGTTTTAGATTTCAGGTAAATATCCGGTTCGAAAGATGCATCTGTTAACCACCTAAAATTATTGAAAAACAATATGAAAATGTACCACAATGAAGGAAAAAGACACAAAACTACAAACATTCAGATAGAAATAAAAACCTAAACATGAAATGGAAAAGAGATTTTGTCAAAGAAAACAATTTTATTACACAATTAAAAACAAACAAATACAATACAATACAATACAATACAATACAATACAATACAATACAATACAATACAATACAATACAATCAGAGACATATATATGTCTCTGATACAATAATACAATACAATACAATATAATACACAATACAATACAATACAATACAACATACAATAACAATACAATACAATACAATGCAATACAATTACAATAACAATACAATACAATACAATACAATACAATACAATACAATACAATACAATACAATACAATACAATACAATACAATACAATACAATACAATACAATACAATACAATAAATATCATATCAAATCATCGGAGGCGCATTACAAATCATTGAAACCATGAGATTCATCCTCATAATGTATAATACTCACAGCAGATAATTCTTGAGTTTGTTGATCGAGAATATAATAGTTATAAAGATTATTTGAAGGAGTTGATGTGGTTCACAAACTTTGCCATTTGAATAGGGAATTTCCGTTTTTAATTTTCCTTGAAGTTCGGTATTTTTGTTACTTTACTTTTTACAAACTGAGTAAGTCCGAACTTGTTAAGTTTGTCAGGAAAAACTCTGTAAAATTACATTTATTACTTAAAATTCCAATAAAATGCACTGAAAATTATGACCAGATCAAATATTTCCTGAATATTTACAGAAATATTTTTTCTGTATAGATCACATACAGTAAAATAATGAGAGTGCAAAAATAGTAAAGTTGTCTGACTTGAAGGTTGATATGCCAACACTATAACAATAGTGTTTGTTGTTAATTTTGTTACTCTATAACCCACATTCAACGAATATTACATATCAGAGCGAGCTTCGAGTATAATAAAGATACTACCGAAACAAGACAGGACTACTTCAAATCTGGAACTTTTTCTTGAAATTGACACAGGTGCACGTCTATAAACTAGTGTCTATGACGATGTCAGTTTCTTATTGCCAACTTCCCATTTCTAAGTAGTAACATACTTATGTCCGATTGTATGGCGTTTACGGTTTATTCCTTGAATAAAATTGAAAATGGAAATGTGGAATGTGTCAAAGAGACAACAACCCGACCAAAGAGCGAAAAATGCCTGCATTCTTTGATATGCCGACAAAATACAGTATAAATATGTTGACCTTCAAAGAATAGTATCTGATTAAAATTAGGTGTTGTCAAACATTTAATAATGATAATTTGTTCAGGTATCCCAAGTCTTTCAATTAGAGTTCAAGGTCAGTTTACCATTTTCTGTATGCAATGAAAATTTTTTCTCTGTTTGTTTGAAATGAGAAATCCTTTTTTTTAACGAATGCAAAAAAAAAAAAAAAAAAAAAAAAAAAAAAAACGTTAAACTCTTGTTAATTAACAGCTCAGTGGAAGCATATAAAAGAAAGATAACTCGAATAAGAAATATATATGTTTGCAGTTAACTATTAAGGATACCAATAATGGTTGAAGTCCTTTTTCGCAAGTCTTTACAAACACGCCTTTCAATTGAAATAAAATCTTATGTACGTATGTATTGGTGTAACTATAATCGAATATTAAAGTTTTGGCGCAAATGATAAAAGGTAGTCTAAAACCTAATGGCACAAACGCATTATTTGCGCAAATGAGTTGTAACATAACAGGATGCATTTTTGCACAAACAGATTTCTCCCTCAATGATTATGTAAACAAGCACATAGGTATATAACCTGGAATCCTGACCCAATCTAATACTTCGTCGATAGGGCCAGGCGTAATACAATCCACGTGACCAACTATCAGCGCTGAACAGGACTGAATACTGCGCATGTGCATGTTCTATAAACGAGGTAGCCTGGGATCCTGGCTCACTGCTCGACAGAAGTATTAGATTGGGTCAGGATGCCAGGCTATATATAAACGAGGAATATATCGATCGGATCGTTAATTAACAGTTGATTCACGATGTAAATCAATAACGTTTGAATTATATATGCTAAATTTTTCGAAATTTGCATTTCATATAAAATGAAAATTTAATTTTCAATAAATTCGTGACAATATAAATATTTCCCGCCATGTGTCAAGAAATGACGCTATCCCACGATGCATCATTCTAACATCCAATTGACGAAAACATGTCGTTGTATTCCGCCTGGCTCTACTGTCGAGCAGTGAGCAAGGATCCCAAGCTAATAGGTATAAAGATAAAAAGATAAAACAAAAATGTGTCCATAGTACACGGATGCCCCACTCGCACTATCATTTTCTATGTTCAGTGGACTGAAATTGGGGTCAAAACTTTAATTTGGCATTAAAATAAGAAAGTTCATATCATAGGGAACATGTGTACTAAGTTTCAAGTTGATTGGACTTCAACTTCATCAAAAACTACCTTGACCAAAAACCATAACCTGAAGCGGGACAGACGGACGGACGAACGGACGAACGAACGGACGCACAGACCGAAAAAACATAATGCCCCTAGGTGCATGGGGCATAAAAACAAAAACACATAAATATCAAAGCACATATCACAATCACATATAAGTGAAGCACACATATATTTGAAATTTACAGCATGAATTTCACAAAGTTTACCATTTTTAAGTAACACTCCGTTTCGGTAATTTTAAAAATAGAAAAAACTTATTTTATTTATTTGTTTCAGTGTTACAAATATTTTTTATTTTTCAAAATGTTTATACCATTTTACTTGTTATTCCATTCTATTTCAATCTCATCTTTATTGCCTTGAAGAAAGTGATATTTTTAAGGTGCAGAATAATTTTTACCTTTGAATAACCTTTTTCAAAATAATTAAATTTTGTTCTAAAGCAACACCCATTCACTAAAACAACATCTTTGTATTCAATTTATATTGTTGGCGTTCGAGGAATAGATATTTCATAAAATGTAGGCATTTTTCAGGATAATCCTTTGAATGATTTATACTTTGCAGTCTTTCCTCCGACTGTATTTAAGATGTTCTGTTATGATACTTAGTATTCATGTATATATTTATGATATACATATAAGCTGTATTGCTTTTGGTTTGAAATAAACTATTAAACTATACTGAAAATGTAGGCATTTCAGGAAGACACCGGCGTTAACACTTATCAACTAAAACAGTACATGCTTACATGTTTACATTACCGTGACAGATTTCATCAACATGAGTGTGCTCTTAACACCAAACTTCTGTACGAGGATTCGTAATTGAAATCGACAATTCGAAAGTTTACTACATGTAGGTGTCTGTGCCTCAACTTACGAGATCAATGTTTTTTATGTCTTATATCTTTAAAATTACCAATTAGGTTAATCCTATTCCCTATTGGCATTTTGAAAAAGTTTTGGTTTGCTCGAAGGGTGGCGCATGCAAAGAGTTAGCATAGGAGCCGTTTACCCTGTCGACACATCTCGTGTGTTTCGGAGTTCATTCTATCCCCTTAAAATTTTCTCTTGTTTTTATATTCAAAATGAATTTTACAAGTTTTGAATATCGATAACTAAACTACTATTATAAAAATAAGGAGATGGGGTATGATTGCCAATGAGACAACTATCCACCTAAGTTCAAATGAAGTGGATATAAGCAATTATAGGCAACCGTACAGCCTTTAACAATGAGAAAAACCTATGCAGTATGGTCGGCTATAAAAGGCCCCGACATGGAAAATATGAAACTATTCAATTCAGAAAACTAACGGCCTAATCTATAACAAAACAATTTACGAAAAACAAATATGACAGACATGAACCAACGACAACCACTGAACTACAGGCTCCTGACTTGGGACAGGCACATAAAGAATGTGGCGGGGTTAAACATGTTTGTGAGCGCTCAACCCTCCCCTAACCTGGGAAAGTAGTGTAACAGTACAACATAAGAACAAACTATACTTGAAAAATCAGTTGAAAAAGGCTTAACTCATCAGATGGATACAAATAGAAATACATCTAACAAAAACAAAGAGTGGACGTGGACGGGTACTTATACATCCACACAACAAAAAGACACTAAGTACAGATCTGAGAGTATTGCCTGTTATCAGTGAGCATAAGTACAGGATTCAAAAAAATAATTATATTATACTGATGGACTTTAAGGGCACAACACTTCCACTATCTATAGTACCAGAGTTTTAAAGGCTGATTATCTTAGTATAATACATTGAATTCAATCAACATAATATTTTTCAATGTGATATGGCATTATCTGATAAGTCAGTTAAAAAGTTTCATAATGCAGACATTTTAATTCTCAAAACGCCCTCACATTCTAAAATTGCATACTTGGTACATTTCAACCTAATTCTACTTTTAAGTCAACAAGAAGAAAATAATCATGCAGATGACGGGTTGATTAAGAAATTTAAGAAAGCTGACTTTGTTCTCTTGGCTATGAATGAAACATTTGTCACCAATCAATCAATCAATCAATCAATCAATCAATCACAGGAATAGAGAAAAGATAGAAAAATATGGAACTCTTCTTTCAAAAGTTATCTTAACTTTTATCGGAGCAAACGAGGTTTCCATCGACTATCATCATCATCATCATCATCATCATTAGTGCTACTGTGAAAAAAAGACGTTATTTAATTCCATGAGGTAATAGCTTGTGTATTAGTAAATGAATGTAAAGTCAGTTAATCACGGTTACCTAATTGAAATTTTCGAGCCATGCCTTTATCTTAATATGATTTTATGACTTATCTTTTGGCCAGTTTCCAATATACATTAATTAATATTGCAGTCGTGTAAAAATAACGGCATCAAACGAACAATATTTAAAATAACAGTAACGGGTGAACGGATGATTAGCCACAAAGCTTCTTGCTTTTGTTGCATAAAAACACAATATATTGAAATTATCTCCGAACTTTCATTTTCTATAAAAACATTAAGTGTATTTTCTAGGCGAGAAAACTAAGATATATCATAATAGTAAATATCCATTCTAATTAAACATACAGTGCTTCGTTTTTACCCTTGACCTTGACAGCAGATGGTAAATGATTTCTCTGCACGCGCACTGATATGTAGAAAGATATATTACTAAGCTCTTTAACTTTTGGATATAGTCAAAATGATGCACAAAGAAAAATACGAAGTCACACCTGAACCAAGGTGAGTGTGATATGTATATTAATTGATATATAAATAATGTTAAATCCTTAAAATCAAAATGTAAATATCTGCTGTACATGCATTATCGTACAGGCGCATATAGTCATCTATCATGTTTGTTATTCTAATAACAGATCTTTCTGAATTGTTACCAATTCGTATATTGTCAACAGTACCACATTCCAGCTACAACTCACTCAGATGTTTTCTCTGTTTAGAAATGTTGGTCACTATAAAAAGGGTGTGGTGTTATTACGGTCCCATCATAAACAAGTCTTTTAAAATGATTTATGACAACTGATATCTATCTATTAAAAATCTTGTTCGTACCACGTAAGCACGCCAAATTTAGGTTTTGATATATCATTCAGGCGCATTTTAACACAATATTTGAAAGAAATATTGTCCTGAACATGCATGAAATATTTGCCAGTGGACGTTAAGTAATCAACAATCAATTAAAGAAAATCAGACAACACAAGGATCAAAAGATAAAAAGACAAACAACAATCTACAAAACACTCAAACAGAAAGCTCAAAACTAGAAGATTGCAGGGGTGTGGCGGGCGTGCGCCCCCCCTAAAATTTGCAAAGGATAGGTTGTCCTCAGCTTAATAAAGAATATTTCGATAATTTTACCTCAAAAAAATTTAGGTTTACGCCCCCCCTAACCTAAAATCATGGATCCGCCCCTTGATTGAACGACACGAATCCTATCAGTTATAGGTTTGTTTGCACCACTATTGCATGTTAAAACCTTATAGTATTGTTCGTTGCAAGTATAAATCGCTTTCGGTGATGTCAAACTCGAGGAAAAGAGGACGGTATTTTGGCAGCGACAAATGGAGCATGTCCTAGGTCATATATGATATATATATTCCACAAGGGTCAAAAAGGCGTTTGTACAACTTTCCAAAATAATTTTAAAAAGATGTCTTCCACTTGACTATTTCGAACCGTTGGTTAAACATCTTCCTGGTAAGCATCAATCTACTATAATGTAACATGGTATCAGCTAGGAGATATATACTCCATATGCAGGTGCTGCTGGAATGTTGCACGTGTTTACTGGATACTATAATTGAAGATGGCAAACAGAAAATCCGAATGACCAATAGTGGGAGGCTTTTGGTTCTGTAAAACTTCCCCGCATTCAGTTGTAAATTCAAAGCAACCACGTGAAGTCAGGAAAATGGAAATACTAGTAAAAAGTGTTTCGATGATAATAATCGTTTGAATTTATCAGTTTATATGGGCGTCGATTTTGGGATATATTTTGAATTGTAGTACATTTGTTATTATTCCATTCTGAGTATGCCGAGTTTGCCTAGGCAAATCCCATTTGCAAAGCGATATATGATAAAACAGAAGATAGATTTCTTATATTTAAGATTCTCTGCTAAGCTGGTTGGTTTCTAATATTTTAACTGATTTGCGGGAAGCAGTGATTACAGACAGTGTGACAATTACGATAAGAACGCAAGATGACTAGATAGTGTCAGAACAATATTAAACACACAGGCACACACAATTAAAAGACCCTATAATATACTGCTCTTTATTGCGGGCAGTTATATTTTAATTCCCACGAGATAGTATTCATTGCATAAATGGACTTTATGTTCATTGCTATTGGTCTAGCTTTAACAATAACTTTGTTATTCCATTAAGGCTTATACATACATATGACTTATTTTATTCAATTTCAAGAATGCGAAGAAAGGGAATATAATAAATGATGCAATAATCCAACAGCAAAAAAAAAAAAAAAAAAAAAAAAAAAAAAAAAAAAAAAACAGATCAAAACAAAACAAACGTCATCTAGACGTTCAACAAAAGGTCAACAATAGACAAGTCTCTGTGCATAATGTTCAACTCTATATCGCCCGAATTCTAAAACTACTTGTATGCAGGATCTACAATCGACATCAAATTATTGACATATACAAAGTACAATAACATGCAATACATTTAACAGTTTCATATTTCATTCAAGTAGTAAAACAACTAAGAGATAGAGCCAATTTCCCCTGTATTTGTATCACTCACAGAGTCGGACAGTAAAAGTTCTACTGGAATCTGAATTTTCCATAGAATAAAAATGTAAGTCGGGGTTACATGCTACTGCTGAAGGCATTTCATTTGCAAAATTTCAAATTTTACTTGCTTTTTGTAAAATTTAGCATCGAAGGACGTCATTTACTAAAACAAAATAATTTTAAACAGAAAGAAAATATACAAGTTAACTTCAAACTTTTGGTTTTGGTTAAAAATGTCCTTTCATATATTTTTCTGGATAAATACTCAAAATTTTCCAAATTCTGTAAAATAATTCCGGTTTCGGGTTGTTTTAAAGCATTTATAACTGGGTCATCTGTTTCTAATTAGTCATAATATTATAAGAACCTCATAGTACATGCATTGACCTATAATGGTTTACTTTTATAAATTGTTATTTGGATGGAGAGTTGTCTCATTGGCACTCACACCACATCTTCCTATATCTATGAAGCAGTGATACTGTGAATATAATTAAGGATTGAAATATTGTTTGAAAATGGCCCTACTGTGAAATATTTCAGGAAAAATTGGCCATACATCTTTCAACGTTGTGACTGGCTGTTTTTGTTTTAAATAATCAAGCGGCCAATAACAATGCTTTTTATTTTATCCATAGAACCACCTTATCAAATCGTTTGACATCTTTTTATGGAAATATCAGAAGTCATTTACTAGGAGGTGTGTTAACCGGAAGACGATCCGTATATGAAGTGAGTGATGCTGACTTGGCGGAAGGGGAAGATGGACTGACAGCGTTCAGACAGGAAACTGATGGAAAAGAAGGTAAAAAGAACGTCGTCAAATTTCAGAGAACTACATCAGGTAGGAGAAACTGAAATGATTTGATATGACGCTTACAGAATGAGCTTATTACTACAGGAGGGTCGAAATGGAAATGATGGTTATTCCAGAATTTAGTTTATTTTCAACTTTTCTTTATTTTGTTTTTTAATTTTTTTTACCCACTAATTCAGCAGCTCATTTCTACATTTGACGTCAAAATCTTTGTTTTTTTATGATTATCCATTCAATCCTCCACTAACTTCAGCTTTTCTGTAAATGTTTGATCTTAAGTGCTCTGCTGTTCATTATTCTGCAAAGAGGTTTGGCTTTTAATTGCACTGCTGTGTATAGTTCTGCAATGACATATATTGCGACTTTCCGTTGTATTTGCTTCACACACGGGGTCAACATTTTAGAGTTGACGGAACAGAGTTACATTATATATGAACGAGAATAAAAAATATACTTGCGTGAAATAATTCTGAAATCTTTTCCACGAATACAGTCAAAACGAAAATGTAATTTAGCTGTACAAATTTCTGTTGAAGACATTTTAATAAAATGTAATTTTCCAGTTTTAGTTAATATTGCCATGAAGGACATTTGAAATTGAAACAATTTACCATGTATTTGAAAGACAATGTTTAGGTTGTAATTTGTTAAAAGTTAAAGTTTTGGTTTAGAATGTCCTCCCTGTTATTTCGGGAATTAATTCTGAAAATTTGCCAAAAGCTTTTAAAGTTGCAGTTTTGAACTGTCTTTAAGCTTTTAAATTTTGATTAAATGTTTAGAGTTATGACATATTGTTGTCAGAACTTCAAAGAACGCACCTGAAGCTATGATACGCTGAGTTTATTTAGGTTATTAATAGATGAATGTTTGAAATGGATGATAAAATTAATTAAAGTGAAATTGAACCTACACCGTTTAAGTTTAGCAGCCAAAATTATGTTTTGAAAGAGATGGTCAAGTAATGATAGTCATACAATAATTTTCACTTGTGGTATTATAAACATACTGCCCTTGGATGAATGTGTTAAGGTAGATTAACACAGGAGGGAAAAAAATATTACCCAAGACGAAATCGCGGGTTATATTTTTTTCATTGAGTGGGTTAATCACACTAACACCTTCATCCAAGGGCAGTATGTGTGCACTATGTTATTAGAAGGACAATTGTTAAAAAAATAAAGTCATAAATTAAGAAAATTTACTAATAACAACAAAACGACGGAAATGATGTAGAAATAAGAATCGGTAAACTTCGGGCTCAGGCGGGTGTTAATTGTTCCGAATCGGCAAACTTCGGGCTCAGGCGAGTGTTAATTTTAGGCATTCATACCCGTTGTTAATATTATCACATGTTGCTATGGGTGGGAGGGGCTTATGAAAAGTAAGTGAACATTTACAAATGCCGCGTGTCCAATGAAATGAATGAATAATATAAGAAATTTGCATAAAGTATAATAAAGAAACTTGTTGAACACCGCATGATGTTATTGGTTTCTTTGACTTGATTTAGCATTGACATTTGTATTTATATATAAATGCCTGTGAGGGCACACAGAAGAAAACAAATTTCTTTCTAAATCTTTTGGCAACAATCTCTTTTTTTCCTGCACTTATAAAACTGAAAAGTGAAAAAAATACGACAGTGTTACAAAATATCACAACTCAAAGATGAAAGACAACAGCTAAGTGTTAAGGTTATAAAAAACAAGTAGTTAATCCTGATTTTTGTTCAACAAAAAATATTTTATTATCCCTCTTTGAAGACAACCAACTTGTTCATCTATTCATTATGGTTTTCTCATTGCGTTATTTGCAAGATATGAGATGTCTGTTTTTGAAAGATCGAATGCTTCAAGTTTGTTTAAGATTATAGACAAAGTGTTGATAAAGATCTGCTTACATTATGGATCACTTAGTTTACTTTAAGCATATTTTATTTGTTGAAATTAGACACCAGTGCATGATACTAAGAGTCTTCTCCTGCATACTGATATAATTTAAATGCGCTAAGATTAAAAAGTTGATGAAGTTTATATTTTCTTCACTAATAAACTTTTACGGCAGGGGTAAAGTTGGTCATAAATTTATGATGATTATAACAGTTGAACCGCAGGAGTTTTGTTATAAAAGTATTATTTCGCATCACGCTGTTTGTTATCTATAAAGTTTAGGTATTGTCCTACAAATCTTTTTGCTTCATAAACTCAGTGAAAAAAACGAGTAAATATTCTCTCTTGTTGTTCAATCTGTGCATCTGGTATGCCAGTTTTTGGATGAAAAGTGATTCACCAATTTAAAGTTTGAAGCAAGAATATTTGTTTTCTGCATTGAACCTAATTACAGTGTTTCCTTTACATTATAAAATCTGGCAGGTTTTTGGATGAATAGCTATTCAATAATTTATAGTTTTAAGCAAGAATGAAAAAAATGTTAAATTGATCTTCTGTACAGTATTTTTTGGACATGGTACAAAATCGTGTCTTCCTGTACGCTTGTCTGGCGCAAATATAAAATTTCAATCCTGGTATCTATGATGAGTTTATTTACAACCACTGGGTCGATGCCACTGCTAGTGGAGTTTTAATTCCCCGAGGGTATCACCAGCCTAGTAGTCAGCACTTCTGTGTGGACTTGAGTTATCATTGATAGGTTCATAATTATAAATTAACTGTTAACTAAACTTTGAATTTTTGAAATACTAAGGCTTTTCTATTTCAGGAATAGATTTCCTTAGTTGTATTTGGCAAAACTTTTAGGAATTTTTGGTCTTCAATGCTCTTTGGCCTTTTTAACATTTTTTTGATTCGAGCGTCACTGATGAGTCTTTTGTAGACGAAACGCGCGTCTGGCGCAAATATAAAATTTCATTCCTGGTATCTATATATGATGAATTTATTTACTATATATGGAATTGCTGTATGTAATTTTTCATGCAATACAACCACCCGATATAAGTGTTGGACGGCATGGTTAAAAAAACCGGGTTGAGTACTTTCAGGTTGACGACGAGCAGTCTTTGATACGGTATAAACTTTTACGGCAGGGATAAAGTTGATAATGAATTTATAATGATTACAACCTCAGGAATTTTGTTTTATAAACTCATTGACAAAAAGGAATAAATATTCTATTGTTGTTCAATTTGTGCATCTGATATGTTTTTTTGCTTCATAAACTCATTGACAAAAAGGAATAAATATTCTTTTGTTGTTCAATTTGTGCATCTGGTATATTTTTTTTTTGCTTCATAAACTCATTGACAAAAAGGAATAAATATTCTCTTGTTGTTCAATCTGTGCATCTGGTATGTTTTTGGATGAAAAGTGATTCGCCAATTTATAGTTTCAAGCAAGAATATTTGTTTTTCTGCATTGAACCTATGTACAGTGTTTTCTTTACATTATACTATCTGGTAGGTTTTGAGATGATTGCGATTTGCTAATTCGTAGTTTTAAGCAAGAATAGAATGTTCTTTTTCCATTGATCTTCTGTACAGCGTTTTTTGGTCATTGTACAATATCGTGTCTTCCTGTACTATATATGGAATTGCTGTATGTAATTTTCCATACAGTAAAACCACCCGATATAAGTATTGGACGGCATGGTTTCTTATCACCGGGTTGAGTACTTGCTTGTACTCTATATGCCCCTTGCGGTCCCTTAATTGGTTATAA
This sequence comes from Mytilus coruscus, assembly GCA_017311375.1. NCBI lineage: Eukaryota > Metazoa > Mollusca > Bivalvia > Mytilida > Mytilidae > Mytilus > Mytilus coruscus. The sequence continues at coordinate 60,881,289 of CM029600.1, forward strand.
AATATGTTCTTGTTCTTGTACTGTGGTTTGTATCTAATAAACCGATATTTTGGAATTAAGTGCTTTTCCTGAACTGATTTGTTTGCACTTATTAGGTCTTTCCACTTTTCCGTGGAAAGACCTATTGTATTTGTTCTGATTATTATTATTTTCTTCCGCCAAATTTTGTTCTCGCGTAAAATTTTTGTTTCGCAAGATGTCGCTTAGACATTTCTTATATAGTATCATACAGTTTATGCGCTTTTTATTTTCACCCATTCTAAGCCGAACAATTTTTTTTGTAGGAGTTATCTCCCCGAACACTGTTTTCCTTGTGACTGCATCTCCTCCGTAACCGTAAAAGAAAGCGACAAATTTATTTTATAAAATTGCTCGTTATATCCTTTGCATGATTTGTCCTATTTTGACCGAAGCGATATGAATATTCCATATGAGAGTTATTTCCCCTTATGCATGTGATATAAGTGATATTCATTTCTATCTTGTAAACCATAAGTGATAGAGACCTAGGATCTTTTGATTTGAGGTTCTTGATCCAAAAAAAAAGAAAATTAGGTCAAGGTCAGAGGTCAAGGTCATATTTTAAATTTTGATTTTGGCTCATTTTCAATACTTTTCAAAAAACCGTATAAGGTATCGACAACATATTTTTACTAAATTGTAAGTTGCGACATGTCGTAACACATGAATTTTGGTTGAAAGGGTACGCTAACATTAAATTGGAGTTTTCTCCCCTCTTATATTAAAAATTAGGCATATAGTAATATAACTCATTAACCATATATAATTAAGACCTATGGTCTTTTGATTTGAAGCCATTGCTTTATGACCTTGAAATTGAACTCAAGGTCATAGGTAAAATTGGCGTTCTAGATTTTGACCTTTGCTTTCACCTCATATGTATACTTTCTATGTTGTGATGTTACACTATTGTTTCAGAAAAAGGGTGAAGGTTTGGTACCATTAAAACGTTTAAACCCGCTGCATTTGTTTGCACCTGTCCTAAGTCAGGAATCTGATGTTCAGTAGTTGTCGTTTGTTGATGTGGTTCATAAGTGTTTCTCGTTTCTCGTTTTTATATAGATTAGACCGTTGGTTTTCCCGTTTGAATGGTTTTACACTAGTAATTTTTGGGGCCCTTTATAGCTTACTGTTCGGTGTGAGCCAAGGCTCCGTGTTGAAGACCGTACTTTGACCTATAATGGTTTACTTTTATAAATTTTTACTTGGATGGAGAGTTGTCTCATTGGCACTCATACCACATCTTCTTATATCTATATGATAAAGCCATGGGACTTTTTGCATTACGTTGCAAGCCACTTGACCATGGAAAAGCCAACAGGAAGTCACCTGGTGTAAACCGGAAGTAGCTATTTTTTGTACTTATTTAATGTAAAAGTATATTGAACAATATATTTTTGGAATCAGTATCAAGTAAACTGTCAAATAAAACCGGAAGTGACATATTTCAAACTGGAAGTAACAATGTATCTCCCTTATTTAGAAACAAATGTATAGAAATCATATATTTTTGGAATCAGTGTACAATAAGCTATCATTTGACGATGGATATGATATTTCAAACTGAATTTTCGTAGTTCTATATCAAAATTGTTCTTTATAGTGGAAAGACCTTCAATTGTTCTCTGAACAATTGGTTTTTAATTTTATTTGTTTTTATTATGAATCCACTGATCATGACTGAAAGAAGGAGAGGGTTGAGAAGTTGATCAACAAAAAGTCTATAAAAATTTTGAGATTATTTAATAAAATTGACTCTAATATCAATCAGTGGATAGAGTTTAAAAGAAATGATATGCATTTTCTATCAATGATCAGTTTCACAGTGATTTGCTTTATTACGGACTTTCAAAAAAGAAGAAAAAAAAGAAAACAATTACTAGTAAATAAATGTTCATATCCTATCTTAATCTATATAAATTCATAAAACTTGTCAGATAATATTTGTGTTGAAAGGTAGACAGAAATCTTTGCAATATTTGATTATATGCAGATTAAAATTATGAAAACGGGAGTTGTGGGTGTATTTTAGTTAAACAGGCAACTTAACGACACAATAATCAAGAAAACATCTACAGGTCAATATTAGACTGTTATACTATACAAACCGCCAATCTCTAAATCGAACGAGTGTAATCAAAGTACTGAAGTATTGAACATCGGATGACCGCAAGTTCTTGTGGATCGTCACAAGCACTTGTCTCAGAAAGAAAATCACATCTCTATACCTGAAAGTTAGTTTAATATACAGATATATATTTTTCTGAGACAAGTTCGTGCGTGGATGATGAATAAATGACAGGGAATTCAACCTAACCGTAATAACTATTATATTGTAGTAATACAAATCAGTATACTCTGGTTTGTTGTTATATATTTTATTAATATTTGTATGTAACAGTTACATGTATATATAATTTTCATCCATTTGTATATCATTCTATTCTTCTATTCTAATAATAGTGCAGTGCACGTGCATGGTGGACACTCTTCTGTAATAATTCGATTTTTCTAATAGATTGGATTTGAGTAGGCATTCATATTTTCCCGCAAAACGTTCTTGAGATATTCTTCGGCATGCGTTAACACAATTTTTCTGTACGTGTGCATAGAAATTAATGATTTTTTACTTATATATATATTTCTAACGACAAAACATTTTCATATTATTAATTTATGTTCTAAAAAATATTTTTATGAGTATTCATTGAAGAAATGAATATATATAACAAGCGATAAGGAATGTTACTTTGCACTCGATAATGTCTGCGTATTTATAGATCGGTTACCAGTCAAAAACGAAAGTTAAGTAAGTAGAAATTTCTGTGGCAACAATACATCGGAATGCCCTCACGGTCATCGGGATGTAAAAATCAGTAAATAAACCAAACGGGGATTTTCAAAAGATCAAACATCAACATCAACATAAACTTCATCAAACAAATAGATAAACAAATAGATGCGACAAAGGAAACATTTGACGAAAAGTAAGTTAATTATTTGATATTTAATATTCGATTAGAATGTCCATTCTACAATAAAAATTTAAGAGAGACATTTATTTACAATATGACAAAAAGGTTCATTGAAGTAAATTAGCCCTGTTGTCTACCAAGGCAGTTGTTTTATGATTATGTTTATAGTTTCATAACTAATCAGACGAAAAAAGTGATGTGTGAGAGATGCATACACGCAGGGAAAAAATGAGATCGTCAGAGCTAGTTGTTTGTTTACATTCATTGACTATGTAATGTACAATAATGCATGTTTCAAAATGTAAGACGATATTCCACTTTGATCCAGGAAGCATCGTTGTCAGATAACATATGTGCTATTAATATCTTATGCCATTATTATTTATGGTACTTGCAAATATTACATAATTACTTTCCCTTAATTGCAGCTGTTTCCAGATAACTTGTTGTGTTAATGTATGATACTGATTACAATGCGCACGACTCACTGCAAAATAAAAACTACGAGAAGATTACTATAGCAATTCTAGTAACAGAGAAATATGTTATTTTACTATTCTTAGCTTTCTAGTTAAATTACTTGTCATTTTATATGTTTACTATTTTTTTCTTTATTGTCATTAGGTGAATTTACTAGATTTTTTTTTTAGTGCACGTGCTTTTGGAATAACTTTCATCCGGTTCATATGAGTCTGAAAGTAGGAAAAAAATGATTAAAATGCAATACATATAGTGTAAAATAAATAACAAATTCCACTTAACTACTATAATTATGGTTGAATCTCCCTGAGGCAAAATTGGCTCCTTAGGGTTTGGCTGCTTAGTTAGTGTCCTTCTAATGCTGAAATACATTGCATAAATTTAGATTCGTAAAGTTTTGATTGCTCGGTCAATCCAGAAAAACTTGTCGGGTGCTTCGAAATCTGTACAATTTCGTTCACTTCATGTATTACTGAGTCCGAAACGCTGCTGGTGACCTTCTACGAGAATATCATCTACTCAGTAGCCAATTTTAGATGTTCTGTTTGTGCTATTGAGTTTGATGCTTACAATTTTTAATGATTTTGGCTTCCATATGGGTACCATCTACGCACTAGCCGGTTTAAGATGTTCTCGATTTGGGTCTATTGAATCCAGAAACACGCTTCGGGTGCTTCGAAATCTGTACAATTTCGTTCACTACATATATTACTTAGTCTTAAATGCTGCTGGTGCTCTTCCATGAGATTACCATCTACTCAGTAGCCAAGTCTAGATGTTCTGTTTGTGCTATTGAGTTTGATGCTCACAATTATTTTTTGAATTTAGATTCCATAAGATTACAATCTGCACAGAAGGTGGTTTTATATGTTCTGTTTCTTCTTTGGTCCATTGAATTTGATCATATTTAATGTATTATGAATTTGACTAACTAAATTTGTGATCTTGTGTGTAACTGGAGAGAAAAATATATATATATATATATCTTGCATCACGTGTATCATCACGTGGTGTGTATGCTCTCACAGAGATAATCAGTTATGCTAAAATGGACATAAAATAAGTTGCTATTTGTTACTGAATTTCATCTTATAAATGATTCAAAGTTAAATATATCTAGATAAAGATAGTAAAATAGACTATCTCACTCTAAAACGTTTTGTGATTGGAGTTCTTTGACTGTGGTTGACCGTTTTTTCTGACACTACGAGGAGGAAAAGAAGAAAACATTTTTTAGTTTAAAGTTCAAACAATAGTATTGTTACTAAATAACAAAAATAACAAATACAAGCATGTAACATTGACAAAAGAATTCAAACAAGCATGTACCATTGGCAATAGCTTAAACAAGTATGTACCATTGGCAAAAGATTTTAAACAAGTATGTAACATTGGTAAAAGATTTAAGTTTTTAAAGTAGGACATCATGTCTCATCCCAAATAAGCATCAACATTAGTATGTATTTAGAACAGAGACAAAGAAGGAAATACTGCAAACCTTTATTATATTTTATTCATGTATTCCGAAACTAAGACTTAGTTATGTAATGAAATGAAAAGAAAGAAGAAAAAAAAAGAAACATCTTATTAAAATGCATACCGTACAATCATGTAAAACACAAAAACCTTGCATAAATATTATGGTTGCTTCTATCATACATTTCACTTATAAATTCCATTAACAATAATCTTCAATCTATCAAATTCTTTACAAGAAAAAAAAATCAAATCAAATTTGTTTTCATTACTCATTGATTTAAAAGAAGGAACAATATCGGAAATTTCATTACACAATTAATTGATTCTAGAGTTTAGAGTTATTAGTTTTATGTGCATTATTACAACATAGGTTTCATCTTCAACATCTGGTGCATTGAAATAGGTTCCGTAAATGTTATTTTACCTCTATATATTATATACATGTAATTCTTCATAAACTGTTTTATTGAATTGATATCGTTCAAAATCTAGCTTGCTGTTATTTTTTACTTTTGGCATAGGTATTTATTCATAACATTCCTATCTAAATTTAATAAAAGATACATCTACTTTTCACGTTCGAATTTACTTTTAAATTTCTGTAATCTCTTAACTTATTTTTATAAAGTGAATATTCATCGTTTCAAAACCAACTTTTCCTAAATATATTTTAATTTTCATTTAGCTTCGTTGATAAAGCTTAAAATAATCGTTTTTTTAAGTACGTTGACTTAACCAAACACGAGAAAAATTGAATTGAAAATTGAATCGATATTTTAATATTTGAAGCAAATTCTTCACGTTACGGCTGGTAAACGTAATACAAATCATATTCAAACGACTCATTTGAGTTAAAATATTGAAGCCAAAGTCCTATATAAGACTTAAGAGCTTGTATGTTGATTTATCTTACCTCCTATACATTTCTAGGAATATCATTGGTTAAAAGCGACCGCGTGGAGACCGTGTATATTTCATATGGGGTTAGTAGGCGTGGTTTATTTTAACACGGTTAGTAGTGGTGTTACGTCCCTTTATAAACACAACATGATGTTCAAGAAAAAATCTGAAACGTTTCGCCCGGGCAACAGATGAAGAAATTGATGATGAACGACTGAAAATAAATGCAAAAAAACACATTAAAGCTAACAAGTTGTATATTGTTGGCATTTGTATTTGTATAGAACAATGGAAGTAGGTTCTTAATATTGAAGACTTGATCACTTTGATAGGCCATCAGTCTAAATGCCACATGTTAAGATAGTCGATAAGATAAATTTGTTACACAGTGTTCTAGGGACCTAATACGATATATATGGGGTCAGTAAATTCCATATGGGGATTAATGATATTGACTGCTTTTGAATACTAGTAAACTCCAAGTAGTTTTTTTTGCAAATTTGATTTGATGTTTTATTGGTTAAATTGACGGATATTGTGATTCGATTGTGTTTTGTTGATCTTCATAATACTAATTAACCACATCTCACCACAATAAAGCATAATTAGACTAACACAAGAATTAAAAGTTTCAATTGGGGAAAAAATACATCTGTGTTATCAGAATACAGAATTTTCTTTATATAAAATAGTGCCTTTAAGGCTTTTCTTCTAAGAAGATTTTTCAGCACTCGTGAATATTCCAGATGGCTTAAATAGTATTCCTAAATATTTGTTATCTGTGCAATGTTCAGCTAATTCATTGAAAAGAATATTAAGTTTTCTTATCACTTTTATTCAATGGTCATTGAAAACTATGCTTTTAAGATTCCAGGTGGCTGCTTATTTGCATGAGACATGATATTTAATGTTGTTGGACAATGGTCTGATACTGTTCAAATTTATCAACTGTAAAATGCATGATACTGGACAAGTAATAAAATTTGATAATCATCAATAGAAATTTATCATGATTAAAAAATGTAATTTGTCCATTAGAATCTCCTAATGTTAAAGTTCTTCTATTTAAAATTATTAGTTGAGCTGAAGAACACAGTTCTTTAATTTGATTCCAATTGTAGACGTATGTTTAATCCGCCTAACGGAAGTTCCCCCTGGAAACTTTGTTATAAACAATGTCATGATATTTGTTCCTGTTGGAACAAATATCTTTTACCCTTTATTCCGTTCTGAACAAAAACTGTAATATTTGTTCCATTGGGTATTATATATCAGAATGCATGTTCTCTCTGGAACTTATATTACGAAGGAATTTCTATTTCATGACACCATAACTGTCGGTGATATAATTGTAAAATTTTAGTACTTCTTGATTGAAGCACAATTCTGCTAATCTGCTATGTAATTACTAGGTACAACATCGTCTAGGCTGTCATTATATTCATTTGTGATATGATGAACATCATCAACATTAATAATGTTGGCAATCAAATCTCCAATAGAGTATTGAGATGATTTTTTTTTGAAACTATAGGGAGGATTGATAAAAACAAAGAAGCTGACAGATTTATGAAAAAGGAGTTAATGATAGAAATGTAGGAATTTTTTTGTTACTAAAGCACTAATTTACAAATAAGAAGATTTGATAGTATTGGCAATGAGACAACTGTCCACCAGAGACGAAATGACGTCGGAGCAACTGTAGGTCACCGTACGGCCTTTAACAATGAGCAAAGCCAATACCGCATAGCAAGCTACAAAAGGCCCCGAAATGACAAACGTAAAACAATTCAAACGAGAAAACTAACGGCCTGATTTATGTACAAAACAATAAACGAAAAACAAATATGATATACAGCAACAATAACATCCACTGAAATATATCTACTTAATAATAAGTTGACAATGGATTTATTGGTATATTTAATATGATTACCAACAATACGCCCCTATGATTTACTTTAAAAGAAGACAATTAGGTTTAATCAATTTATAACAATTGATTCCTTCTATCAGTTTTGTGTACAATGTATAATGTCATCGGAGTCAATCCTGTCTCATTTCCTTATCTATAGCAAGTACATGTATTTACTGACTCAAAATTGATTGCTTCCTTTTATCATAATATTTCACTTACTAAATTGATTACTTTTATTGCAAAAGTCAGTTCCAGTTATTCAATCATTTTATGTTTGATAAAAAAGATAAATTAATTTCTATTTTAACTTATTAATTGATAAATGAATTTCGAAAGTCCATGTTACGTCATAAACGCATATCTCCAAAGAAAAATGAAACTGTAGAACATTTATTATATCAAAAAGGAATATGAAATATTTTCCGCACTGTCAATTTGTAAATGAAATATAAAATTGATCTGATGGTTTCCGCCAAAACTTATTCACCGTTTTTGAAACATGTAGGTTATAAATCATGGATAGACATTTGTGAGTAATTTTAACACGCACAAGATAATAAAAATGGCACTCTACAGTCCAAAATTGATTTTAACCTTTAATGATTTTCAGCGGCATGGTTTTTTCCCATGCATCATGCGGATTATTTTTCATAAAGGAACTTCAATTGAAAAACAGGAAGTTTCAGCGCAATTTTTGTCGATTTTGATTGGGTAACTGAAAGTAAAAAATCGGCTTATACAAAGATATGATGAAGTCACGTTGAAAAGTGGGTACATAAAGGCAACAGTAGTATACCGCTGTTCAAAAGTCATAAATCGACACTACTTGTTTTATGTAATTAACCCCACCTATAGTTTTCATCCCAGGTATATACATCACCAGGAACGTTCAAACACCAATATTTTAAAGTCAAAATTTTAAAGTCAATATTTTAAAGTCAAAATTTTAAAGTCAAAATTTTAAAGTCAATAAGTCAAAATTTTAAAGTCAAAATTTTAAAGTCAATATTTTAAAGTCAAAATTTTAAAGTCAATATTTTAAAGTCAATATTTTAAAGTCAATATTTTAAAGTCAAAATTTTAAAGTCAAAATTTTAAAGTCAATATTTTAAAAATACAAGAACACTACAGGAGGTATATGACCAAAAAGGGACATAAAAAGGGTAGTCAAGTTCATCTAAGGTCAACTTTTTCTGAGGGAATTGAAAGAAAAGGAAAGAGGAAACAAATCAAGAACTTTGATAAAAAACAGTAAATTGAACTTTGTTATCCATTCGTTTGATGCGTTTGAGCTTTTGATTTTGCCACTTGATAAGGGTCTTTCTGTTTTGAATTTTACTTGGAGTTCGGTATTTGTGTTATTTTGCTTTTGAATAACAAAAGAAGTTCTTGAGATATAGTACAAGACATTTACATTTCAGATTGTCTATAATACACAAGTAATGCCAATCTAAGAACAACAGAATTTTCTTGTATGTTTAAAAGTACATTTTAATGCAAAGGTATTAATTATACTTATATCGATTAAAGATCTTCCGCTAAAACAAATCGATGAACTAAATCAAACTTAGTAAGCACTTCTCTTATTAAGTCAAAATTCCCAATGACAAAATGGACGCTATGTTATTAGCAAAACGTACGTATTTTCTCCTCCTACTGTCTGAAATGAGTGTAATTCAATTAAATTAGGAAAATTGCAATTGTTGGGTGGATATAACGGGAATTACGTTAATATACAGATAAAGGTCAAAACGGTGCCATTTATTAATACTGGAAGGTCGACATCGATAAACCATTTCAAGATCAAGAAAAACTATTCTTTTTTAGGTTCCTTTTGGTCGTATAGATCCCAACATATCTACATATGTATACATACCTGGCTTTCAAATGTTTAGTTTTGAGCGTTCCCGGTGAATGTAAATCCAGAAAAACGCTTTGGTCGCACGAAAATTACAAAGTGCTATTTTCATTTATCCATATATTCACCGAAGCCTGTTACGATAGTTTTAAGCTTGCAGTATAAGAATTATAACCGTAATCTATTTCATTCAAAAGTTGTCATTCCTTGAAAAAACAAATATATACAATAAGAATAGGGTTTAAGGGGAAAATTTGAAAATGGACAACATCCTTATCCTAAAACTTATTATACAATCAATACTGCATTAGCTTTGACTGAATAATAACGTGTGCTTTTTTTCTCTCTCTAAAACTGACATCATAAAGAGGATAAATGTTTTGATTTAACAACTTTTTTGTTTTGTCTTGTGAACACAGAGTCTGCAATCCTCTGGGAACGAACTGTGCTCCTGTTCTCGTTATTGCATTCCTTTACCAATACAAGACCGTTGTTATGCAGGAGCTTCTTGAAAGAATGAACAAACGCTACCCTATCTTTGAACTTCCGCTCTGTAGGTAATGCCCGATCGCTGAATAATTGAAAGTTGGAGAATTATGTTGATTCCATCTGCCAAGTTGATGTTCAGATATAACCACCGATGCTGGTAGGTCTGATTCATATCCTTGACTTACAGCTAAATATCGACATTGTCCTATGTAGATTATTTTTATTAGTCTTTACGAATCTTTGATTTTGTAGATTTTCTTTTATCTTTCTTTTTTTGTGAAAATACACAGAGAGATCAAAGTATAACAGTTTTAGTACATGGTAAACAGTGCTTTACAAAAGAGTAATTTCTAATTAAAAGTAAATTTATTGAAAGAACATTTCCTGATCTTTGTAAACAAATACTTGATGAAATTTATTGTTTAGATATATGGGTAAATATTTTTTACAACAAAGTTAAACCATTACGGTGTGTTACAAACCAAAGACAAACGTATCCGACGGAATGTTTTTGCATTAACAACATCAAAAGAGAAAACAATATCAAATTTTAACCGACTCCATTACCACCTATCAACTAAATCAGTTTGTAAATTCGCACATTTGAGAAAACCGTGTAATGGTAAACTCTTATATGCATTTTGACAAGTATACCATTAAAATGTATCGATGTCATTGGTACAGTTTTATAAGGCTTATTATTCTAAATTAAGGCGACAGTAGTTTACCAGTGTTCAAATTTCGTAAATCGATTAAGAAGAGACAAATCTAGGACACAAACCAAATCCGGGGGAATCACATGATCTGGTGCATCGACAGGGTAAGTGTCTCTTCACAATCGGGAATAGGACACACAATCGGTAAAATAACAGATCAGACGACTATATCTTAAGGTATTCACGTACTGTCACACAAGCTTTCATCTCATACACTTTGATGAACAAGCTTTTATCTTATACACTTTTACCAACAAGCTTTCATCTTATACACTTTGATGACCCAATACCTCATGATAAATATTCAAAATTCATCTTGTACATGTTTTATAATGTTACCTTATGGTCTATGCATACATTTAATCCATTAGGTGCAGCTAAACTTCTACAACAGAACTGCCCTAATATGACATTGTTTATCACCGTACAGGAAAATGGGAATAATAGATAATTTAAGCACTAGCTGTCGTTATAGAATTAAAAGTATCAAGGAAAATATAAAACTGATACACAAATTTCCGATATGGCTTACAATACCAAAGCTCAGTCAAATCAAAAATGATTTGCATTGTCAGTTATCAAATGATCATACAAATGTCATGTTTGATAACATCGAAATCTTCTTGTCTAACGAAGATGATTGAAATTCATAGATTACGATATAATTTCATCTTTGTTTAGTGCGTGTAAGCGCATATGTGAAACAAAATTAACGGTGCAATTGTACTGCAACAGATTCGCAGTTTTGTCCTTAGTTTTCAGTGTTGTGTTTTGTAAACTTTTCGTCGTTTTTTGCCGTGGCTTGGTCAGTTTGTCATCGTCTTATGAGTTTGCCTTGAATATCCATTTTGGATCTTCCGCCTCTCTTCAGCCTAGTATGGTAGTAATCCAGGTTCAAACGTTTGTCCAATTATTTCTAACAAATCCTAGTAGAAACACTGTTTATGTGTAAGAGCGAAGACAGGGAGGATAATTGGATATTCACCAAAAGAACCAAGTGAGATAAAGAAAAAAAAGAAATACATCGCTTGTTTCCTCTACTTTTGTGCATATAATATTTCATGCATAAAAATAATGCATATTCTAAGTCTTATACGAAAATACATTTTCTGTTTAGAAACCTACTTTATCTTGACAAATAATGCATGTAATTTACAAGAGTTGTTATAAATCACACAACATAAAAACCCAATAACGAAGATACATTTCTTTCTTGAGGCAATTGCATGAAGCCAGAATTGTATACAATACTACAATGTGATCATTATTCCGAGTCTTATTAGAAATATTCCAATATTAAAGGAGAATATTTTGATAAGAACGAAAATATCAAAGTTTATTCACCCAGTTTAATACACAATGCGTTACAACTAGAAATTAATCTAGCAAAAAAAAAATAATGACCCTTGCAAACATTGACAAATGGAACTCTTCAATGTTTGGATCGTTTTCTGCAAAGACGCTCACTATTTATTTTTATCAAATTCGCAAGAAATCGTTCTTGTAAATTGTTTATAACAAAAAAAAAAAAAAATTACATGAATACGTAGTTATCACATAATATTATCATCAAAAGTTGAGAAAAGCAGGTAATACACACTCTGATTCAAACCAAACGTTCTTTTGAAACTGAAATTTTTAATATGCTTATTTCTTTTAATTACGAATAAAGTGAGATGTGGGATATATGTCAATGAGATTGCAATCGAACGAAATAAGTAAAACGACAAAATGTTAGTGACGTTTGATGAACGTGATTTTCAGCAAACTGTCAGCTTTCTATTGGGAACTGTGTTATTTATCTCATGGACATCTGCCTTTATTTGTATGAAGCAGATCTCATACAAGGCCGTTTCAAGAAAAAAAGGAAAAGGAGCTTTCATTATCGTGTAACGTTCCACTATTCAGATTATTTTCTCTCAATGACACTGGTGACCTTTTATCAAGTTTATCCCATAAAAAAATACCAAAGATGCATTTTGGTCTGTTTTACATCTTGATTAACATATACAAAATGACAGTGGAATTTATAATATTTAATTTTTATGGTAAAAGAGATTATTCAAAATAGCTTATTGTGGAATTTCATTTTATGTAGCAACATTCCAGTAGCTTCTGCATATGTTTTACAATAAGAGAACAACGGCTATAGTTAGCATCAAATAAAAATTAGCAGCATCATTTTTGTTTCTATTCTCCGTTTTTTGTCATGTTGTTGTCAGTTTATTTTCGACTTATGATTTTGAATGTCCCTTTGGTATCTTTCGCCTCTCTTGTATGTTTGTTTATAATCATATATGTAACATGTCCTTTATTGGCCGTTGATTGGTTTAAAAAGGTATTCGTATTCGTTAGGAGTATAAAACACTCAGTTGGAACGATATTTCAGGACTTGCGTTCCTTATCTTTCTTTCTTAATAAAGATTTGCTGCTTACAAGTATAATGAAGTTAATGAACGAAGGTTCTTAAGGGTAAAGTTGTCCTCTTATTCTCGTTTTAGACATCACCGAAGGACATTTTAACAGGATTTTTACTTACTTTGAGTAACACGACGAATGCCACTAGTGCCATAAAATATGTACTTTTCCAGAGCACCTGGTTTCACCTTCATTTTTTTGTTTGGGTTCGCGTCTCAGATATGGTTTACATGGTGTGTTTTATATTTTAAGAAGGTTGTTTGTCTGTCACGTTTTTTTTTATGTTTTTTTTTGACAGGATGTTGTCAGTTTTCCTTCGATTTTAGGGTTTACACACTTGGTATCTTCTCTTTTTTTGAAGGAAAATTGTCACTCTGAAACTGAATGAGACGTCCAGAAAATACAATCTCAACTTCTGACGTATTTTAAAGGAGACTGGGAGTATATCCCATTGAACTTTACCTTAGTATATGTGATTGACATAAAGTGTGCATATACAAATAAGGAGATGAGGTATGATTGCAAATGAGACAACTATCCACCAAAGTTCAAATAAATTGGAAGTAAGCAATTATAGGCAACCGTACGGCCTTCAACAATGAGAAAAACCCATTCCGTATAGTCGGCTATAAAAGGCCCCGACATGAAAAATATGAAACAATTAAATTGAGAAAACTAACGGCCAGATTTATAACAAAACAATTTACGAAAAACAAATATAACAGACATGAACCAACGACAACCACTGAACTACAGGCTCCTGACTTGGGACAGGCACTTAAAGAATGTGGCGGGGTTAAACATGTTTGTGAGTGCTCAACCCTCCCCCTCACCTGGAACAGTGGTGTAACAGCACAACATAAGAACAAACTATACAAATCAGTTGAAAAAGGCTTAACTCATCAGATCGATACAAAGCAGAAAAACATCAAACATAAACATAGACCGGACGTGGCAGGGTATTTATCCATCTCTCATCCCTATAAACAAAAGGGACACTAAGTACAGATCTGAGAGTACTCGCAGTTACTAGTTCAAAGCCAATACCAACTCATAAAAAACATGTATCTTAGACTAAAATATCAATCAGTACACATCCATGTATAATTGTTCTTCACTTTGTTTAATAGTAGAATATTAGCGATCGTCTCAAAACTGAATCTTTTTTTTCAATTTACCGCCATATTAAGGAACTCCATAATGATATAGTAAACTATTATATTGAATTCCTTAACTACATGTATGGCATTTTGAAAAAAAACTAATAATAATAAATAGGTAAAATGATTAAGACAACATAATTTCTTCACTGCCTTTTTCGACTTACAAGAAAGTGTTGGACGATAGTGTGTTAATTTACGTTTTGATTGATTTAGATACTAGTAGTAACTTTTGGGGCCTATGCATAATGGTTTACTTTATGTAGTTATATATTATTTATTACTTACAGAAATCAGCTTTAAATATATTGCAAATGCCAGGTATTTTTTTCGCTTTTAGAAAAATATCAATATTCTAATCAACTATAGAATCAACCATGAGTAATCTTCGTTTCTCTTAAATGAACATTTAATTGGTTTTAGCCTATCTAAATTAGAATCAACAGCAGAAAGAGGGATAATTAGCCTTTACAGCAACCAACGCTTTTGTATCAATTGTAATGATAAGAAAACCAATTTTTAAAATTCCTTAATTACATTGAACAAGCAAAATAGACCTTTAATTCAATGTTTGAATACTGTAAAGTAATTCATTTGATAAGAAGCATACACAATTGAAATCAATATTGTTTTTGATTTTCAGTAAATGCAAATATCAATTGCCAAATTGCTTTTAAATATGCTTACACTGGGAAAGAGAAAATATGAGAACCACTGTTTGTGAAAGATTTCTTTCAAAATAACGTTAAGTTCATTGTAACATTATTTGACTAAAATAGTGATTTGATTAAATTTTGGTTCTTGTTTGTTTAGCTTTATATGAGTTTTGAAATATTAATGCTATCCAAAAGAAAGTTTTGTGTCATCTTTAGCCTATTGCAAAACATTTTGTAGTAAAACAATCTTTTTTTTTATTTACAGAAACTATCGCACATTTTTAAAATATGAAGAAATAATTTGTGAACAAACCACTGTGCATTTGTGCTTGAATGCATAAAAGAAGTTAAAAGCAAACAAGTCCAAAGAAATTCGAAAATAAAAGACACATATCTCGTTTCAATCTTTTAATCGTCTGATAATTTGGGCTACTTGATAACAATAAAGAGGCTTGTTCATAACTTATCTGTTTTTTTTACCTAAGTATATAGTATGTACTGAATAACATCTAATAAAAATGATAATGATTATTTTTGTATCTGCAATTATTGCTTAATTCAAAAGTGTGCAGTTTTATTCTGATACCACGTTAGTCAGTATTTATTGTTACCCCGTAGTCAGTACTTTCTGATATCACGATATAAATACTTATTGATTGACTGTTAAACAGACCCTTCCTTGTGGTCTGGAAAGGGGCCCTTCATTTTTGTATTCTTATTAATTTTTCTGTCATTTTTCTTTAATCTTGATATTTTTTCTCATTATTATTTATTTTTTATTTTGTAGCCCACTTTTATGTAGTATTAGCCCATTGTTCTCTATTTTTTATTTTGTAGCCCACTTTTATGTAGTATTAGCCCATTATTCTCTATTCTTTATTTTGTAGCCCACTTTTATGTAGTATTAGCCCATTATTCTCTATTCTTTATTTTGTAGCCCACTTTTATGTAGTATTAGCCCATTATTATCTATTTTTTATTTTGTAGCCCACTTTTATGTAGTATTAGCCCATTATTCTCTATTCTTTATTTTGTAGCCCACTTTTATGTAGTATTAGCCCATTATTATCTATTTTTTTTATTTTGTAGCCCACTTTTATGTAGTATTAGCCCATTATTCTCCATTCTTTATTTTGTAGCCTACTTTTATGTAGTATTAGCCCATTATTATCTATTTTTTATTTTGTAGCCCACTTTTATGTAGTATTAGCCCATTATTATCTATTTTTATTTTGTAGCCCACTTTTATGTAGTATTAGCCCATTATTCTCTATTTTTATTTTGTAGCCCACTTTTATGTAGTATTAGCCCATTATTATCAATTTTTATTTTGTAGCCCATTTTATGTAGTATTAGCCCATTATTCTCAATTTTTTGTTTTGTAGCCCACTTTTATGTAGTATTAGCCCATTATTCTCAATTCTTTATTTTGTAGCCCACTTTTATGTAGTATTAGCCCATTATTATCTATTTTTTATTTTGTAGCCCACTTTTATGTAGTATTAGCCCATTATTATCTATTTTTTATTTTGTAGCCCACTTTTATGTAGTATTAGCCCATTATTATCTATTTTTATTTTTAGCCCACTTTTATGTAGTATTAGCCCATTATTATCTATTTTTTATTTTGTAGCCCACTTTTATGTAGTATTAGCCCATTATTATCTATTTTTTATTTTGCAGCCCACTTTTATGTAGTATTAGCCCATTATTCTCAATTTTTGTTTTGTAGCCCACTTTTATGTAGTATTAGCCCATTATTCTCAATTCTTTATTTTGTAGCCCACTTTTATGTAGTATTAGCCCATTATTATCTATTTTTTATTTTGTAGCCCACTTTTATGTAGTATTAGCCCATTATTATCTATTTTTATTTTGTAGCCCACTTTTATGTAGTATTAGCCCATTATTATCTATTTTGTAAACTCTTTCCAGACTTTTTATCTTGTTCACGACAATATAAAACTAAGGAGATGTAGTAGTATTGCCGATAAGAAAACTTTCAATCAAACACCAAAATAGAAAGAAGTAAGCAACTATAGGTCACCGTATGACATACATTGAAGAAAATCCGAATCTTATAGAAAGCTATAAATATGCACGAGGATAACAAAATGTAAAATAGTTCAAAAATTTGGAAAAAAAATTAACACCCTTATTTAAGCTTATAACATTAAATGGGGGAAAATTGGCATACGGCAACACACAACTACTGGACTTCGTACTCCTGCTTTGGACAGATACATAAAGAATATGACAGGTTACAACATTTTTGTAAGGGGCAACCCTTTCCTAACCTGGGACAGTGGCGTGAGAGTAAAACATTGGAACATCTTTTAAAATCAGTTGAAATGGGCTTGACCCGTCAGATCCGCACTGAGCACATACAGCTTGCAAAACGACATTAGACATTACAGTACTCGCAGTCACTGAAAACTATATAACATAAGGAGATTTGGTATGATTGTCAATGCCAAAACTATCCACAAAAGACCAAATGACGCAGATATTAGCAACTATAATTCGCCTTGTTGCCTCCAACAACGCGCAAAAACCATACCACATAGCATGCTTTGAAAAGCCCTAAAAAAACAAAATGTAAAACAATTCAAAGGAGAAAGCAACGGCCTGATTATGTACAAAACAGCAAACATTTGTTTTAGAATACAGTTGTTGACGACAAGCAACGAATCACAGGCTCTTGATTTGGAACAGAATGTGGCGGGGTTAAACGTGTTTGCTGGTGCCCAACACTCCCCAAACCTGGGACAGCTGTGTAACAGTAACAACACACGAACTTGATCAGATCGCAATTTCAATAATAAATATACCATGTTTTCCGAAGTTTGTGAAGTACAAACATACAGCTGTCTTATCTGCCAATATACGATCAGATGATAATCACCATCCAGATTAAGTATCAGTGTAAATCAGTAGCAATTAAACCAAATTTAATAAACTTTCAACAAGCATCAAGTATTTTCTGAAAGACACTACAAATTTGTCAAATTAAAAAGAAAAATTAATTCACTGACAGGTTATTTGTTTAAACCAACGCGCATGGACGAAGGTAAGTTTAGTATGCATAAGAAACTAAATTGTCTCATCTTTTCAATACGTATGTATTAAAATATAGCAAATATAATAGATACATTCACCGTTACTGCAAGTTTCAAATACATATTTGGATATGCTTTCATTTTCAAATGTTTGTAGTTTTCGTTTGTTTGTGTGACCTGTAGTAAATGGTTCTCAAATGTGATATAATTATACTTATACAAATTCTGCTGCTTAATGTTTCGGAAATTATAAGAGATAGGTAATCCATATTGGTCAATCGTAGTTTTGTGTAAAACCTCATTTTCTATGATTCAATTTGCTGAATGTTAAATAGTGATAGGTCAGTTTCTCAGTGAATAAAAACACTATGTCAACTATAATTGATCCATATAATATTTTTTATATATATATTTGAATATTATTAATCGAAAATTATTTTAAGGATTTGTGATTCGTTAAAACTTGACCAGATGTACATTTGTATTTACTCAGTTTGCACGCCAATACTGTTGTATTTAGCCTTTCGTAGGTCAAAAACAGCATATTGCACAGAGCATACAACATGTTACTAAAATACATTCTAGAAATCCCCAATTTTACATTGTTCACGCAATAGTTGATTAATAAGTTAACAATTGTAGTCTTTGGTTGAGGTCAATATGATGTTATATCGACCTCATACAGAGGCTATAATTGTATAATATCTGTTTTATTTTTTAGAAAATGGTTATTGTACAGTTTTCTTTTATATATAAATAGTTCTATTGTTTAGACAGCAATTTATTTTTCCTTTAAGTGGTTTTTTACCGGAATTTCTATCATGCTATTTTGACAATGTGTTATATATTTAGCTTGCGAGTGCTGTTTTAACTGTTTGAAACCACTATCGATCAACCATTTAACCATCAACCAATTGTCTTCAACATCGAGCCGACGATCCCACTATACAGTGGCAAAACCGATGACCGAGAACAATAGAAAAGTTAAGAAAATCAATAATAAAACAATACCGGTGACGATGCTATTTACGTCATTTACCAGCTCGTTTTCTTGTTAATTTTTAATTAATAGCGTCCATGATAAAACGAAACAAACTTTGAAAATATTAAGTTTTTAGTGTTTACAGGGGAGGTAATGTTTTGACATTAGATTTCCCACTGCATACAGATGACATTGTATGACTGTAGATGGCAACGTAAATTAAGTTGTACTTCTGAGTAATTTCAGATTTACATTTACACCAAGCCTATGCAATGAAGCCAGGCGAGCGATCAGCCTCTAAGGAGCCTTTAATTACCTTTATAACATACGTTCTTATCGCGGAGATTTGCACTTTTAGCAGTTCTCAAGCAATTTTCCGATTATTCTGACCTGAAAACAACAAAGAATTAATAGAATTACTTCCTATGATAGTGCAATTGCAAAATAGTCTCATTATTTAGGTTTACCACAATAAGTGATAAGGTCATAACGGTCCAGCAGTAAGCCATATTGGCATCATTTACAATTAGATTTTCTCTACTGATAATACTTTTCTGATCTTTTCTCCCTGAGAGTCATTATTGTTGGCAAAATTAAACGCTGACTGCTATCATTATCCTTAAATTTAATGACAAAATTTACTTCAGGGAGAACGTGGCTTGGTTTATTGGAGTTTACTATATTTTAACACATAATATTCGTTCAGGGCTAATTCTCAAGAGGAAACAACTTAATTGTCGTGAGCCTCATATCAGCGATGCTAAAAATAATATTAATTTATCTGATTCGCCACGAGGATTTGAATAGTCGGTTAGATTTAAAAACATACTTTACTGGAACAGACGTTTGTAGCAAACATCATGACTGACAAGACACTATGTATTAACTAATTACACAATTCTCATTAGTGTATTAAAAATTTGTATCGCGGATACTGGTAAATCCATCTCATTAAAAATGGGTTTAATTTAATTATTCAAATTTGATTAATTACTGGTTAGTGAACTGACACATATTCAGGACGGAGAGTCGTTCAGAATAGGAACTCCATCTGTTTACAAACATGGCAAAACCTGAAATGTAGTAATTGATTTTAAAAACATACAATCAGTACATAAAAATAAGAAGATGTGGTATAATTGCCAACGAGACAACTCTCCACAAGAGACCAAATGACACAGAAATTAACAACTATAGGTCACCGTACGGCCTTCAACAATGAGCAAAAACCATACCGCAGTCAGCTATAAAAGGCCCAAAATGAAAAATGTAAAACAATTCAAACGAGATAATATAGCCTAGTAGGCGAAGTTGTCTAAAACGCTGAGCACAGATGTATTGTTGCTGATTTTGTCTCAACAACTTGAGTTTGAAGCCCGCTGCGTATATACAAATACTGATTTTTTTATACGTTGTGTGCTGTTGTATTTATAATAGTGTGTGGGAATGTGTGTGGATGTGTTTTATAAGTAAAAATACTGATCCCTTTTGGTGAATTACATTTCAGGAATTTGTATTTTGTAAAATGGATTTTTCATAGTTCAAAATATACAATCATACGCTTAAATTAATTTTTAGAGACAGAAAGGCAGTTATACTAGAATATACAAGTTTTTCAATAACTGTAATTAATAAATTATAGATAAAACTACTTAACTATGATTATTGTAATTAACATCAAATCACGTCTGTTATGGGAACACTTAAATATAAAATCTTGCAACCTTTGAAAAAAAAAATGTAATTGGTTTATATTGAGTGAAGTAAATATATATAATAATTTTAATTGGTTTATATTAAGTGAAAGAAATATATATTACTTTAATTGGTTTATACTGAGTGAAAGAAATATATATGATTATTTTCCAAAACTTTAATCACGATTAGACAAAGATGATGTAACAATTGGTAACGTTCATGCCTTCCAATTTGAAGATCAACATTCTGCCGTACCCAAATTTTTTCAATACTTAAGACTATTATACTTAATACCCTTTGTATGAGATGTCGTTAAGGAACCTGACTGTTGTTGCATACTATACAATGGCCTCTTGATGTCTTTTGTTTCTTTCTGAGACGTTGAGTTTCTTTTTCCCTGACCTATAACTCACATCTTTCATTTCTCTGGTGAACATGGAACAAGTAACTCAGTGAACTCTTTTAGTCGGTTCTTTTCGTCTTGTGTAATTATGGTTTGCATACTAGTATTTGTGTCCCTAGTACCGATCGGAGTAGTTAAATCATTTTAGTTTATTTTACAGTTCGTTTCATTGTTTTGCTTTTACCCAAGTATTCAAGCTAGGTTAGATGGATCACTGCATGAGCGCTCTTAAAACCTTGTAACCCCGCCACATACATGTAAAGGTTCCGTGTTGAAGGCCGTACTTTGACCTATAATGGTTTACTTTTACAAATTGTGACTTGGATTGAGAGTTGTCTCATTGGCACTCATACCACATCTTCTTATATCTACCTTAGATACCTGACCAAATATACGCACAGTTAACTTAAAAACTAGTACAAAGTCTAGTTTGATATTTAGAATAACAAAAACAAAAAATTGTCTACAATTTTTTAAAATGAGATTAAAAACCACAAAATACTTCAAATTAATGTAAATTAAAAATAAAGGCGTGTTCTTGTATCTGAAACATAAGCGTTCAATTTGTTTTTGAATGGAAAACAAAGGGTCTATTTTACTACGGGAATGAATTTACGTGGACAAATTTTAGTGAAATCAAATCCAGCAAGCATTACAAGAATTATATAAAATATTTTCCTTAAATGTATGTTTGATATATGAATACTGAAATATGTAGGGTGTGTTTCGTACATCAATGCGAGAGGAACACATCTGTTTATATGATACGACATATTAATTGAAAAAGGATATATTTGTGGGTTGCTTTGACAAAGGTTTAATGCATTATCAAATAAAATTCATGAGGAATTAAAAAATAAAGTGAAAAAGTGAACGGTGTATAATATTTATCTCGTAGATATTATATTCTCAGCTCAGTAGTTTTTTTTTAATTTAAAAAATCACGATTTTCCATATAGATTTGACAACAAAGTTGTACTCCTGACAGTGATTGATGTTGGTAATTTGCGCATTATATTGCCCTTCCGTAGCACTCAAGACCTGCTGGGATTTAGTTTTCTATGTAGTGTTTGGTAGAATCTTGTTTGTCAATTCGTCGTTTGTTTTTGTTTTTTTTTGCAATGGTGATGTTGGTTTTTCGTGAACTAGTGATTTTTTTCATTTTCCCTTTGGTGTCTTCTGCCTCTTTTTCAAGTTTTTCGTCTAATGGCATTTAATGCATTAAGAGTTCCCTACAACTTTCAGTGCTGTTGTGACTACAATCTGTTTTTTTATTGTATCTTTCCATTACAGTCTTGATGTTGTCTGCCTGTCTCACCAACTCATTGTGATGCCACGGTATAAATTTTTACGTTTTGCGATGTCTAGGTTTTCTTTCATAAACAGAACATTGCTTTATGCATAACATTAAAAACACCACTGAAATTTCATTAATTGATAAAAGTATAAATAAGAAGATGTGGTATGAGTGCCAATGAAACAACCCTCCATCCAAGTCACAGTGTATAAAAAGTAAACAATTATAGGTCAAAATACGGCCTTCAACACGGAGCCTTGGCTCACACCGAACAGCCAAGCTTTAAAGGACCCCAAAATGACTAGTGTAAAACAATTCAAACAGGGAAACCATTGTCTAATCTATATAAAATCGAGAAACACTATGAACCACACCAACAAACGACAACCACTGAACAACAGGCTCCTGACTTGTGACAGGTGCATACAAATGCAGCGGGTTTAAACGTTTTAACAGGCGCCAACAACACCAGCCCAGTAGTCAGCACTTCTGTGTTGACTGTGCCTTTGGTATCTTTCGTCTCTCTTTTATCATTTATATGGTAATAATTTTAAATTAACTGTTTACAGAAATTTTTGAATTTTTCGAAATACCAAGGATTTTGTACCTTAGGATTAGATTGCCTAAGTTAGGTGTATTTGGCAAAACCTTTCGGAATTTTGAGTCCTCAATGCTCTTCACTTTCGTACTTTGTTTGATCTTTTTACTTTTTTGATTTGACCGTCACTAATGAGTCTTCTGAAGACGAAACGCGCGTATGTAAAACATTTTATGCTTGATATATATGATGAGTTTATATACATTTTATATGTCTTGACCTCTAGTTCTCAAAGACAGACTGGAAGTTTTTCTTATTGCTCGCTATTTACTGTTTGTAAAGTGTTGATCGAACTACTTTTTCTGTTTTTGATTTGGCCTTCCGACTGTTATGTTTTGAGTGTCACTGGTTTATCTTTTGTAGATTAAACTCGAGTCTTGCCGTACCAAATTGAAACCTTGGTATCGTTCATGAATTTGTAAAGATTGCTTTAGGAATTGTGGGGGGAATACAACTGCCAGTGCTGTTTTTTTATATGGTGAACACGCAGTGATGTTTTTAATCTTTTGTAGTATTTATTGCAACTAACAAGAACCTGATATTATTTTTTGCTAGCTTTTGACTGATTATGTACTTTACAATAGTTCACATTATTTCGCATTTAATTGCTATTTCTGTTGTCTTTGTTTTAAAGGGTTCCGGTACAATCTTTTCTTAAAAGTTTCAAATATATTGAACCTTAAATATAGTTGCCATACAAGTAGGCGGCTCAGTGCCGTAAAACCCCGCCTTTTTGTTTAAGTGTCGTTATCCATTTATTCCATTACCTGTTGGTACATATATAAAGATGACTTGTTGTTACTTTAAAGACTTTCATACTTTTTCAGTCACAAGGATATTTAAGTTTGGTTTTCGCTTGTTTTTTTCTTTATTTTGTATACACTAAGAAAGAAATGTTGAATTCTCCAAGAATTCATTGTCTATATTCTTCAAACTTGTTTTCAGTGCAATTTGTATATGTTTGTTTACTTCCCTTATTTTTTCTGCATTTGAATTATACATCAAATTATCAAAAAATTCTTTCTTGAAATATTCTGTATTCAGTTTCACTTTATGCAATCATTTAATCGCGACAAGTGAATTATAGAAGAACACCAGCTTTTTAAGTAACCGTATTTTGTTACTACAACCGAAAATGTTTGTGTATTAATCAATCACTCCCATGTTTTGTTTTAATCATTTCAACTAAGCCCGTTTTATAAAAAGTAGCATATTGAATCAAAAGTTGCCCGACAGGAACTTAGATAAATCTAGCGTAAAATCACACAAAACAGATTTTTTCTTCAACAGAAAAATACGGACTTCACTAATAAACAATGTCTTAAACACAAATAGAATGAATTCGTATCTAAATGACCAGTTGCACGAAATTGCATAACTACTGAATGTTTTTAGTTGTAAGTTATCGTGACAAAGTTTCATTTGCAAAGACTCGCATATTACCCCTGTCGTTCTGAAAATGTTTATTTCTGTAGAAAAACAAATTAAATGTCGCATAGTTTAATTAATATCCCACCATTTCCTTGATATTGTTTTTATCTGCTGTTGCATTAAAGAAGTTTTGCAGACGTTAGATTTATCAAATTGTCACCCACAACTGTAGATATACTACATATAGCTTTATTTTTCATAAAAGTGCAATAGTTAACAACCACAATTACGTTTTCTAAATTAGTTCTAGTTACTATAATAAGATTAATCCGGATTTCAACACAGTTGTTTAATGTATTCAAACTGTTGTTAACAACATTTTTCACTGAGTGGGGAAATTAAGCGCGTGCGATTTTCTAAGCAACAAAAAAGAAATAAAATAAAATCACAAAATTTAATGTTTGTAGATTTGTAATTGTTGAAGGAAAAAACTTAATTTGGATAAACTGTACAGTGTGTTTACTTAAAAAAAAAACTTCCATAAATGCAAACTAGTTTATTTTTATTTTACTATTTAAGTCCTCGTAACAAAGTGTAATTTTATTAATTCTATTGCATTCATTTAAGAATTGAATGCTTCTTTTTGTAAATTTATTGGGGTGTAAAAGCGTTGACCAAAGTACATTTTGTATGAAGCGCTGAAGCGCTTCATTCTAAAAATGTGCGCACGGTCAACGCTTTTACAACCCTATAAAATTTCTAAAAGAAGCATTCAATACTTATAATTACATTTTTTTGCTAGGATCATGAAAACACGATTTCGTTCAAGTTTTTCTTTTATTTACCTGGTCACTTTATTGTGGAAGCTCGTGTCATCATGAATATTACATTTCATTTTGAAATGAAGGTTTATTTCAGAATAACGCGCGATTGATGTTAGCCAATCAAAATAACGTTTATATAATGAAACATACATGTAATGTAATTATATATTAGTAACAGGTCTGGTTTCTTTTTTTGTTACCTTTTTTACGACTTATTTGATTGGCTGAAATCCCGTTATATTGTGATTGACGCCAAAATAAAGACTTGTAAAGGTCGCCATTGATAGTTACATCGTTTTTCTGACCTTTAATATAGAAATTTGGAATAATGAAATATTTTACAAATCATAATAAAGCAAATATCATTACTACACAATGGTAAATTATAGACATTTCCAAAGAACATGAATGAAATTGACTGAATGGAGATGTCTATTTCAATATGTCTGAATTTTCTTGAAAATACCACAAGTACTTTAACATAAGTGCAAATCCGGTCATTTGCAAACATTTGCACTACAGGACTCATACTATTAAAGCTTAATTGCACTTTTATCTGACTATTCCTGTATTTCATCATAATATAATCGTGGTTTAAAATTATACCTTATTTGGAATAAATCAAGGAAAATGCAGATTACGAATTTTCAAAGTAAATTTATTACCAAACTGCACTATAGTTAAAAGGTTAAAGACATTACGTCAAGATTTGTGGCAAATAGCTTCTTGCACTATTTCACAAAATGAGTTTTTGAAATTGATACATATGGAATTGCATGTCATAAAATACTGACTAATGTTGTTGACACTACAATTCCAAAGAGGAAGTGTTACTTTAAGAAAAACTGGATAGAATGATAGCAGTTATATATAAATACAGAGAGATGCGGGGTATATGTCAATGAGACAACAAATCTGAGACAAAAATCATCAAAGGACATCTATGGAAACAAACAGTCATCAACGACAGACAGGTGTCTGCAATGTGTGAAGTTTTAAATCGTTCCATCGTCATGAAAATGCATGACATATTTGCCATTTGGCGTTAAGCAACAAAGAACCCATCAATCTAATCCGTTCCGAGTCTATAAAAGTTGTATATAAAAAACAGAAAAAAAAAATTAAGATCTGTCATCAAACCAAACTCTCCAAAAAAAAAAAAAAAAAACAAAACAAAAAAAATCCCAAAACAAAACATTACGATATCACTAACAACAACTAACAATTAAAGGCCCGACTTTAGACAAGAATATGAATATGAACCGGATTAAAATATATTGGCCAACAATTGTACTATTATTCCCGGAATACCAAACTGTTCCCTTTACTATAACATAATCCCCGAAGGTGTTCCCATAGACCAAAGTGAAAGAATTGAAAATTAATTAACAAAGTATCACTTAATAAGATGGACGAAGAGTACCCTGACGTAATCGAAAAATCGAGGTGAACGAAGAGTATCATGACGTTAAAGAAAAGCCGATCGAAAACTGATTACTGATTTTCTCTGTCGTGGTCTCTTTAATATGATAATGATGATACACAACTACCTGTAATGATATCTTTTCAGGTTTTAATTGTGTTGATGTTACTGTATCATTGACGTATATGTCACATATTTATTAATTATAACATGTCCTTTTCCATATCGGCCCTGGTATCATCCCGAGGCTCCCATATTAGCCCAAGACGCTATCCGAGGGCTCATATGGGTTGAGGGATGATACCAGGGCACATATTGAAAAGGACATGTTATAGTCTATTTATCACATATTATACCAATGTATTAAACAGAGAAATAATTTTATTATTCCGTCTAGCAAGAACATACATTTGTTGTCCTCCATTGAAATTGCTTCATTATTACGAAGCTCCCCAATCGTTCAAATTTATAGTACTTGAATATTATAATGTCAATGTCAGATTGTCTTTTAGTATTAGTGTTATTTATTTCTTTGATAAATTCTGTTGTCATTTTAATCGACGTTTCCCGTCCGTCATTGTTGTTCCGAACGTTTATGACGTCATAACAGGACACAATTACTGGTTATTTGCCCCAGACAGGAATATGATCAGGGCAAATTTGCGGTTATTGCATATGCAAAACCCAATATTTTTCATAACAAATATGTGATAAATGTTTATACATATATGTATATATAATGGTATAAAAAAGGATCTTCATATTTATTTTAGCCGGATAACAGTTTTGATTCGAGCACTATTGATGCAGACGAAACAACGTAGGCTTATCATTGAATATTATTTTTATCGGTATAAATATTGATTTTGTTATAAATAAAAATAAAAACCAAACTAAATATTATTGTTATACACATTTGTACATTCACGATCCTGCAATCTGTCGATACCTATATTTTGGCATTGCGCAAGTTCATGTTTTTCTCTGACTATTAATGACATCTTTACACTAATTCAATTGGATGCTGGATGCGTACTGATTGATATTTTAATCTTAGATACACAATTTTTTTTAAAGTTGTTATTGGCTTTGAACTAGTATTCATTAACTACGAGTACTCTCAGATCTTGTCTTTTTCTTTTTTGTTATTTTTTTTTTGTGTGCTTTGTATCGATCTGATGAGTTAAGCCTTTTCAACTGATTTTTATAGTTTGTTCTTATATTATACTGTTACCTGTTCCAGGTAAGGGGAGTGTTTGGCGACAGCAAACATGTTTAACCCCGCTACATTTTGTATGTGGCTGTCCCATGTCAGGAGCCTGTAATTTTTCCCGTTTAAATTATTTTACAGATGCCATTTCAGGGCCTCTTATAGTTTACTATGTGTTATGGGTTTTGCTCATTGTTGAAGGTCGTACGGTTACATAGACAATAAATGTTTTGTGTCTTTAAATATCAGCTGTATTTGTACGAGGCTAAGAAACAGATGTAATGCGAGCATCAGCGAGCTATTACTCCTGTTTCGAGCCGAGTACAAAAAAAATAAAATCACAAAAATACTGAACTCCGAGGAAAATTCAAAAAGGAAAGTCCCCAATCAAATGGCAAAATCAAAAGTTCAAACACATCAAACGAATGGATAACAACTGTCATATTCCTGACTTGGTACAGGCATTTTCTTATGTAGAAAACAGTGGATTGAACCTGGTTTTAAAGCTAGCTAAACCTCTCACTTGTATGAACAAATGCAACTGATATATTTTAAAGACACTAAACAGTTATTGTCTTTATCTTGCAATTAATTTTGTACATTTTTCCCCATCCCAATCGTTGAATTTGTTTTTGAATGAAATCGACATGATTTAAACGCGGACCGCAATGAGGACCCCAAATTGAACTGTGATGTAAACAGTAATTTGAACGTAACCGTACGCTCGCAACAGAAGCAGGATACTAGGAGACTATAAACGTCTAGCATACGTTTATCGCTTCGTGTTATCTGTACACCTGTATTTGTATAGTAGATAGGTCGATTGCAGGATAAACATATACCTAAAGTTGTCAAGTTCTTCGTCATTTAGTAGGAAGAGAGTTGTCAACAATACCACATCTTGCTATTTTTATACATGTATTATGTATACGAAACTTATTTAGTCTTATGTTTACCAAACTTATGTAGTCTATATATGTCTGGTATACCAAATATGAGCCTGGTATCTTTGGTGAGTTTTGACATCAAAATTACTAAAAAAAACATTTTTACTTCCAGTCCTTAATTCTCTGTACAGGTTTAATGCCTTTTTATATGATTAAGTGATATCATCCATTGTATACACGTAAGAAAATGTGGTAAATGGGAGATAGTTCACCATTGACACAAAAAACTCAGAGACATTTAGAGATCAGCATAGTTATTGAACAATCGACAAGTGTATATACTGTGTGTCAAGCTCTTTATCTCCTCGATTCAAGAAAGTTGTATCTAAATGTAACTGACTTTCAAAGATTTCTCATCAACATCATACAATGTATTCCCTAAATGACAAAAAATCATTAGGATTTAACAAAATGCAATCTCCGTATTCAATATGGACAAATTCTAATACCAACAAATCGTAAAGTTCAACTGCAGTTGTTAAATTTTTGGATTACATGGATAAAGAGAGGTGCGAGCGATTGAGCTTTTTTGACTGAAAACAAAGAGATTAAAGGTCGAAGACGGATGTCTAAAAAACAATAGTCATTCAGCAGTATGTTGTTAATGAATATCAATTTTGATTTTATCATAAAATCAATAAAATAGCATTTCTATCTTTCAAATGAATGCTATCTTATTTTTCATTTATATCCTTACACAAGTAATGAAAATTTTTCTGTATGTTCCTTTCCCAAGGAGCCTGTAATTCAGAGGTTGTCGTTTTTTGCTGTATACATGTATCATATTAAATATACCAAAAAATCCATTGTCAACATAATATTATGTAGATGTCGTTTGTTGCTGTAGATCATATTTGTTTTCCGTTTATTGTTTGGTACGCAAATCATGCCGTTAGGTTTTTCGTTTTAATTGTTGTACATTTGTCATTTAGGGGCCTTTTATAGCTTGCTATGTGGTATGGGTTTTGTTCATTGTTGAAGGCCGTACGGTGGCCTATAGTTGTTAACTTCAATGCCATTTTTTCTCTGGTGGAGGGTAGACTCACGGGCAATCATACCACATATTATTATTTTTATATTTGCGAAATATACTTTTTTTGTCCATCAGATTGTTGCGGAGACATTTCCTTTCTAACTAAAAATGATTTCCCATACAAATCACAAGAAAATAAAACCCGTGATAACTAAGATCAGCTTGGTGTGTCCAAAAAAAATGTCCCTGTGTGAAATAGTATCTATACATAACAGTTAACTCATAATAGATACCAGGCTTAAAACAACATGTTGTTGATTATTTTTTAGAGTTTTGCCATAAATCATCTTTATTTTGTATCAAACATTGACCATAGGTTAAAAGGCTTTTAGCTCTCATCATGTCTTTATATCACCTATAACTTTTACATTACTTATTTCATAATATTACCTACCAATTAATAAAACATCGAAATAATAACTTCCATATTACTGTTTGACTTAAAATGAATCAAAACGTTAATAGTATTATATCAGACAATTTGGATCAAAGGAAACAAAACTGCCAATCACAAAGTAAATAATTGTAATGGGATTATTCATTATAAAATACAGCAGTTGATTTCAGCTTTATTTCTGGTTAATTGTTGCTACCCTCTGCCTTTTAGTCTTTTATTTTTTATAATTTCTACGGTTTATTTACGGTTCACTAACATTTTGCTTTCTTCAGTTTGATGGTGATGACGAACAGTTTGATATTTGGAGAATTATTTTTTTCATATATCCGCCTTCTGTGTTTTCCTGATATTATTCCACTCATTTCAATTGATGAATTGCTTGCATATTTTGAAGACTAAAATGTCGATATTTTGGAATTATTCAACTGTAATTTAGAAATGAGAATATTTGGTGGAAAATTATGCTAAATTCTTCGAAACCGTTACAGCTTTAATTTTAAGAAATAATTAATAGAAAAATGAAAATGGAGAAATATATGAAAAAAAAAAAATGTTTGAAAGAAGAACAACAATAAAATGAAGATTGAAAACCCGTAAAAATTTACAACTTGGTGATTTTATACACAGGGATATTATTTTCCTTTGATGGCGATGAAGTAATCTCGGAGATCAGATGTAACGTATTCAAATGACGGCATAATCCAACATTGGAATGTTCTATGACGAGTCTTTGAAATGTACATCCTAGCGCTCACATCAACACGTTATTGTTATAGACAAGCTTATGTCACCAGCATGTTCGATTAACATTTACAGGTGAATATCCTGTAGCAGTCGCCGTACACCATTAATCCTTTATTGTCTATACAATCAATTTCAGTTTACTTTATTGAAGAGATTACTTGTGTAGATGATTGAAAGAAAACTCCAGTCTATTATCCTAAAGCGACAAGAAATTGATGTAGTATTTTCGAGTGCACTTAGCAGTTTAGTTGAAATATTTCATTAATCAAATTGATATCTTTAGAAAACAATATGATCTAGAGAGGCATTCTAAAACAGAAAGTTTAGTGAAGGGGCCAATTTAGAGTACACTAAATAATTGATCAAACTGGTGCAATGTAGAAAACTTTCGGATTTTAAAATGTTAAATTGTTTGCATCGGATGAAAAGCAACACCATCTATGGTAAGTTAGCATGATTTTTTTTTTAAATTCAGCGAAGACTCTGAATCGTAAATAATAGTTGAATGTTAATTAGGAATAATAATTAAATTAGCATGATATAATTTTTTAATTGATATTTGAAAAAAGAGGGAAATGCTATCAAGTGGGAAATCGAAAACCATGTCCAATTTGAAAACGGACAATCCAATTAGAAAACGGACAACACCATTGCAAAAACGACAGACGAAGAAAAGACAACAGTCCACAAAACACCACACCGAAAGCAACAGATTGAGCAACACCAACTCCGCAAAAAAACTAGGGATGAAGTCGGGTGGTCCGGAAAGGTCAGCACTTCCAGTATTGTTTGAATAAAAATGCATTTGTCGAATATGCATACCACAATGTACTTATTTCACAGTACTACAGTTTCATTTTGTATATTAGGTTAATTAGGGGGAGAGTGTGACAGTGGCCAGTCCCTCCATTATGCCTTGTTTTTTTTCAGTCTTTTTAGGAAATTTTACATAATTTTGACTTGTAATAACCCCCTTATTTCTCAATGGTCCCCTTCCTTTTTTAAATACCTGGATGAGCGTCTGTGCATATACATGTAGTCATGTACATATTTCCTCAAAGCTTTTCCGCAATAAACATAATCAATCATTATGATTTATTACTTATACATGTGTTTCAAAATTTCAAATGAAAATTTTCATTCTAGGAAGTGTTTTTTTTTTGTCTGAAACATACGCATGACATTTTTATCGATTAAGAAAAAAAAAGACGATACGTCAAACATCTTGAATATCATAGCAAATTTATAGCAAATCATAGTTTTTTGTATCAACCTTAGAAATATTTACACTACACAAATAAACTCAGCTTTGTCAATGTAAATTATTTGACAGATGTCAACATTCTTACAAGCCTGAGTTTTGGCAGCGTCACTTTTCTTTACAACTAACCATTCAACAGAACGCGTCTGTAGAGAATCGTGAATATGATTTGCATCCAATTGTTATCTGCTGTAATATGAATACCCACTACATGTAACGGTGAATCGCAGTTTTTATTTCGAACAACATATTGTTAATCCTTAAAGGAAAAGCTAGCACACCTCAGGTATATCAGGCAAAGCCTTTCAGAATGTTCGGCCTTCAATGCTCTTCGTACTTTATCTGGCCTTTGAAATTTTTTTTATTCTAGCGTCATGAGTTTTTTGTAGACGAAACGGACGTCTGTCTTGCGTATACAATTATAATATAAAAAAAAGGGAGATGTGGTATGATTGCCAATGAGACAACTATATCCACCGAAGTTCAAATGAAGTGGATGCAAGCTATTATAGGCAACCGTACGGCCTTCAACATTGAGAAATACCCTTACCGTATAGTCGGCTATAAAAGGTCCCGACATGAAAAAAATATATTGCAATTCAATTGAGAAAACTAATGTCCTAATACATAACAAAACAATTTACGAAAATCAAATATGACAAACATGAACCAACGACAACCACTGAATTACCCGCTCCTGACTTTGGACAGGCACATATAGAATGTGGCGGGGCTAAACTAGTTTGCTGGCGCCAAACCCTCCACCTAACCATGGACAGTGGTGTAACAGTACAACATAAGATCAAACTATAAAAATCAGTTGAAAAGTGCTTAACTCATCAGATCGATACAAAGCAGAAAACAACTAACGAAAACATAGACCGAACGTGGCAGCGTATCTATACATCCCACAACAAAAAAGACAATAAGTACAGATCTGAGAGTATTTGCAGTTACTGACAGCTAGTTCAAAGCCAATAACAACTAAAAAAGTCATGTATCTAAGACTAAAATATCAATCAGTACACATCCAACATCCAATGGATTTAGAGTAAAAGCGTCATTAACATTCAGAGAAAACATGACCTTGTGCAATGCCAAAATATAGGTATCGACAGATTGTAAAAGTGTGAATGTGCATATGTGTATAACAATAATATTTAGTATGGTTTTAAATTACTGATAACAAAATCAATATTTATAGCAATACAAACAATATTCAAAGATTTAATTACAGTGTTGAATAGGTTACCTTTTAGAATAAGTTTATTTAAAGGATTGATAAGTTTACACGGATCGTATCTAAATTTGCGGAATTGGTAAACAACATCACAGTAAAAATTAAAATGTGCTATTCCATTTGAAATAATTTTTCTACAGGTAAAGCCAAACTTGCAAACAAAAGCTTTGTATCTATGAAAGGCTGGTATCTTTTTTTTAAATAGTCGATGTCCTTTAATTCCAGTGACACTTAGTCTAAATTGCACAATCTTGGAAAGACAATATTACCTGCAATTCCAACACATCATCAATTCTAGATAAAAAGTTTATTAATGCATAGCGTTACAAGATAACACTTAACGGTAGAATTATTCAATTTTGATTATTGGATTCTTTTATATGATAATTTTATATTATTTGTTAGAAGCGCCCAAATATGTTGAATTAAATGACCTTAAAATTGGACCGAAAACGACTGATGATCGTTGTAGCACGCTTTCATGTTATACGTATTAGTAGTGCGAGGCTTGGAATCGTTCTTGGGATATGATTTCAGATTTCGGAAACAAAGAGTAAATTTAGAAATCAATGTTTTAATTTGCAATGTGTTTTAAAAAGCATAAAAGTTTGCACAAAGTACAAGAACAATACTCCCCAGTGCTGATGAATTATCTTTGGTTGCTTTCATATGCAATGGGTTGCTTTGATACAAAATGAAAGTATACGACGGAATCAAATGATTCGTATTTCAGCCAATAAAAGATCAGCATTTTTATGAATTGAACACCTACTGTAAATATTGGTCAGTAAAAAGAATAATATTACAAATGCAATACAATTCTTTAAAAGGGGTTTTCCATAGTTGTGACGATCCGTGTCATTGATATTCAATAGCTGACATTTCTAGTATCTATTATATTTTAATTCGTACTAAAATTTACGTGGATTCATTTGTATTAATCGATCTGTATAGGTAGGCATTTGGGTTAATAGTTCTCTGCTATTAGAGCCATTATTGGCTGTGGGTTTGAACGGAGAGCAGCTGGCTTTTATGGACAAAAGAATTATATTTTTTTCACAAAATGCATAAACGCAAGCATTATTCCTTATTCGATAAAACACCTGTTGCTTACACCAAAACTTCAAATTCATTCTTTTATTTTCCATTTTAGTACTGATTTTTATGTAGTACATGCACACAAAAAAGTCGAACTATGTCAGCATAAATTCAATGAGCTTGACATTTATCGTGCACTCTTAAAATCCTGGAATTAAATCTTTACAATTTACTTTCAGGAAATGCTTTTGTCAAAACCACGAACTGGTTGCTCTAAATTTATTTGTTGGCAACTTTTCTTTTGTCGATTGAATTATTGAATTACATGACAGTTTAGCTAATACAATTATTTTGCAGACAATTATTTCGTTCTTAAATCAGTGACAAATAAATCTGTTGACTTCCAACAACAATAAATATTGGCCTTACATGCTGTGTTAATTCTTCATTTATTTTCTAGCCATTATGGTGCATGGCGTCTTTATTTTGGTATCGTTGATATCAACTGATTTTGTACATAATTAAATACCTCTTAGTCAAGGTCACTGCTGGTCAACCGCATATTCCTGAGGGTAACACAAACCCGATATACTTTTGATATTGATACTTGAGAATAGCTCAGCTGTTAAAAAGATTTAAAATTTGTTAAAACCTAAGTATTCTCTCAATGTGTTTAATAGCTGATTTTTGCGTCTTGTTTTGTCTTAAACTCGTTTTTTTGCTCCTTAATCTTTTATATACTTTCAGGTTCCTCATAAATATATTTTAGAAGAGCCCATATGGCAGATCAAATAACGTTCGATGTACTAGATAATTATCTTCTTGTTTTGTGGATAAGGGCCATTCTTTTTCCGTTTAAAACAGCTAATTGGCATATCTCGTCATCACAGAATTTATGTTTCAATATCAGTTTAACGACAATTGTTGTCGACGATAAAAAAATATTGTGCCAGAAAAGGGACGATGCTGCTTTTCACGCCTTTCACTTGAATATGGCAGCTGTTTTTCACTTGTTCCGTTGATTGATATGGTTAATTTTGTAAGTTTTTATGGAATTCCCCTTTTTTGAATTTGCCTTGGAGTTCGTTATTTTTGTTATAGTTTTTGGTAATGTGTTCCCTGTAAATTTAGTGTCCAGAATTTCACTATAAGATATATTTTGATGCATAGTCAAGACGTGTCATTGTTCTCTGTATTTTATCTATAAGAGTCATTTCTAACTTAAGCAATGATGTATTTTAACAATTAAAGTTCAGGAAAGTTTTTCCTTTATGAATAAACCTTTCAAAACAAGACACGCATGGACTCTCAAAACAAGATACACATGGAAAACTTCATGCTTTATACGTTTTGGTAAAAGAAGATATAAAAGGAGACTTATCTCTTATAGGAAGCTAACTAAGAAACAGCTCAAATTATACTCAACATACAGACTT
This sequence comes from Mytilus coruscus, assembly GCA_017311375.1. Taxonomy (NCBI): domain Eukaryota; kingdom Metazoa; phylum Mollusca; class Bivalvia; order Mytilida; family Mytilidae; genus Mytilus; species Mytilus coruscus. The sequence continues at coordinate 60,917,320 of CM029600.1, forward strand.
CTTAGGAACCATGGTATAGAAAAATGACTAACATAAAATTTCAGATACAACAATTAAAATGCACGGGGATACAAAGAAGCTTTTATAATGTATCTGAAGATGCCGAAAAAGAAACAAAAATGCCGAGTTTGCAGGTTTTATAGAAATTGAAATATATCTAATAAAAGTCGGATTTGAATCTTTAATCTAAACGATTAGTGCATGTGCATATCTTTGTTGATAATTTCGATGGAACATTGCATTTTAATAGCTGCATGGATTAATTTATATTAACTAATAGGTCTGTAAGATTACAACAGGGATTACTGCCAAGTTTCTCAGTTGCACATACAGTAAGCAATACTTTAAATTCTTTTTTTTTATAAAATCGATTCCATGAATATATTATAGACGCAACTAGATCTTTGTCCCGTTTTCTGATTTGATATTGCACCAATTAGTGGTTCGGAAATCATTTTTTGGCATTGAACTCCAGATATTTGCACCATGAGGCCTTGACTTCAATTTTGGTTATTAGAATTGAAATATAAAATTTAAAAGGTCGTGACTTTTTATCAAATTTTAGATATTATTCCTTGTGTAATGTAAAATTGAAAATGTAGAAAATCAGGAAGGCATTTATTAGTTCAATTGTACAACAAAACTTCAGGATACTAAAGAATACTTGTCGTTTGCATATGCGTGTCATTTACAAAAAGTTATGTATCCGTTTAAATGCTAAAGAGTTGCATATAATTTTTAAAATATGTGCATGTATATTACAATTTTTTTTAAAGAAACAATATTTGCAAAATTTTGCACTTTGGTTTAAATCAGTTGACAAATGTGTGCCGTGAAGCTGTCAACTGTGGTTGACGGTACTGTAGCAATTGGTAGCAAGTTTCACTAAATGATGGTGTGTGGAAAATGGCCATTTTTTAGGTTTCCTTTATAGTTTTTGTTAGTATATCAAGGCCGTGAATATCTTTTTTTTTTTTAAATATAATTAGTTGGGTTTTAAGGTGGCTTCCAGTTTATCTAGGTAGTTGTAAGTTATTCATCATATTTGTTACACTATACTAGTGTTAGTGTAGCATTACACATGTTTCTAGCTGCTGTTCTCTGAACCATTTCTATATAATGTGTAGTATCTTTAGTGTGCGGTCCCATAAACTACATCTATATACAATAAAATTGAGAATGGAAATGGGAATGTGAGACAACAACCCGACCACAGAACAGACAACAACAGAAGGTCACCATAGGTCTTCAATACAGCGATAAACAAGTTCCTAGCTGGCCCCTAAACAAATATATATACTAGTTCAGTGATAATGGACGTCATACTAAACTAAATTATACACAAGAAACTAAAAGTAAAATAATACAAGATAACAAGGCCAGAGGCTCCTGACTTGGGACAGGCGCAAAATGCGGCATCTATAAACATGTTTATGAGATCTCAACCTCCCCTATACCTCTAGCCAATGTAGAAATTGTAAACGCATAACAATACGCACATTAAAAGTCAGTTAGATCCGAGTCCGATGTCAGAAGATGTAACAAAGAAAATAAACAAAATGACAATAATACATAAATAACAACAGACTACTAGCAGTTAACTGACATGCCAGCTCGGACCTCAATTAAACTGATTGAAAGATTATGTCTTCATCATATGAATATCAGGCACAATCCTCCTTAGTTTAGTATCATACCATCATAAAATATATGAGAAGAGCATAACCCGTGTCATGCCAACAACTGGTTTTAAATAAATGGTTTAGTTCCGATGCAAAGACCCTATAAGTGAATCAATATTAAAGCCATAATATGCAATCTTTAATGACCTGACAACAGTATCGTAACTATATCCCTTCTTAATAAGTCTATTTAAAGGTTTTGTTAGCTTCTGTGAGGTGAATACTGACATTTTAGTGCTTTATAAAGAATATTACCATAAAAGATTGTGAAATACCTGAACGTATATACAAGTCTGCATGTTGAGCTATATTTACGAATGATGTCCTTATACCGATGATAAAATTTAGTAAATGTTTCTGACTAGTTTGTGATATCGAAAACCCTGGTGTAATAATTTTCAGTAATACATAAATTAGATCGTTAAAATCTGAAACGTTGTTACATACACATCGAATCGTACAAGTTGAGATATATACTATTGCTTGGTGACGGTCACCATCTAAAATGGATAATTAACGATAGGAAATGAAAATCATCTCTTTATCATAAATTTTGTATTAAGCTTTCCGTTAATGATATGGATATCAAGATCGAGGAAAGGGCAGTGGTCATTGTTAGTATTAGCTTTATTTAAAGTAAGTTCAACAGGATAAATTTCTTTAGTATACATACTGAAGTCGTCATTATTGAGAGCCAATATATCATCCAAATATCTGAAAGTATTATTAAATTTTGTATCAGATGTTGTTTGATGGGTCTTTGCTGATTTTAGTCATAAATTGTAACTCATAGCTTGGTACAGGTCCCATAAACACATATATCCCATTGAGTTTATAACTGACTATATACAAGTTTAGATCTGACTATTGCTTGGTACGGTCCCATAAACTACATCTATATACAAGTTTAGATCTGACTATTGCTTGGTACGGTCCCATAAACTACATCTATATACAAGTTTAGATCTGACTATTGCTTGGTACGGTCCCATAAACTACATCTATATACAAGTTTAGATCTGACTATTGCTTGGTACGGTCCCATAAACTACATCTATATACAAGTTTAGATCTGACTATTGCTTGGTACGGTCCCATAAACTACATCTATATACAAGTTTAGATCTGACTATTGCTTGGTACGGTCCCATAAACCACATCTATATACAAGTTTAGATCTGACTATTGCTTGGTACGGTCCCATAACGGTCCCATAAACTACATCTATATACAAGTTTAGATCTGACTATTGCTTGGTACGGTCCCATAAACTACATCTATATACAAGTTTAGATCTGACTATTGCTTGGTACGGTCCCATAAACCACATCTGTATACAAGTTTAGATCTGACTATTGCTTGGTACGGTCCCATAAACCACATCTGTATACAAGTTTAGATCTGACTATTGCTTGGTACGGTCCCATAAACTACATCTGTATACAAGTTTAGATCTGACTATTGCTTGGTACGGTCCCATAAACTGCATCTGTATACAAGTTTAGATCTGACTATTGCTTGGTACGGTCCCATAAACTACATCTATATACAAGTTTAGATCTGACTATTGCTTGGTACGGTCCCATAAACTACATCTATATACAAGTTTAGATCTGACTATTGCTCTATATACAAGTTTAGATCTGACTATTGCTTGTTACGGTCCCATAAACCACATCTATATACAAGTTTAGATCTGACTATTGCTTGGTACGGTCCCATAACGGTCCCATAAACTACATCTATATACAAGTTTAGATCTGACTATTGCTTGGTACGGTCCCATAAACTACATCTATATACAAGTTTAGATCTGACTATTGCTTGGTACGGTCCCATAAACCACATCTGTATACAAGTTTAGATCTGACTATTACTTGGTACGGTCCCATAAACTACATCTGTATACAAGTTTAGATCTGACTATTGCTTGGTACGGTCCCATAAACTGCATCTGTATACAAGTTTAGATCTGACTATTGCTTGGTACGGTCCCATAAACTGCATCTGTATACAAGTTTAGATCTGACTATTGCTTGGTACGGTTCCATAACGGTCCCATAAACTACATCTATATACAAGTTTAGATCTGACTATTGCTTGGTACGGTCCCATAAACTACATCTATATACAAGTTTAGATTTGACTATTGCTTGGTAAGGTCCCATAAACCACATCTGTATACAAGTTTAGATCTGACTATTGCTTGGTACGGTCCCATAAACCGCATCTGTATACAAGTTTAGATCTGACTATTGCTTGGTACGGTCCCATAAACTACATCTGTATACAAGTTTAGATCTGACTATTGCTTGGTACGGTCCCATAAACTGCATCTGTATACAAGTTTAGATCTGACTATTGCTTGGTACGGTCCCATAAACTACATCTATATACAAGTTTAGATCTGACTATTGCTTGGTACGGTCCCATAAACTACATCTATATACAAGTTTAGATCTGACTATTGCTCTATATACAAGTTTAGATCTGACTATTGCTTGTTACGGTCCCATAAACTACATCTATATACAAGTTTAGATCTGACTATTGCTCTGTATACAAGTTTAGATCTGACTATTGCTCTATATACAAGTTTAGATCTGACTATTGCTCTATATACAAGTTTAGATCTGACTATTGCTTGGTACGCACTGGAATTGTTGTCTTTGTTTGATATTTTTAGATTTATTTTAAGGAATCATAAGAATTTATTTCCGTTTAATATAAAAGAGAGGCGAAAGATACCAAATGGACATTCAAACTCATAAGTCGAAAATAAACTGACAATGTCATGGCTAAAAAAGAAAACAAGACAAACATACAAACAACAGTACACAAAACACAACATAGAAAACTAAAGACTGAGCAACTTAAACCGCACCAAAAACTGGGGATGATCCCAGGGGCTCCCGAAGGATAAGTAAATCCTGCTCCACATGTTGCACTCGTCGTGTCTCTCATGAAAGTACAAACCCGGTGATAAGTCTAATTCGGTAGGTCACATTCGGGGAAAAGGGGACGGGATTGTAGTTACGACAATTGGAACATGTATTTCATATTGTAAGTTTAGATTTGATTTTAAAGTTAGGCCCATATATTTAGCAGATGAAACGGATTTAAGAATTGGAGTATGCAGGACGTATTCGTGCATATATGGTTCTTTTATGATATATTGTTAATTTGGTACACTTGTCTAGGTGGAAAGCAATATGCTAATCTTCTTCGGCACTGGTGTAGGGAAATACCGTCTATTACAAATTTCGTGTTCTATCGAATCTGTAAAGTAGTCGTTGATAAGGAACTTTATCAAAAGCCTTTACAAAGTCATTAATGATTAGGTCAGTTTGCATGTTACGATTATCACTAGATGCTAGCTCTTGGATGAAGTCAATCAATTGTGATTCACAGGGTCATTTTGTTTTCTAAAACTATGTTGTAGTTACTTAAAGCAATTTTTTTCCTAGATGCGACATTAATATGTTTTTACTTGTGATGATGTGTGCCATGACCTTACAGTCTAACAACATATATATGTTAACGATATAGATCTGTAATGTACAGGTTTATATTCCCCTTTTTTTAAATGCCGGTGCACGTTTCCGTGTTTCCAATCTTTATGTTTCACCTGACAATTGATTTACTGGATAGTATTGTAAGTATTAGTGACACTTGCTCTTTTAATTATTCATGTACTCTACCATTTATATTATCAGGTTTCATACATCATGTACATATAGAATCATGCGAGTTCATAGCTCTCTGAAAAGATATACTAGTTTTTGCTCAGAACTTTTATTCTCTTATACGGATTTTTTGGTCAAGAGGACAAAATGTTCTCTCATTTGCAGTGTATTTCTTACCGCCTGTTTTTGAACTTTTTTCTTACATTACTAAAACTTACTATCATCAACGGCTTAGATATTACAAAAAGAAAATAAGATACGTAAAGGCTATAAATAGAATAACACATTTCATATTGTTGATCTTTTTACTCTGAATAAAGAACGAAATAATCAATTGTTCTTTTAGCTTAATTGACAATTAATTCTGTTAGGATATGAAACACAAGGAAGATATATCAGCCAATAAATAGATTCATACGAGTCGGTCATGCTCTCGACAGAGCAATTTGAGTGAATAAATTGTGAAATTCAATTTATGTTGTCATGTTTTAAATTTTTGTATATCCTTAAAAGATTGAATTTTCTATTCATGTGGGCTAAGGTTGATCCAGCTAGAGTCCATGATACTTTAACATTAACAAATGCAAAATTTGTGCAGATCGGATGTCTAGGAGAACATCTAAAAGCAGATCGTATGTCTAGCGAACATCTAAAAAGCTGTTTCAGTTTGATTTATCAGGGAAATTCTTTTTCTTTATTTATCATTTCATTCCTGTTGTTTTATTATTTATTGTAATTATCACATGCTGAGTTTCGAAATTGGTTTTCAGCAATTTCTAAATGTTCGTTGGCAAATTTCTTATTTTAAAACTTTTAAATTTTAATTTGAATTAAATGAAGTCATTATGAGAGAGATAAGTGCATTTAGAATTAAAACCTTTTACTTAAGATCCATTTTAAAAGATGCTCTCTAGTAGCGTGACGACATGATCTGATTCTTTACAAACAGATTTACTTCAATGTTTTGATCACTATTAGAGAGTCACTAAAATTTTGCAATACTATACATTCTACTCTACTTTTCCTCGTTCTGGATTGAAAGATCATTGTATATACAATTTGTTTACTCGTCAGTCAAGAACAATCATGCTGGACACTGACGATCGACACTTACTCCAAGAACAAAATATTTGTAGCATTCAAACAGACAGTTGGTATTTTAATTTGTAACTTTTGAACAATTTCTCAAAGGGATTATGAAAAAGAACTGCTGAAGTTATTACCCGTCATAAATTCTACTATATACCTACACTGATCTGGTATATACATTATATGTGACAGTGTTTCAGTTGTGTAGATAGTGTAAAAGAGGGACAAAAGATACCAAAGAAACATTCAAACTCATAAGTCGAAAATAAACTGACAACGCCATGGCTAAACAAGAAAAAGACCAACAGACAAACAATAGTACACAAAACACAACATAGAAAACTAAACAATGAGCAACACGAACCCCACCAAAAACTAGGGGTGATCTCGACAGTGTAAACTTCGACAAATATAGATTAACCAGAGTCAAATTCATGTAATATTTTCGAAATTTCGGTTTAAGCTTATTTTGACGATTTGATTTCACATGTATTTTTTATTTTTGGTTTCTCAAACTTTTGGTCCGAGCTTTCGAGGTGAAGATTTTCAGGACTGAAAATGCAGTTTATATGATTTTGATTTTAAAATGCAACTAAAAGACACAAATGACGGGGAACTGTTGGTTTCTTACAGTATAAACTGCTTGCTATATATATAGTCATGGCTCCGTTACACACCCGTTTTGTTTATACTGTTTCCCCTTGTATTCATATATTTGGCTTTAAGGATATTTTATTCTTTAAGTGTTAATTTGGAATCAAAAACGTTTCGAAATCATCAATTTTGTAAAACTCGATGAAGTCATTTTGATAACACATTTTCATGTTATGTCACTTTTTATAAACCTGTAGATAAAGTAGTTTTTTTCGATAGAACGATCGACTACATGTGCACAAGTCTTTATTAATTGCATACCAAACATTGATTAAAATGTGTTGTTATTTTCCGTATGTCATATTTTTAAAATTTTTGCCGAAGTTTAAATGTTTTACCCTTTTTTTTTGCTTTTAAGCAGTCAAAGCAACATTTAAATAAAGGAAAAAAAATGCTTATTAGCTCCAGAAAAGTTAGCTTGAAAATGTTTGTATCAGTCATCTTTGACATGTACAGGAACACGGAATATAAATTTTTGGTTTTATTTTGAAGACTATTTGAATTATTTTTTTTATTCAACTAAGTGTTGAACTATTTTGACATGAATTTGAAATACCGAGCTAATTCGTGTTCATTCTGAGATATCATTTGTTGTTGAGGTATGCATGTATTTGGCAGAATTTGAAGGTTAATGTGTTTTGTAAGAACGATCGATTCCTTCATTTTCCAGAATGCGCTTTACTTATTGAATACCAATGTAACACTTTACTATCTCAACAGATTTTTTAGATACTGAACATATGTTCCTTTTTGTTGTTTACACCCTTTTTTTTATTGTAGTGCATCATTAAATTTGTTTGCTTATTTTTCCTCAGAACATTTCTAAAGTATGTCTATTTAAAATGTAAAACTATTTTATCTTATCTTTCTATCTCTCACTTTCGATATCTTGGTAGTCTAATAGTAGAGTATTCAAGCTACCGAGCTAAATTATCGACTAAACAATATTTATAGAATTGATTGATTGATTGATTGATTGATTGAGAGAGAGAGAGAGAGAGAGAGAGAGAGATATCCCCTTTTTTAGATTGTTTTGTGTGGGGGTGGTTCGTGTTGCCCAATCTTCTGCAGCTGTCTGTCACTTTTTTCAGTATATTTCATATATTTTCTTTATACAAATGTTGACAGAATGAGCTCACTGTCGTCTCTGTTGTTGACAGAATGAGCTCGCTGTCGTCTGTTTTTGACAGAATGAGCTCGCTGTCGTCTGTTGTTGACAGAATGAACTCACTGTCGTCTGTTGTTGACAGAATGAGCTCACTGTCGTCTGTTCTTGACAGAATGAGCTCACTGTTGTCTGTTGTTGACAGAATGAGCTCACTGTCGTCTGTTTCATCGTCTGATGGTTTTGCTTTTACAAAAAATGTATAACTTTATGAAATGATAACTAATGTAAAATTGACAAACGACTGGAAACAGAGGATGAGTGAAAAAAAAGGAGAGAAAACTTGATGGAGCAAATGAAAAGAAATATCTATCATACATATGTCCGACTTTGCAATCTCGTTTCACGGTAAACGAAAAAATAAACCAGGTTTTAAAACGCACTTTACCTCTATCTTGTATAACTGTCAATATCTTCAACATCGCATGCATAGTGTCCAGTTAACTGGACTATGAAAATATAGGCTAGTTGTTTTTACTGATGACAATCTGTTGCAAATATATATATATATATTACTTATGGTTGAAGAATTTGCAGTTACTTTAAGATAAACTGTGACAATTAAAGACTGGTCATTTCATTGCAATCTTGTATCTTTATAAAAAATAAGAAGATGTGGTTTTATTGCTAATGAGACAACAATCCACCTAAGACCAAAGATATAACGGACAGCAAGCAACTACAACCACGGAATAACAGGCTCCTGACTTGACATAAAGAATTAACCTATTTGAAAGGTACATTGAACTTTAAGTATTTAAATAATTCAAAAATTTCAGCGAACTGGGAATAGTAATATTATATCCCAGACCAGATTGACTCTAAAATATAATCTGTCATGACTAAGGCGATATTTTGATTTTTTATTGTCAGCATAATATAGAGATATAGCCGGTACTCAGTTTCCGTATCACAAGGTCAAAGTTGAAAGTAATTATACAAGACTTACATTGATACACAGTATATAATAATAGAATTAAACAGGGTGTGACATTTGTACAATTTGTCCGTCCATTTGTCAAGTCATGTTCTGTTAGTTCGTTAAAATGATAGACATTGGGATATTTCGACAATTATAATGATGAAATCGATATCTTGGTATTATTTTCATTAAACAGTCGCCAGGAACAATTTTCTATACAGAGATAAGCTAATTACTCAAAATTCCTTCCTCATTTATAAAGATAATATGCAATCAATTGGTGTCGGGTTTAATTCTATTCAAACAATATTCTAATATTCTTCTGAACAATATACTCATCTTTTAATTAAGCGATATGTACTCCATGAAGATGATCAAAATTAGATTTTCTGCTTGGTGTCCAGTTCTTTCAATCAACTGCTTCTGAAATTTGCTAATAATGGTTCTTGCTTTGTTGATAAGCTAAGAAAAGCATAATGATTTGATAGACTAATATTACTTGCATGACAAACGATCAAATACACCATGTTATAAATTGCCTCTTAATCAACTAATCTATTGGTGGTAAAAACGGAGTTTGTTCTCATAATTCTGAAAGTACTATCTACCTAATCGTGCTTTTTGCAGCCATTGCTCTTTTTAATCTACTATGTTCTTATGTGTGTTTAACCTTTTTCAAAAGTAGATTTAAAAAAAAAAGAAGACATCAAGTGTTATGATGTTTTTAAGTAAATAATTTTAATATAACCCACAAAAAGCTAACAGCTTGCTGTGACGTCATATGCGTCCAGAAAACAACGCCACTTTGCTTATTTGAATATTATACTAAAGAAATCGGATACGGGTCACGGAAATTATATTGAAATGATAGGGAATTTTGAAAAAAAATGTCTGTTTTAACTTTAATTTAAGTGATAGACAGGTTGCGGGGACAGAAAATAAATATACACAACAATATACACCATTTAAACGAACCATAATGAGTGTCGTTGCAAAAATCAAGGTTCCTGAGCTATTTAAAAATCGAAGCGAGAGGCTTTTAACATTGCAGTATAAAATACAGGCTAAAATGGCTGAAACGTCAAATTTGCAAACTTCGTGTTGAAAATTGGCTAACAAGGTCATTACAAAAACAGGTTGCGGGGATGAAACTTGAAACTTGAATGTCCAAAGAATAAGCAAGTCCAAACCTTGTATGTGTAGTCGTTGAACTCTAGGTTCCCACGTAAAGTTAAAATGCCCCTATTTCAAGAAGAATAAACTCACGAAAACACGAAAAATTCACTAAGTTCGCGTTCATTGTTTTGATTTTAACCGGCTGACAACTTTACGGAAATATCAGAGTGATTCTAAACAAGGACTTTGTGACGGGCAACTTATAATATCCGTGTGTTAAAGATTTTAATGATATCAAGCCAGTCCAGTTCAAACTATTATAACGTGGTACAATTTACATTTACATATTATGAATATTAATTAGCAAAAGTACTACTAATTTCTGGCTATGTTAAAAACTATCAGCAACTGCTTGAATTTCCAGAAAACTCGATATCAATATGGAATTTCATATTTATATTCAGGCCAAGCCCATTTGGACCTATGCTCCATTTGAACTATTATTATCACGTGTTCTACAACCGTCGTTAGTCGCCGGAAACTTTTAAAATAAAAATCTACTCCTCTGACACCACAATGCCAATTTTTAATAAGTTCAACAATGTTAAAAAACTGATATGACATAATATACATTATCAAATATTTTCTCGTGAAACATGGGATAACTTTTAATATGTATTAGTCACACAAA